>JAEBUS010000005.1:758080-793640 GCA_023014475.1 Amanita pallidorosea
TCACTTCAAAGCAAAACTCACTGGAGGTCTTGGAGATGAAGGAGAATGATGCTATTCAGTTGCTCTTGAAATCTGCTATGATTGACAATGACTCTAAGAAGATCATGAAATTGGCCAGCAGTATTTGTCTCAGAGTTAGGATACATTCCACTTGCCATTGACCAGGCTGGAGCATACATCCAGTCACTGGGGTGCAGCTTGGTGATTATCTGGAGCTGTATCAAGAAAATTGCAAAAAACTTATGTCAAATTCCCTTTTCAAAGGTTCATCTGACTATGGCAAATCTACCTATGGGACATGGGAAATTTCAATGAAGGCAATTGAGAATAGAACAATGAGTGATGGCCAGGGTCACTTGCAGCTAGAAGTGCAATTATCATCTATGAATTATTTGCATTTCTACATCATGACAATATATCAGAAGATATATTCAAGAATGCAGCTGAAAATTACCACAGAGAGATATTGAGGAGAAAGATAATTGGGTATACCACAATTATTTCCATTACTAGATTCCAGAATATTGTTGGTTGATGAGGTAGGAAGATGGAATAGGCTAAAATTCTGGAAGGGATTCAAGTATTACTGTCCTTCTCTCTGATCAAGAGCAGCAGCAGACTGTACTCAGTTCATCCATTGGTGCATGCCTGGAGTAGAGATAGGATGTCAAGTACAAATGCATCATCTGCTTACTACACTTCAAGGGCTCTATTGGCATGTTCAATAGATCCTAGAAATGTTAACAGTCATGTTTTTTGTATACAGACAATTCCACATATTAGATCAAGCAATGAATTCAAATTACAGATTAAGAAAAATGTATTGGAATTTGATGATGAATGTGAAATATTTGGCATTGCTTTTGACATGGCAGGGTTTTGGCAAGATGCAGAGAGAACTTCAGTTACTTGTGGTGGAAGCAAGAAAGACAAGCTTGGAGCGAATCATCCATCTACTCTCACTGCAATGCACAATCTGGCATCCACATACAGGAATCAGGGCAGGTGGGAGAGCAGAGAAGCTTGAGTTACTTGTGGTGGAAGCAAGCAAGAGCAAGCTTGGAGCAGATCATCCATCTACTCTTCATTGCAATGCTGAATCTGGCATCCACATACAGGAATCAGGGCAGGTGGGATGAGGCAGAAAGCTTGAGTTACTTGTGGTGGAAGCAAGCAAGAGCAAGCTTGGAGCAGATCATCCAGATACTCTCACTGCAATGCTGAATCTGGCATCCACATACTGGAATCAGGGGAGGTGGGATGAGGCAGAGAAGCTTGAGTTACTTGTGGTGGAAGCAAGGAAGAACAAGCTTGGAGCAAATCATCCAGATACTCTCACTGCAATGAACAATCTGGCATCCACATACTGGAATCAGGGCAGTGGGATGAGGCAAAGAAGCTTGAGTTACTTTTGGTGGAAGCAAGAAGAACAAGCTTGGAGCAGATCATCCATCTACTCTCACTGCAATGCTGAATCTGGCATCCACATACATGAATCAGGGCAGGTGGGATGAGGCAGAGGAGCTTGAGTTACTTGTGGTGGAAGCAAGCAAGAGCAAGCTTGGAGCAGATCATCCAGATACTCTCACTGCAATGCACAACCTGGCATCCACATACATGAATCAGGGCAGGTGGGATGAGGCAGAAAGCTTGAGTTGCTTGTGGTGGAAGCAAGGAAGAACAAGCTTGGAGCAGATCATCCAGATACTCTCACTGCAATGCTGAATCTGGCATCCACATACATGAATCAGGGCAGTGGGATGAGGCAGAGAAGCTTGACTTACTTGTGGTGGAAGCAAGGAGGAACAAGCTTGGAGCAAATCATCCATCTACTCTCACTGCAATGCTGAATTTGGCATCCACATACTGGAATCAGGGCAGGTGGGATGAGGCAAAGAAGCTTGAGTTACTTTGGTGGAAGCAAGGAAGAACAAGCTTGGAGCAGATCATCCATCTACTCTCACTGCAATGCTGAATCTGGCATCCACATACATGAATCAGGGCAGGTGGGATGAGCAGAGGAGCTTGAGTTACTTGTGGTGGAAGCAAGCAAGAGCAAGCTTGGAGCAGATCATCCATCTACTCTCACTGCAATGCACAATCTGGCATCCACATACAGGAATCAGGGCAGGTGGGATGAGGCAGAGAAGCTTGAGTTGCATGTGATGGAAGGAGATTGTACAAGTTCTGGAACAGAATAACTCCAACTTAAGTGAGGCATGTAGCACAGCTTGGCACCTGTACAGATCTGACACATAGGGAATTACAGTGTAACATATGATATGGTGTAGGGAATCCTACAATGTTTAGCGTACCATACAGGTTCCAGAAGGCTGGAAGTCCTACTATATAAGGCCAACTACACTGTATATGTACAATATGGGGGGAAGGAATTCCCTAATACAGGTGGCAGGCAGGTGACTGACTGGGCACAGTAGGATTGGCAGGCTGAATGATATACAATCCTTCCTCACCATCTCTACCATACAGGCAAGAGAAGCATATTCCATCAGTGGCCATCAAGGACATTGGCCACCTATGGCAGCAGCCAGTGGACAGGGAATTATGATGCAGCCAGGAAATGGACTGATTGTGGCACTGATGAATGTGTGGCTTGGCATGGTGCAGCTAAATGACTAGGTATGGCATGTGGCAAGAAATGGACCAACCAGGAAACTAATGCATGCAGCAGAAACAGGTACAGTGTGGCCAGGAAATGGACCAGTGAAACAACAAGATGGAGGCTGACTTGAGAGGCCTCCGAGGTCATGGGAAAATGCCAAGTGAGTTTGGCGGCACCAAAAGGCGTCGCCCAGTGCTGGCTGAGGCTCCGACAAGGCTCAAGGAAGTGTAGGAGGCAAAGGGGAAGCTGTATTCCAAAACTACATAGCACATTTATCTACCTACTGCCTTGTGGCATACATGAGGTCTTGGAGCGGTGGTCTCCGAGGGTCCGAAGGGTTCTGAAGGGGTTTCAAAGGGTTTCAAAGGGTTCTGAGAGGAAACCAAGCATCTTTGGGTGGTCAATGGGGCTAGGGTGCTTTGGAGGGCTTGGAGGGGCTTGTCTGGCTTCATTGGTGTTGGAGATGAGTGTTGGAGGGTCCGAGGGTCAAGGCAGTGCAGATGTGAGCATTGGGCATTGGTCTCAGGCTGGCCCGATTTGAATCATTACACCGGCAATGGTACAAATAGCAGGCAGGTAGCAACCAGGAATATGTGGTCAGGAAATGAACAAGCTATGGCAAACCGGCAGGCAGGAAATTGGCAGGCAGGTACCTGGCAGCAACTGGCTGGGAAATTGGTCAGGAAATGAACCTGCTACCAGCACAATCAGCAAGCAGGCACCAGCAGCAACCACCTGGGAAATCCTGCAGTCAGAAATGAACCAAGCTACATGCACTGGTCTTGTCAGGAAATGAACCAGCTATGGCACAATTGGTAGGCAGGGATTCAGCAGACCAGTACTTTACACTCCCCCACATATCCTATTGGACTCTGATCAGACTCATGACTGACTGACAAACTGAATAATTAACTGCAGAGAAGAAATTTGCCCTGTCTGGTCAGACTCTGATTGACAAACTACATAATTAACTTGTAGAGAAGAATTTACCCAGTCTGATCAGTTACAACCCAATCACTCATTTTCACTATCACTATCCTCTCTCTCCACACTTTCTGAACACTTTACACTCCCCACATGTCCTTGTGGACTCCTTGTAGACTCCTGGTAAATTGACATAAAATGAGCCTTTCAACCATGAGTGGACAAGGAGTCCTTGTGGACTCCCTGTTCACTCCCTGTTCAGTCCTCATTGACTGCAAAAATTCCAAAAATGCCAGGAGTCATCCAGCCAGGAGTGAACTGGGAGTCCTGTGGAGCCCTGCTCACTGCTGCAAAAAAAGTAGTAAGTAAAATGCAAGGACTGGACAGGAGTCCCTGTGGAGTCCTGCTCACTTGTCACCAATGCAACAATGGCAATAGAACAGTACTTTACACTAAGCCACCTACCCAGGTGGACTCCACATGGGAATCTATATCCTCTGCTCTACTAAGTGATCGCTCTACAGCGGACTTAAGTGACTACTACAGCTACCAGTAAGTGTTAACTTACTCAGCTCTACTATTCTGCTGCGCTCCTTGCGGTTGTTGCTTCGACACATGGAGCTCCGGAAGGTCAGCGAAGTCAAAGTCATTGATGGTGACATTAGTGGTGACAAAGATTTCCAGGGGGAGGTCATGGGCAGCGGTGAGGAAGTGGGAAAGGGCGGCAACCAGTTCAATATAGAAATCAGTACTTTACACTCCCCCACATATCCTATTGGACTCTGATCAGACTCTGACTGACAAACTGAATAATTAACTGCAGAGAAGAAATTTGCCCTGTCTGGTCAGACTCTGATTGACAAACTACATAATTAACTTGTAGAGAAGAAATTTACCCAGTCTGATCAGTTACAACCCAATCACTCATTTTCACTATTCTATCCCTCCCTCACACCTACTATCTACACTCTCTCACATGTCCTTGTGGACTCCTTGTAGACTCCTGGTAAATTGACATAAAATGAGCCTTTCAACCATGAGTGACAAGGAGTCCTTGTGGACTCCCTGTTCACTCCCTGTTCAGTCCTCATTGACTGCAAAAATTCCAAAATGCCAGGAGTCATCCAGCCAGGAGTGAACTGGGAGTCCTGTGGGAGCCCTGCTCACTGCTGCAAAAAAAGTAGTAAGTAAAATGCAAGGACTGGACAGGAGTCCCTGTGGAGTCCTGCTCACTTGTCACCAATCAACAATGGCAATAGAACAGTACTTTTACACTAAGCCACCTACCCAGGTGGACTCCACATGGACTCCAGGCAAAGTCCAGAAAAAACCAAACAATGTAGAAAATCCATGTAGAGTCTATGTGGACTAAAACATGTGTGCATTTCTCACATGTCAATATTTGTGTGGCGATCCATGTAATAGATGTTTTCCATGCCTGTAGTTCTTTAATTATTGCCAGTAGTTCTCAGTCATAGATCTGGTAATTTTGTTCTGTTGTGCGATATGAAACCGTAGGAATGGAGGGATCTGGAAGCGTCAGCTTGTCTCAGTACTGCTCCAGTAGCTTTGAAGTGTCTGTCTGCAGGATGAATGGTCTAGTGGGGTCTGGATGCGTAGGACAGGCATGGACAAAAACTTGTTTTTCAATCTATAGCAGCCTGACAGTCAGGTGTCCAATTGAAGGTTAGTCCTTTCTTGTTAAGTCCATCAAAGGTTTTGCTATGGCGGCAAAATTGCCAATAAATTTTTCAATAAAAGTTTCCAAACCCTAAGAAGGATCTAACTTGTTTGACCAGTTGTATGGTCTATCTAATCATGCCAGCGAGTTTAACAGGATCCATCTGGATATGACCCAGCATTATGACCATGCCCAAGAACTCGCTATCTCATATCATAACTGCATTTTCTAATTTTAAAATAAGTCCTTTTTCTGTAGTGTTTTCAAGACTCGTTCAGTTTGCACTTGTATTTCTCTTTGTTTTCCCACAAATCAGGTATTATCCATATAGATGATGAGCCACCCTTTGTTAATCATATCTTGGAAGTATTTCATTCATCATGGTTTGGAATGTTGAAGCGAATACAAAGACTGAAGAACATCACGTGTTGGTTCATATAAACCACAATTTATGATAAGGCGGCTTTCCATTTTGTCTCCTTTCTTTGATTCGAACATTGTTATATCCCCAGCGCAAATCAAGTTTAGTGAAATAATTTGCACCTTCTAGTTTCGTCATTAGATCTGAGACTAGGGGAACGGATATGTGTTCTTAATGGTCCATCATTAAGGTAACAATAGTCTTGACAAGGTCTGAGCGCGCTGCTTTCTTTCATTGAAACGAAAGAAGAATGGTGATGCTTGTGGCAATTTGGATGGTCAAATGTATCCTTTATCCAACTGTTCTTTAATCCATTCGTCAAGTGTTGACTGCTCCTTTAGTGATAGTGGATAAATTTTGCTAACTTTCGGAGTAATCTGGTTTTGAGTTCAATCACATGGTCCCATGGTTGTGATGATGGAAGCGTTTCCGATGCTTTCTTCTCAAAAGTGGATTGCCAAGGGTATATTCCACTGGTAAAATGGTTGGCATCTTGTCGTGTTTCACTTGATGTTCAAACGCTTGTGATGCAGATGTTTTTACCCTAATCCAATATTCATCTTCTCCCATTGTTGTGTATCTAGCGCCATGTGCCAGAATGGATTTATTTATCCTCTAACCGTCATCCATTTGGAGGGTTTTCTTTCGCCAATCAATGGTAGGATTATGCTTTTCCAGCCATGGTATTCCAAAGATAATTTCTTGATCTCCTAGATTTGTGATCCATAACAGTTGTCATATTTTTCCCATTGATGAAATAGGTGAGGTAAGTTTGATGTTGTGAATCATTCCATTCTGGTTAATGGTTCCGTTGGTGTTTTTGAATTTAATTGGTTGTTTTAATTCTTCTTTTGGCAAGTCTTGATATACCTTTGTCAATGAAGTTTCCTTCTGCTCCACAAGTTGATGAGGCAGATATTTCAGCGGGTTTATTGTTTGTTTGCACAGTTTCACTTTGGACTGTTGTCCTTTGAAGAGTCATTTGCGCGTCTGATCTGAGAGGGTTGGGTCTCAATGATGTCTAGCTAGTGATGAAGCACTGAGCGATTCCTGAGTTCCAACTGTGTTATGGATGATGCCCTTGTTGTAGTTTGTTCTAAGTCAACAGTGACAAGCAGAGTCTCGGTCCACTCCCAGCCACTGGACAAAAGGTCTAGACGCTAAGTCAAATGATGACGAAGGTCTTGAGAATGATGAGAATAAGAGCGTTGAGATGATCGAGGTTGAGAGAAAACTCATCTAAGTTGGAACTGAGGTTACTCCAAGTACATGAGGTTTATTTACATTTAGAGAACAAAGGAACTATAAAAGGGAATAAAGCTGTAGTTATCTGAGAGATGAAATATGAAGGTAACTATGAAAGGAGATAGCGTCCAGGCTGTACAATGCACATAAAGATGGATATGAACGCGGTTCACCAAAACATGGAGACAGAACGAAAGAGAACTGTAACAGTAACCTCAGTTTCCAACTTAGACAAGTATTGCTCTCAACCTTGCTTGATCTCAATGCTCTTCTCTCTCATCATTCTCAAGACCTTTGTCATCATTTGACTTAGCGCGTCTTAGACTCTTTGTCCAGGTGACTGGGAGCGGACCGAGACTCTGCTTGTCGCTGTTGACTTAGAAACAAAACTATGACAAGGGCATCATCCATAATAACAACTGTGGCTGCAGGAAGGCACAACACAGGTGGCAGGTGGATGTGAGCTTGATGGGAGGAGGGCAGTCAGTGACTGCATAATCTTGTTACTTGAAGGTGTGACTTGAAGGCTGACATCAGCCAGTCGGTTCGGGTGGTTCAGTTCAGTTCAGGCATTTTTCTGGGGCTGCCCGAACCTGAACCAAATGCCACGAGCTTGAGCCCTAACTGAACCCAAACCCAAAACCTGACCGCAAAATGTGGTTCGGTTTGGTTGGTTTGGGTTTCAAACTGAGGTTCTGAACGAGCTTCAGGATCCCTAGTCAGCAGTTTGTTGGGTGTGAGTGTGGGTGGCAGTGTGGCATGATGCGCAAGTGGGCGTGATTGTGTGGTGTGGTTGTGATGTGCGGCATGTGTGATGCATGGCATGGCATGATGCCATGTGTGAAGCTGTGGTGGTGAGTGAAACATGATTCATTGGGTTGGTGAGGGGGTGTGATGCCATGACGTGTGGAGGGGCAGGGCGTGGTGAAATTGTAGCAGCGTGGTGGGCAGGGTGGTAGGGTAAAACATATCAGAAAAGAAAAAATCTGATGCTGAACATACCTGGTTGGTTGCCCTTTGCTCATTCATGTGCTTCCTCATTCCCATGTGGTGGTCATGTGTCCTGCTGGGTAGTAAGTATGTGCTCACCAAGTGAACTTGCATGTGCACAGGAGCCCTTGGTTTCCATCCTCATCCAGTGTGTTGCTTCTTTGCATTCCGTTTCTTTGTGGATCAACTCTGATGCCTCTTGATATTGCTCGCTTGCACCCACTCCTTGATTTTGGTGGCAAAGTGGTGGCAGGCATGTGCTGTGATCATTGAGTGCAAGCATGAGTGTGTGGTGTTGAGAGTGGGAGGGTGATGTGTAATGTCAATGGTATGGTGGGGGTGACCCATACAGTGTGACATGTGACGTCACAATGGTGATGCGTGATGTCACTGTTGTAAGCCTTGTGACGCTATGGGCATATGTGAAAAATAAGTTCACCATGGAATGTCACTCAGACTTCCACAGAAAATTCCACCATTCTATTAGATGTTAGGACAGTGTGGAATCCATGCAGATTCCATGCAAGAATTTGCAACAGAATAGGGGTGTGCAGTTAAACATCACAGAAATATTCTGTTCATGATGGTTATCTAAGCTTAACAGGCTCATCAAGCTTCTCCAAGTTGTTTTTGCAATGACTGGGTGCCTGGACAATGTAGCAAAATCTCATATAAACATTAGAAATGGCTCTGATGATATGATCTGGCATGCAATGACTGCAGGTAGGTAACTTGCATTAAACACCTGAAATCATTTCCAGTCCACTGCTTGAAGCTGCGGGCCTTCAGAGAAGTGACAAAGGTTGGAAAAGAACAGAACTGCTTGCAATTCTAGTTACATGAGACAAAGTGTAAGATATGGATCATAAATGCTCACTGTTGATCAATGTCAGCCAAGATTTCCTTGCTTGTTTGGGGATTTGCTTGACGTCTAAGTACTGAGGTATTTATACAGTCTATCTACTGGTCTGATGTCAGCGATATTAGTAGTGCTGACTGATCATTTCTATTGTGCTTGCTAATGCACAGTCATTGCTGTGTCAATAGCTGTGTGGAACACAGCTTTGCACAGTCATGCACATGGTGCGCTATTGTCTGAGTTTGACACATGTCAAACTCTATAATATCTGTCTAACTCTATAATATCTGTCAAGATATTAATAGCAGTGAACTCTATAATTATGTCCACATATACAAACATTGATTATATGACAGATTAGATAAGATCGGTCCCATCCAAGATAAGATCGGATAGATCCGAGATGTTTCCCACGGTGCGGAACACATCGTGTGTGTAACGGATTACATCCGTTTCAACACTCCCCCTCATTGAGGATCTCAATGCCAATTTTATCTCTTAACTCTTTGAACTTTTGCCAAGTCAAATTTTTTGTTAAGATATCAGCTAATTGATTATTTGTGGGAACATATTGAATGTTGATATCTTTATCCTCAACACGTTCTCTAACATAATGATAACGAATATCAATATGTTTTGTTCTATATTCTTGAGCTGGATTCTTTGCCAAGAATATTGATCCTCTATTATCAACATTAAGATCAATAGCTCCAACATTAAATCCCAGTTCTTTGAATAAAGATTTAATCCACATGATTTGTCTAGAACAATCTGACAAGCTCATGTATTCAGCTTCAGTGGATGACAAAGCAACTGTTTTTGCTTTCTTGAAATCCAGCTAATTGGAGCTCCTGCTAATAGAACTAGATTACCCGTTACTGATTTGCGTGTGATTTGGTCACCAGCCCAATCAGCATCAGCATAAGCATTAAGTCCTTCTTTGTTAAAGCCATCATATGTTATTTTTCCATTTGTAGTGGAATTAACATATTTAATGATATATAAGGCTTTAGTAATATGTTCTTTTGAAGGATTAACCATGAATTGTGACATCATGATTACTGCTTGAGTAATATCATATCTTGTGCCAAGTGTAAGATATAATAAGGATCCAATAATTGATTGATAGTAACTCCTTTCTTGAGGAGTTGCAGAACCTTCATTTGCTGTAGGTATGTATCCTGCTGGTAATGGTGTGCGAACAGGTTTAGAATCTTCTTGACCAAATCTTTTAACTATTTTCTTTGCATAGTTAATTTGATCAAGGGTTATCAATTTTCTTTTCCTATCTCGGACTATTTTCATTCCAAGATATTCAGAAATGGGTCCTAAATCTCTACATTCCCATTTAGTCATGAATTTGTGTTTTATTTCCATGAGTAATTTTCTATTATCACCCATGAATAACACATCATCAACATATAGTATTGCTACTATTATTGATTTTTGTCTATAGCAAACATAGACTCCTGTGTCTGTAAGACATCGTCCAAAGCCTAATTCTCGTAGACTTTCATTTGCTTTTTTGTTCCAAGCTAGAGAAGCTTGTTTCAATCCATATAAGGCCTTTTTGAGCTTATAGACTTTGTGCTCTTGTCCTTTGATGATAAATCCTTCTGGCTGTTCCATATATATGTTTTCTTCTAAGTCTCCATATAGGAACGCTGTCTTTACATCTAGTGCTTCAATTTCCCAATTTTCTAGCGCTGCTGTAGCCATGAGGAGTCTCACAGTTTCAAATCGTGCAACTGGTGAGAATGTATCATCATAATCAACTCCAGGTATTTGTGAAAATCCTTTAGCAACTAGTCGAGCACGTTTTCGACCATCACTTTTAACAGCATAAACCCATCTACATTTCACAGGTTTTCTGTTTTTAGGACATGGTACTAATTCCCATACGTCACAGTCTTGAAGGGCTTTAATTTCTTCTGTCATTGCATTATGCCATTCATCCCATTCTTTGGGATTAGATGCTTTTAATTTATATGCATCTCTATATGTCCATTGATCCACATTTTTGGAATAATTTGGACTTATGGCTTTTGATAGAAGGTAGTTAACAAATTTATTTCCTCCTTCTTTATGCAATTTATGTATAAAGTTGACGAGATTGTCACTAGGTGATTTAGATCTGAGATGTTTATTTATCTCATCTTCACTTGAATCACCAATGGATCTTCATCATCAGACTTTGGTTGGTTCAAATCTGGAATAGATTCACCACCTGAAATTGGTCTGATTTCTTTTTCTGATTCTTCTTTGTCAGATCCAGAATTAGACGGAGTTTTATAATTGTCTGTTTCTGATCCTGAACTAGAAGGTTCATCCATTTGTAAATCCATTTCTATTTGTTTTAATGGATTTTCTAGTGCTTTTCATGAAGTTGAAGGACTAAGGATAGGTCTAAGCCTTCCTTTGCCTTTCCCAAAAACTCTTTTCTCCCATTCTGACTTAGATTCTTTTTCTGTCTGAATGGGATTTTCTCGTCCGTAAAAATTGTCAGACAAGAATTTTGGTTTTTTAATTCGGGAAGTCCTTCTGAGAGTTTCATCAAATCTCTCATCTCGTCTAGATTTTCCTTTCTCTGAACGTTTATCTCCATGTCGATCTTTGGGGATATTTGTTGTTCGTTCAGGAGGTGTAATTGTCCGATTCAGATTTGGTTCTATATTATCCTGATTTTCCTTATCAGGAGTCATATCTGAATCTGGTAGCCCTTTATCATTATCATTATCACGAGATGGACTGCTGTTTCCATCAAATGTAGTATCATGATTTTTATGATAATAATTGTTTCTTTTATCCTTGGGAGTATCATCATCACTGTCACTATCATATGAGTGATGACCATGGTGTATGTGGGAATTGGAATCAGATTCTTGTCCTTCTTCATTATCCCAAGTTTCAATACCTGGTGGACGTTTAAATAGTCTCTCATTTTGGCCTTCTATTTTGGCTCTAGGAAATATATGTTCATCAAATAATGATTGAACACCAACAAATATGGAGTTATTGTTCGCATGAATTTATAAGCTTTTGAGCCATTTTCATATCCAATGAATGTCATGGCTTCAGCTCTTGGCTTAAGCTTATTTGGTCTAATTTCTTTTGGTAAGAAAACCCATGCTAAACATCCAAATGTTTTAGAGTAATGAACTTCTGGCTTTTTGTTATATAAATTTTCATATGGAGTCATCCATTTTGTTCTTTTTAATGGTGTGCGATTATATGTATGGATAGCAGTTTCCATTGCAAACTCCCACCACAATTTTGGACATTGTGCATGGAGTCTCATACTTTCTGCTTTTTCCAATATGGTATTATTTAATCTTTCTGCACGACCATTTTGTTGGTGGATGTATGGTGCACTTTGTTCACGTAATATGCCTTTTTGCTTTAAGAATAGATCAAATTCATTTGATTTAAACTCTCCCCTCAATCTGATCTGAAACATCTGACTTTTCTTCCTGTTTGATTTTCAAACAGTGTAACAAAGTCTTTAAAGTTTTGAAACATTTCTGATTTTGATCGTAGGAATGCCAAGAAGGCATATGAAGAATAGTCATCAAGAATCATTAAACACCATTTTTTACGATGGTATGATTCTTGTGGAAATTCAAGCAAATCAGCATGTAACAACTCTAAGGGTTGTTTTGAACGAGTTTGTGAAGTCGGATAAGATTTATTATGCATCTTTCCTTGTGCACATCCTGAACAAATAGGGATATCTGAAGGTATTTTGATTTTACTATCAAAACCTTCAGTATTTTGGCTCATATTTTTACTGTGTGTTTCACATCACGTGACCAGTTCATAAAATTTCGCAAGAAAACGCGTCAGAAAACAAAATATCATAGCTCCCTGAAAACATTATGAAATGGGATAAAAACCATCGCGTTTGAATCATAAAATTAGTCGGTCAAAATCTGTAATGAAGCGAAATTGAAAATAAGTTGTTTCAGTAATGTCAATCCCGAGCCGGGCACCCAATGCTGCTCATCCTATTCCTGTAAGCCCTGCGCTCTGAACATTGCAACATCCTCCTTCGCATAATGAAATATAAATGTCGCAGTACCTGGGTTTACACCGAGCCACTGCTGCAAGTGCTCTAAAGTAATATATGATGGCGAAATCTGAATTATTCGCCGAAATCCCTGCTCCCAGAGCATTGGACCGAATTTGGCATACTCAATAGAATCTACCTGGCGCGCTTCGTTGTTATCCAAAGATTTGAACCACTCAAGAATGTTGGGCATTTTCCCACCTGCTTGCTGTTGAGAACCGTTCACCAAACCTTGACTGAGAAGGCCTGGCTGACTTGGGGGATTGACGTAGGAGTTTGGCCCAGGTATAAACGGCACACCAGTAGGATGAGCTTCAGAGTGAAGACCAGTAGCCGGCTGGGGTTGATACCCCCAAGACTGAGGTAGGACGAAAGATATATGTGGATATGATGCTCCTGGCAGTGGCGGCCTGTTTGATGCCTCATGATATGCCATGTGCCCTCCTGCCTCGGAAGGGTTGAGCTCTGATACCATTCCCAGAGTGCGACTGCGGGGCCTTGTTGCTTTGAGAAGTAATCTGACTGGCTTGTCTTCAATGCTCGTTCGGCTCACGGCCTAGCAAAGGATGAGTGGATATGCTGGGATCACTTGTAATGAAATCAGCTTACAATCTCCGAGGCCCAAAACCCAATATGACTATTAGATAAAGCATAACAAACTTCGCCTTTTGATTGACCCTCCAATGTGACGGTATAACAATACACATCATTACCCTCCTTTGAGTGGAATTCACAGCGCCATCGCTGTTGCAGTTCAGCAGTGAGCTCCTGCAGGCGGCGTGATACGTCATTGGAAGGGGCTGGATTGGTGGTTGCCACAGTGGATGACACCTGGCGGAGAGTCTCAGCCGCTATGGCATAACATGATAGAAGAGATTTATATCACCTTCTTCTTTCCCTTGCTGCTCGTTGCATCACTTTTCTCGCTGTCATCATTGGCTGCATCTTCAAAGACGACTGTGACTGGCTTGAGTGGACGGCCAGAGATCCTGCCATTTGCTAAGCGTTGGGGTACAATAAGCTGGCGCATTCTATTCTTGAATATCTGTAGCTCATCGTCTGATGCAATAGTTGTGGCTGCGCCTTTTACTTTGTCGCTCTCAAGCTTGTAGCATAGCTTTACAGACCCTGGGAACTGTTTCAACTTCTCTCCAATCACGTATAAAAGATCATCAAATCCGATATCAGATTTGATCATGAATGGAATCTTGCTACCAGGCTTCATGGCGGTTGAAGGAATCTCAAAGACTGAGTGGTAAGAATTAATGCAAGTAGAGCATATATTTGAAAAGTACTTACTGCATGTCTTAGGATCGTAAGGCTCATCTGATGAGTCATCGCTTTCTTCAACTCTGAGTCCATGGGTAGCTTTAACTCCACTGCTTATGGGCTTCCGTCTAACTGGCTGCTCTGATATTGACCGTCGTGGCCTTCCCCGAGTCCTTTGCGATGGCCTTTTGACATTGGTCTGGAGCAAATCACTATCGTGAGACTCGTTGTCATCTATGCCATCACAGTCATCATCAATGAATGCGTTCAGGATACTCTCATCTGGGTCATTCAATTGCGAGTCAGAGCCCATGTCTTCGTCTTCGTCTTCATCCAGTTCAACAATAGATTTGAGTGGTCCTGAGCTGCCTGTCGTAAATGATGACATTGTATTGCTTGAAGTTTGCAATGAAGCAGTATCAAAGCTTCTCTTTGACGGTCGTAAGGCCTGGCCAGGTACAATTGGGTTGTCGGATTCTATATAGCTGCACTTTCTGGGTACACTGACGGTGACAGGTGATTCAGACTCGGAGACAGCAAAAGTGCTATCAGGTGGAAGGCTTGCTCCCCGTGTCTTGGTTCGACCTCTAGGCTGCACCTGTGTACATGTTTCACCCCTTTTTGTACAGCCTTGGCAAATAGTCGAGTTGCTAGCCCAAGTGCACTTGACCTTGCGAACCCTACAATGCGAACATGACGGCCGCTTAAGAGCTTGGGTAGTGGCTATAATTCCCGTGTCAGAATTCCACATGCAAGAGTGTTCCTAGTTCACACCTTGACTAATCTCAGGCAGCTGCGCAGTTGAGTTGATAGTGTTGGTCTTCTTACGCTTCCCTCGCTGTGGTGGCATCTAGTGATGAACGACTTGAAAATTGCGTCATGCACCAATATATTTACATACAAACATCAAAAAACTTGACAACAGAAAGTGCGCGCATGTGGCCATTACATGCTATGTTCCATGTTGCAGAAGCTACATAAATATAGCAAAGAAAACAACTCCGGTAGTAGTATACAACATGAAAGAAAAAACCGTCATATGCCTAGAAATAATTGCAGTGCCTGTACCAACCTTGGCAGTCCTCAACCGTGCTAGTATAGAGAGCCTGGAGTAAAGCTACATGGATTTCAATGTCACTTAACTCTGTCATTGCCATCCTCACATAATCTCCATTCCTACGCAGGTGATACTTCATGGCTGAAAACGCCAGTTCAATGGGGTTGAAATCGGGTGAATATGGGGGAGAAACTCGCAACGCATACCCCTAAGCCAAATGAATGTCACTAGAATTCTCTATAATCTCGTCACATACCTTGATTCAATCAGTTCGAGGATATCAACATGTTTGTGAATGCGGCAATTGTCCATGACGATAACGGAGTTTGGCTGAGGGTATGGCTTCATTTTATCAAGGAGGCCATTAACGAACTGTTTAAATGTCTCCGTGCAAAAGGAGCCCTCTATAATATCACAATGGAGTATGCCGTCATTCATGGAGATAGCTGGAAGTACAGAAAAGCTTAATAACGTATTGAGCATCACAAGACAGATCAGACAGGTTAGCTACCACTTACCGGCGCCCCCTTACAAAGAAGGCTTTTCGTTGTGCCTTGGTACCACAGATTGACCATGCTTGCCCACGATATGTTGTTCTACGATCAACTGAACTTTCATCTACAAAGACAAGTTGTTGTGCGTCATATTGGCCGATTCTAGCATGGTACTCCAACCGTTTTTCAGCTGAACGTTCTTGCGCAACCCGTGTAAGCTGCCAAGCATAAATCAGCTCCCAAGATTTGAGGGCTTGGAAGACAACTCGTACCTTTTTCATTGTATAACCCTTCTTCCTCAGCGTGCGCCAAACCGTTGCCCTTGAGACATGTATTCCACATGATACCATAAGCATTTCCTGCAGTTCATCGAGGTATGCATCAGGTAACTCCTTGATCTTTCCGAGCAAAAACTACCGACCGTTGTCAGCATCATGTTTGGTAGGGTCCTGATATTTGCTTACCTCTTCATCTGCACTATTGAGACGTTGAGGCCGAGCTGTCGTGCGCAGGTCCTTCCGATCTTGGACCGTTCCAGTTTGAGCAAAATACTGCAATATCCGTGCAACAGATCTATGCGATATGCTGGTGTAGAAAGCAATCTCTTGCTTTGATAGAAATGCGGACAGCCGCACAACAATCTCCTGTATCTCAGGAGGTATCTCCTTACCTCTGGGCATTGATGACGAGGGGCAGGAAGTCTGTCGCTGGACGATGTGACACGAATCACCGAGTGACTCGGCCGCCCAAACAAAGTCGTTCCCGAAAAGTCATCTTTTCAAGCTCGGTCCATTATGTAAATAAACTACTTCATCTCAAGAGTCAGACGCGAGGGTTTTCATGAGATTTCACTGCTAATTCGGCGAGCTTTTCTTTTTTCTTTTTTCCAGTTTTTTCTACAACGAAATTTGCGATTGGTCACGTGATGTGAAACACACAGTAATTACATTTTTGTTTGCATGAGCCATATGATTATGCCAGGTAGTAAAATCAGCCAAGTTGACTAATTTGTTCATTCTTTTATCAATAATCACTTCTGCCCAATGAATCGGTTCAAACCGATTTTTAGGTCTAGCAATTATTGAATTATTTCCTTTATAAGAAAATACTGTCTGATCACTGTTAGATGATTCGACGTAACCAGCGATTTTTAATTGTCCCGATGAAATAAGTTTATGAGAAGCTTTTGGCATATAACACACTTCCAATTTAGCGGTATGTCTCTGTCCTTTGGGATTTTAAAGGTGAGGAACATGGTTCCATGACCTAATATAAGAGCAGCTGATTTAGAATCTGCTGTTTTTATTTCTTCAGGTTCAGAATATGGATTATACTCAACAAAATCATTTTTGTTATTAGTAATGTGCACAGATGCACCAGAGTCTATAATCCAATATTCTTGTTCTAAATTCTCACTTTTATACAGTGCAGATTTCATTACATTAGCAGCTATTAGGCTACTTTTACATCTGCTACCTACAAACTTACCATTACTATGGTGATTTCTATGATGGTTACATTCTTCCATCATCTGCATAGAAGTCATCATCATAGTATTCATTGTAGGTTTCTTCAGGATCATATCTGATTTATAATCAGTACTTGTATCCTGGTTAGTGAGAAGAACATACTCGTCCTGATAACCGTTATCTATTTCATTAATAGATTTTTCCTCAACTCCTTTCTCATTATGAGAAATTTCTTCCTCATCTATCCTAGCTATAGGTATAGATGCATCAACAAAGTCTTCTTCTATAAGATCTTTTCCTTTTCCTTTAAGATCTTTGATTCTTTTTATTATTTTAATGTTTCAGGATCGACTTTGTTAATGTTTGGTCCGATTCTATCGGCCAATTTTGAAGAGGAAGGTTGTGGAGCATCCACTTCCATATCATGGTTATCAAATATAACCATGTTAGCGAATTTCTAAGATCCGCTTTATCCCTCTTGGATAATTCTCCAGGAGCATTAGCAGCCATAGATAGGAGATTAAGTTTTCTCTTCCTATTATCTCTATGTTGCTTATTAGACTCCCAGTTAGGTCTCTTTTGTTTCCAGGAGGTACATAAGCAGGTCTATTACTAGGACCTGCTTGCGTATTATTTGGGACATATTTCCTTTAGGCATATTTACCCTGGGTGTGAATCCAGGTTCTTATAAGGTTTTTTGCCTTTAGAGAATTTGTTTCCACTCCTTTGAACAAAATTTGCAGATGGATTTCCTGAGTCAGCTTTACGACGCTGCCATTCATTCTCTATCTCAGGAATGAGATCTTTTAACTTAGTCTCTCCTAGTGTCATTTTAAGGAGGACATAAGTCTTGAATGAATCCCAGGATGATGGTAATCAATCTAAGACTTCCATATATTGGAAATCATCATCGAATTTCTTTCCATTCTGATCCATTTCAGCCCAGAGTTCCATTAACTCATGGACTGATTCTGCAGGACTTTTCCCTTTCGAGAATTCCCAAGTTTTTGTCTTTTTATAAATATTAAATACAGCTACTGCTCCAGGCTTTGCAAATGCAGCAACAAGTGCATCCAGGTGGCTTTTGACGTCTCTTTTGTATATAACTTAAGAGAACTGGGCAAATGGAGTGATATTAAGCCATTTGCTTTATTGTCATTTTCTAGCCACTCTAAGTGTAACTTCCATTTCTGGCTAAGTGCTGACACTTGTACAGCTGTTACACTGGGTGCATTCATTTTTCCTGGTCTGCAGCTGTATATACATTATGTGTAATGCCTCCATTCACATATTGCCATACAGATTTTGATTGGAGCATAGCCTTCATTAATCGTTCCCAAGTATCCAATTACTGGAACCTTTTAATATGGGAACTCTATCCTTGTCACTGTTGTCCACACCAACAGGATAATGGCTTTTATTTGTTTGAGCAATTTTATCAATATTTGCCCAGCCATATTTTCCTTTTGTGGACAATGTGAGATGGAAATGCCCATTCTGCTGCTCAACTAGAGTGAAGCCAACGTCTTTACGAAGACTATGGCTCATTTCAGACATCTCCTTAATAGTAGGATATGCCTTCCACACATATTTAGGCAGTGCTCTTAATTTAACTGCTGCCAAATAGCAGAAACCTGGTCTTTTCCAGATAGGTTTCTGATGTGTGTGAGTCAACACTCTATTCGTTGATTGTATTCTAATGAATTCACCCTTCTCTAATGGGTGATCCTTTTGAGCAGCTAGGAATGTTTCATTCTCATCATCAGATAACTCCAATGAGAATTATCAGAACCATAAAGTAGATCTTCAAAGGTTTGATCCTTTGATTCCTTTAACTCATCATGAGTAGGAATTCTATTTCTAGGTTCTTTTGATCTAGCAGTGATTTGGATATTATCGGTTTTCAATTTAACCGATTTTCCTTCTGATGTTGTTTCTTAGCTCTTTTCTTTTCATGAGCCAATTTTTGTTCGTCAGATTCCTTGGAGAGCCAAGATTCTGCATTTTCTGCACGAATTCTTTGCTCATCCACCTCTTTTGCAATTTATTAATTGCAAGTTTAACCTTTGTATTTTTTCATATATGATCTATACGCTCTTTAAAGTTGGCCTGTTCTTGTGATTCGATGATCTCATGTGTTTCTTTGAGATCATGTCTTAACTTGTCATTATGACTCATCAAGACATCACATGTTTTTACTACTTTTTAACAGTGCCAGCTATATCTTTGATTGTATCTTGATGATTACTCATCATGATTCGAGCGTCCTCCACTAGATCATGTGCATCATGTAATTCTCGTAGTCTTTTATAGTGAATGGTGGAGTCACTTCGTCTTTGTTTGACTACACGAATTTTATTAGGCATGATGCCCATATTTACAAAGGTTTTGGCAATTGCTTGCCACTCCTTAATATCTTTATATGATGGTTTCCCATCATGTCTCCCTTGCGTCTCTCCTTCCTGGTTCCCCCAGAGGATGGTACCGGAAGCGGGTCAATCTCCCACTTCGACGCATCGGTAACCGTCCTTGCTCCAAACGACTTGAGCCACTGCTCATGTCTTCTTTCCTGTTCTTCAACAGGTAGGGAATATACCAAATTAGGATTATTCGCCTTTTGGAGTCTAAGGGGACCACGCACATTTTTCAAGCCATTTTTAGCAATGGCTGCAAAATTGGACCTAGATGGTCCAGGCACAGGAACAGGGGACCTATTCTCCACATTGCCCAGACGTGGGAAAGGTGTTGGTGGCCTTACCTGTTCAGATTTGAACAGGGGTTCAGTGCCAAATTGCACTGGATTCGGGTTTACATATTTTTCCCGAATCTGCCTGAATCGACGAGTCGATTTCCCTATATCATGCGCCATTTTGCGCATGTGATCCTGTTGCTGTCTTTGATAGCGGGCCAGCGCCGCTTTTTCTCGTGCCTCACGACGTTGGGCCAACTCTAGTTGACTGTCCTCTAGACGCTGTTGTCTAGTATCTGAGTCAATACTTTGATTTGGCCCACTGCCTGTAACTTGTGTTTTCCCCGTGCTCTTTTGTGAGACACTGGTATCCATAGGCTACCAAGAGGCGGGGTTACAGATTCCTGTTTGATAACAGGGGAGGATGATGAGAACGGTGTGCGTAAGGAAGGAGTGAAGACGGAGTCTTCACTTTAGGGGTCTCCGAAATTGCCGGAGATGTGGAGCTAGGCGAGCGGATATTTTTGGCCTGATGGCCAACATCGCGCTTGCGTAAGATATTAGACGTGGTGATTTTGCCTAATTTAAATTGGGCAATCACCTTCTTGCCTTTTTTATCAGCTTCTAAGCCAAAGAAAGGCCTGTTGACATTGTTGGTGACAACATCAATATCAATTACGTCTTCAGGGAAAAGATCCCCATACCCAATCTTCCGACCAGAGTTCCCAGATTTGGAACTTAAAAACGGATCTGTGGAGACCACAGAGTTGCTGGAGTTGGCAGGGTTGCCAACTGGATTGCCGAAACCGGCAAAATTGCCAGATTTGGCAGAAGACGGGGAAGAGGACGAGTTATTGCCAGATTTGGCAATGGCGGCGGCGGAGGAGGAAGAGGCAACGTTGTTGACAAAAGACATTTTATATATTTCAAAAATATAAAAAATACGGTGAGAGTTGGTTTGGTTTGAAGTCTGAAAAAAGTGTGTCAGCTCTACTTTCTAAATATAGCAGAGGCTGGCGCTTTTTGTCATGACTTCCGGTTATGGGACACAGATAGATCCCATGACAGAGACTTGAGACTCGCTTTTGGCTTCTCAATTCATCGCCAGAAAAGGGATCCAGCCTTTTCAGGAGTGCTTCAGGGCTCCATCAAATTCCCTGACAGCGAAAATCCATCACTATGTAACTATTTTTAGAAATGTACTAGTGCCGCTAAGGAGCGATCCTATTTCTAAGCAGGAAGCTAAGCTCGTGCCTGCCGCTGGTCTGCGTGTACCATGGAACAAGGTCCAAGCAGCACGACCCTTATACAGAATAATTACATAATATAATCGGAATAATGGACGAAAACCCATATATTGATATAAGCGCTTAATTATTCACGGCCAATAGGGGGGCGCGAAGCCTTTTGATCGGGGGACGGGACAGAACCCGATCCGATCTTTATCCATCATAGACGGCCCTAAATCCGGAGAATGTTGATAAGCCGGAATTCACCATCCGGCCCAGATCTGGATAAAATCAACAGATCCGGAATTATGGTTTTGGTATTGACCGGGGTAACACAGAAACCCGGGGCTGGTATAGTTTGCCATACTAAGTATTATTTTCACACCTCTCCAGGTGGTGCCTGCAGATCTCTGTCAAGATTGAGGCATACTCATATTACTGGTGAGTTCCCGGGGTTACGTCAGCAATCATGACGGTGATTACAATATTGTACAGCTACGGGCACTACTAACAAACCTAATTTCCTGTTTGGTGAGTACCAAAGCGGGTGACGCTATCTCCTGTGCGATGACAGCATGGTGCGCACAGCCACTTCGCTTATAAGCGAAATGATGTCATAGGTCAGCCATCAGGTCTGCGAGCAGATGGGGCCCATAACCTGTCGAAGCAACAACCGACAGGAGCGCAGCAGAATAGTAGAGCTGAGTAAGTTAACACTTACTGGTAGCTGTAGTAGTCACTTAAGTCCGCTGTAGAGCGATCACTTAGTAGAGCAGAGGATATAGATTGACGTCTAAGTACTGAGGTATTTATACAGTCTATCTACTGGTCTGATGTCAGCGATATTAGTAGCGCTGACTGATCATTTCTATTGTGCTTGCTAATGCACAGTCATGCACATGGTGCGCTATTGTCTGAGTTTGACACATGTCAAACTCTATAATATCTGTCAAACTCTATAATATCTGTCTAACTCTATAATATCTGTCAAGATATTAATAGCAGTGAACTCTATAATTATATCCACATATACAATCATTGATTATATGACAGATTAGATAAGATCGGTCCCATCCAAGATAAGATCGGATAGATCCGAGATGTTTCCCACGGTGCGGAACACATTGTGTGTGTAACGGATTACATCTGTTTCAACAATTTCTAGCCCTTTTAATCTTGCTCTGGTATATCTCATCATCAATGCGGGATTTCTTAGTACGTGTACGAGAGTCACGTTTTGTACCAAGAAGTCGGACATTCATCTTCAAAACAAGACAGGTCGGACAGGGACATTTCCCTAGTTGTTTGATGCCGGTGAGCAGAACTCTGTAACACGATCAGCTGTCAGTATGATTATAGAGATTGATTTATACTGACTTTTCAGGATAGTCAGCAGAATATGTAAAAATTCGAGGGAAAACTCGATGAACTTTACCATTGGTGAATTCCGTCAAGAAACCATGAGTATAAGCATTTGTGAATTCGTCATCAAGTATGACTTTCCATACTTCATGCATCAGTTCTCGGCGCATGTGAGATAAGATGTGTGAGGTGGCTGCTTTTCCGAAATGTTCTCAGCAAAAATCTTGAATCTTGTCTGATAACTGTATTGATAGGCATAAATAATGAGATGTACAGTAAATGACAAATCAAACCTTTGGAATGTACGCAATGTGATGGGCTGCAAATGCTTTAGGCTTGCACCTCACATACTTTGATTGATTTCCGAGAAAGAGATAGACTGGCCATGATGACGCTGTTCCAAAGTTGGCGAGCTGCGTTGAATCGGACCAAAGCATGATGGCAGCGACAATGTTCTCATTTCCTGATGTTCCATGCTCCATTTGGATGCAATCGTATTCAGTCAGGAATTCGTCCGTATTGTAGAGGTCAGTATAGATCTGTTCCAACTGCTCTGTGTCATTTTCATCGTGATGCCAGTACATCTTAAATGGCTATGGTAATCCTCCGGAAATGCATCCTGAAGAGCTGCTTTTACGACTTCTATGGGCCGACAATGAAAAAGTGACTCGACTCGGAATAAGGGGACATCCGACATGGACTCATGTTTTATTGAAACATTGACAGCAGCGCAGTACACTAGCTAAGTAAGGTTTCAATTTACTTACATTGCTTTAGCTAGGTTTGCCTTAACTAAAAGTAGTTTGTTGTAAAACTGAGGGATAGTCGCTCAGAACGCCCTCCTTATATGCATTTCAGAAACCCTAACCTAAGTACAGTGTAATCTACCTATTACATAATACCGGTACCGCTAATGAGTCATTCTGAGTCTTCATCTATTAATATTCCTTCTAAGATGTTCTTTATGACATCATATCCTTCTATATGACGTTGTATGAGTCATATGACTCAGTGTGAGTCATTTATGAGTCATAAACATGAGTCATTATGACTAATCATGAGTCATAATCATGAGTCATTGTGACTCCAAATGAGTCATAAGTATGAGTCATTATGACTAATCATGAGTCATAATTATGAGTCATTATGACTATAAATAAGTCATAACTGTGAGTCATAATTGTGAGTCATAAGTCACATGACTAATATTATGTAAGCTATTTATGATTAAATATGAAACACTTAATTAATAGTTATTCAATCTTATCTAATTAGATAAGATATAGATAAGATATAGATAAGATATAGATTAGATAAGATGTTCATTACATTAGTTATTGTAATGAATGTAACTAATCTAATGTAACTATTATAATAACTACCAGAGTTTCGACATGTTTGACGCGTTTGAATGGTACTGGAATGTTTATTGCTACCTTGTACCATCCATCAGCAGTGTTGAACAAAGAGTCGGCAAGAGTTTTGTCCTTGATGGTATCAACACGCTGTGATTCTTGAGCCGCACAGAAATTTGATAAATCTTCAAAAGAGAAGTCAGGCTTTAAAAGAACATCTTGTACCAGGCAATCAAGCTTGGTAAGAGTCTTCATGTTTGATCCGCTGTAGAACCAATGCATGAGAAGAAAAGACGTAGCATTCTCGAATGGCTGAAAATAATTCTCCTTCAGCTTCGTGATTGCTGCATCCATTTCCAGAGCAATGTCTACTGCACTCAGCTCAGCTGGCAAAGATCTGGTGATGCCAGACCACCACTTCCTCACTTTTCTGCTTGCAGTGAGGTTGGGGAGTCGCAAAGTGATTCTAGACTGATTTCAGATGTAAATGAAGGTGGTTGTCAATGGTAAGAATGAATGACACCAAACGAATCCATCTCCGAGTCATGAATGGACTCTTGAGAGATCTCTGAACCTGATTTGGCATCGATTTCCATTGCCATCGATGTTTCATGTGTATCCGTGCACCCAGTTTCATCACCTCCATGATTTTCATCTTCAGGGGGTTCTGGTGCAGTCACCAGGGGTAATTCATCCCAGTAGCGTGCAGGCATCTGGCAAGTTGCTGAAGAAATTACTCAGCATCTGAGTGGTCTCACAAGAAGGAAGAAAGCGTTGAAATTGGAGTTGAAGTCAAAGCCAAAGCCAGAGCCAAAGTCAAAGTAGGTTATATGCGCTTCAAATTGCTGTCCAACTCACAATGTGTGGCAGGATTGAATGCCATTTGGAGCCATTTCTGACAGCGGCTCGATGGATTCCACTCACAATTGAGCCGTTTGCTCCCATATGTGACATTTTCTTGGTTGGAATACAGGGACGAAGCGGTTGATGTGAACAAATGGATAAGTAAGTGGATGCCTGGGACCATTAAGCTTATTTATCGATCATGGGAAGGGGTGAACAATACCAATGCATCGTGTTTGAGCAAATCATCCCGCTTGTCCCCAATTTCATGTCAGTTCTATCAGAAGTTTGCAAAAATCCAGATACCTTTTAATTTCACTGACTTGGTAAATTCAATTCTATATATGCGCACCCCAGCTTATACTAACACCATGAGCAGCTGATGAAGACCATACAGAGTGCTTGCAGCGGAGATGCCCATGCCTTCAAAACCATCTTGCCTGCATATATACCCCCTGACGATAACAGAAAGGCTGATTTTGTCATCCCTGATATGTTGAATAAGGCCACATGGGGTTGGAACAACAACATTACAGCGCGTTTCATTTGCCCCATGCGGCATGTGTCCAAATTTGATAAAGACCCCCAGTAAGTGACATGTTTACACGTCAATTGCTTTGCTAATTTGCTTAAAAGTTGTTTCTGTGAAGACGTTCAGTCTGGGGATAGAGTAATCAAAGCCTCAACTTTTCCCATGTTCCTTTACAACGAGTCAAAGTTTGATCCAAACAATCTTCACTCCGGCTTGTTCCAAGGACCCCTTCTCCTTAAATTCTATTGGCATGTATTCACCGGACCAAAAAGTTGGAAGGATGGAAAACCAAATGGCGGCAAGCCACCTCGAGGTATAGTTCATAAATTGAAAGCTCCAACTCCACGTACCATCGCATATGTCACGTTATGGTATGCTCTTCCTCTGACTCAGAAACATACTGATATGCTTGGAATCAGGTGAGATGGGCCTTGAGCTCGTCATCAAAGTTTGAAGATCTAGATCAAGATTTCAGCCTTGTCGAATTCTATCGCAACATACTCATCGCTTTAATGAGCGTTTGGACTTCAGCATGAACTATGAATTGGACGCTGCTTCGGATGCACAGTGGATCGCCACCACATTGCGTTGGTGGCAACTGTGGTTTTTTTATATATCTATGTTTGCAATACTAACAGCCGCGCATAATGCATTAGTAATGTGCCTGCATTAAAAGGTGGCTCCTCCATCAACAGTGATTGTGAAGATGAAGAAAGCGACCTTGTGATGCTTAAAGCCACCCGTAAGATGAGAACCATACCAGACGAATCGATGATTCATCCGGATCTTCGAACCCAAGTCCCCACTGCTCTGGTCTCTGCTCAAGTCCTCCCTGCCGCTCAAGTCCTCCCTGCCGCTCAAGTCCTCCCTGCCGCTCAAGTCCTCCCTGCTTCTCAAGTCCCCCCTGCCGCTCAAGTCCTCCCTGCCACTCCTCCTGTTGCCGCTCAAGTCCTCCCTGCCACTCCTCCTGTTGCCGCTCAAGTCCTCCCTGCCGCTCAAGTTGCTACTGCTCACGTCTCTATGACCAAACGGCCGAGGTACACCGATCCTTCCTCAAGCAGCCTGACAATGGCATTTGAAGGCACTCTAACCCCATTGGAGTTGTTGCCGCCAAAGTGTGCAAAATCATTGATGGACAACAATCATCGGAGCATGGTCAAGAAGAGAAACGGACTGAAAGAAGGTATCAGGAAGTCAAAGCGCAAGAAGTATTAGAAGAATTTGGCTCTCTCGTGTTGCTTGTGTTGGCTGGTTTTTGTCTTCACAATGGAATGATTAGAACATTGATGGACGATTGTAATGAATAGGTAGCAATTGCAATGAAAAACATAAGTTGTAACGTAATGTAATGCAATACAAGCAAGGTTTTCCGAGCAGCTGAGGCCTAATACTTGAGCCAATTGTAATGTATTCCAATGCATTGCAAAACATCTGCATTACAATAGTTCCAGGAAGGATCAGTATGTCCATGATGGTTATAGGGATTGCAACGCATTGTGATATATTTTAGCTATTCTAAGACAATGCAATGTAGCCGCATTTTTGTTGATGAGGGGGTCTTGGAACTGCGTGACAGAAATGAGAAATAATATTTGTTTTGGCTTGTCCTTGCCGGCAACTCAGTGACGTGAACTAGTATACTACTATGTCGTCACACAATCGTAATCCTACAGGAAAAAACCAGTATGGAAAAGTTTGTGAGTTCCATGCCAGTCTTGTCCAATGGTACATCCCTTACTACTACATTGCCACAGTGGGTGCCAGCAATCCCTGGCTTCAACAGGCTCTCATGGAGTATCACCGATAACTAATAATAGATAATGAGATGATATCAGAGCTCTTAAAGGAAGAGCATGGGATAATACTCAAGTAAGCACTACATACATTGGTAACAACATAGTTCATGCTGAGTGATACATTTGGAGGCCAAGGACAGTAAAAAGGCGACAACTCGAGCTAGGCTTGGTGGGAAGTCACTCGAATATGAAAAAAAATGTCTGAGAAAGAGGCCGAGCAATTGGTTCTGGACCAGATGGATGCTGATCCCAGCAGTGGCCTTGGCATATACCCTGTTGCAATGCACGATAGCAAATTTTTTAAAATTTACACAACAATCAAAGATGTTCATTCACCCAACAATGCAGCGTGATGCTGCGCGCTAATGGTGTATTCATCTCCCTTGAATAATTGATCAACGTTTGTTGCATGACATGTGCGATAATGAATTTGGACTTAGCGTTGATGTTGAGGGTGGGAGAGACCCAATCTCTCCCTCAGGCCTCAGGACTTACGGAGCATGGATCCAACTCACCCCTTGGGCTTCACGGACCCACTTTTTCCTTGATTACTGTTGCCCAGCCAGGTCAGGTTGAAAAAAAAATTTGGTTGCCAATTTTGAAGTTGCACTTGGGGTCTTGGAACCGCCTTTTGCAAAGTGTGACATGGCATGCCTATCTTATATTTCCCAGTGATCCAGTGATGGTTTGAAACACGAGACAGCACTGCTGCCACTGGTCTGTCATTGTATCATGCCTAATCCAAGTGGAAAAAATCAACACGGAATCATTTGTATGTGCACACCACAATGTAATACATACATAATAGTCATGCTCAGTTTCCGAATAACAGCCAAAGCTGATGATGAAGTTCTTGCTAATGCACTGCGCTCCTACCACAGAGAGAAACTGACAAACAACAAGAAAATATCTGCTCGTTTATTGAGTGACCATGGGATCCATATGAGGCAAGACTCTCACCAGTCCAATGTTTTTGTTGTCTCGACTCACAGGTGAATTTGATAGTGACATAAGTGTTAAGCAATGGTGCAAAACACTTGGTCTCACTGGAAGTCGCAATAACACCAAGGATATGAGTCAGCAGGAGGCGGAGCAACTTGTCCTTAATCAAATGGACAAGGATCCTTCGAGGCGCCAAGGTGTCCAGACCATACAAGCAAGATTGCTTTTGAAGAGGGACAGCACTTGACAAGAAACTTTGTCTCTAATGTGATGCATGTCTGTGACAATGCTGGCTTCCAGTACTGTGAACCCAATTCCAAGAAGATTTTTTCATGTCAAAAAAGTTCCAATTGGTATTCATGAGTGTTGGGCAGGTGATGGCCATGACAAACTATATAAAATTGGATTTCCGATCTGGGCTGTTGTCAATGATGCCTCAGGGAAGTGGCTTGATGCATGGATTGTTCCCAGCAATAGGATGGGTGTCATTATTGGTTATCTATTTCTATGCCTTGTCAAGAAATTTGGTGGTGAGTCTTTTTATTGTCTTTGATGCTGCTCGTATAGCTGGATTGTTACCATGAACAGGAATGCCACTACAGTTCACAACTGACTGTGGCTCCAAGACGACTCAACTTTATGGCATGGCTACAGCATTAAGGTTTGTACTCTCCCTAACTGCCAGAGGCTGACATGCTCACTGGCATAATGTAAAGAGAAATCTTTCATCCTGACATTGATCTTCAAGAACTGCTTTACCTGCGCAGCATTCATAATATATCTATTGAGCACTCATGGCTGCAACTTCACCTGGACTGGGGTGACAATGCTGTTATTGTTTTTGAAAAGGGTATCACAGAAGGGATATACAACCCTAATGATGCACAGCATGTGTAAGATTCATCTTTGCTTAACATAGTTTGATCAGGATGCTAACAAGTTACAGTGAGCTCGTACAATGGCTTTGGCTAAACTCCTACGAAAATCATTGAAAGAGTTCATGGACTTCAGAAATGGGGCACGAATGCACAAGGACAGTGACAAAGCAGGCCTTCTGGAATGTCATCAATGAGGCCTTCAGCTTGCCTGAGAACTGGGGTGGTTGTAATTGCCTCCTCAAAATTGATGTCAACATCATCTGCAAGCTGAAGACAGCAATGGGGAGACAAAATCCTTGAGTTTGTCTCTGCAGAGTTCTCCCAATGTGCACAGACTGCATATAATACTCTGGGTGTCATCAATCTTGATTTAGAGAATGTGTGGTATGTATTTCATGATCTCTATCCTTTAGTCTTTGGATCCAGTAGCGTTGTATGATAAATTCTATAATGAAGCAAGGAATCAATATTATGACCATCATGCTCAGGGATGTGGATTGTCAATAGGCAAGCTTGAGGTGTGACACCTGCGTTGTGTGTTGGTCACTGTCTGGACAGACGAGGTGACTGCATGGACATGCTCACAGATGCAAATCATCAATACTGGGCCAAGCTCGAGGCACCACCTGCGTTGTGTGTTGGTCACTGTCTGGACAGACAAGGTGACTGCGTGGACATGCTCACAGATGCAAATTGTCAATAGGGGTGGAGAACTGCACCAAGCTTGAGGCATATCACCTGCAGTAATCATTGTCAGGACTTTAAGTGGAGTATTTGCCCTGTCCTATGCTCAGCTGTCATGCCCCTTGTAAGACAATGGTTGGCAGATGGAGAGTGGCAGAGCGCAGTGGGGCCTTGGACTTTGTATACCAAACATAATGACGAGACCAGTTATTATTGTACGAGCCCAGTTCCCATGCTTCTTACCTCTCTGCCTCTTGCCTTCAAGAGCGCATGCCCGTAAGTTCTCCACCTCATTTGTGCTTTGCATGATGACTGAGACTCTTGAGCAGGTATATATACAGGTGTCTGGTAGTGCACAGAGCACAAGGAGGGATGAAGGTGAGTCTATTACCTACTGGTGATTATTGTCAAATTCCTGAAGACATATACTACAGTGACTTTCATCTTTGGCAATGTCTTCCCCTGCACCAAGCTTAGGCGTCACAGGTGGTGACCCTTCTAATCTGAGGTGCTTGCTTGGCAGGCTAGTCGGCATTCCAGAAGGTAAGAGTCAGACCGAATGGGAAGCTGTCTGTTCTAACTCGACATTTGAGCTGTCATGACCTGTTCTCAATGGTAAAAATCTCTAAGACATTTTTATTCTTTTTCTTGTATTTTACAATAGCTGTAGCCAAACATCTTAGTCAGGTTGGCGTCTATCTTATCTAGTCAGCGCTAAGATTAGATTACGATTAGATTACGATTAGATTACGATTAGATTAGATTACGATTAGATTAGATTACAGACTACCGGACCAATGACTCATGAACTATGACTCAGGCTTACCAATGCGCAGCAACGGGGGCCAATTATGTTATCTCTTTTACTCATACTTACTCAGCATAGCTACTATTATTAGAGTGGTGCACAGACCACCTTTGTAGTATATAAACTGAGCAAGTAACACCCAGAGTCCTCAGTTGAGTTCTCTCAGGTTTCTTCCCTACTCTCATCTCCTCTTCTCCTAAAGTCTATTGTTGGGGCCCTAAGAGCCTGTTCTATAGTGTGATTTTGCACAGAATCTGATAAATATTTGTAAGCCTTTTCCTGTTTGGGTGTAGCGGAGTTTGAATGAACTTGAATGCTGCACCCAGATGCACACGAGCAACCTGACACAGATCAGTGATTAGGGACTCATCGCTATGCCATCTATGTTGCGCTCCTTCATCTAAACCACCTCCTTGCATACCTCATGTCAACTCCTTCAGCACCAGCTGTTTCCCAGAAGGAGGCAGCCTCATGGACTGAGGGTGACACTGCTGCTCTTGTCGAATTTCTGCACGAGAAACGAGCCACCGCTGAGGGCTCAAATTTCAAGACTCCTATATTTCAAGCTGCCACCACTCATTTAGAAGGAATACGTACAAGGGGAGGGCCAAAGGATGCCACAAATATGAAGAACAAATGGAGGGCAGTATGTTGTCAAAAATTTTTTTCATGCAATATTTGCTGATCAGACCAATTGAAGATCAAAGCACAATGGGCTGCTATCAACCGCTTTTGCAATGCTTCAGGGATAGGATGGGATTCGACAAGAAATGGCGCTTTTTTTGGATCTCCCACAGATATGACCGTTTTCCAGCAGTACGCTGCACAGCACCCAACAGTGAGTCTGGATTTTACCTCTGGCTTAACGACAACTTGAACTTTCATTGCAGGATAAAAAGCATCTCTCGGCGATCACAAACAAGACATGGCCTTTACTCGCAAGGCTCGACGATATCATGGCATCATCTACAGCTACTGGTCAGTTTGCACATTCTGCTACGTCATCTGCCATCCCGCCTCAAGATGCTGCCACCCCTGACAACAATTCTGAGCTCGGATCTGACAATAACGAGTTAATGGATGGACCACAGCTAGGCCTTTCATCATCGCTCGGCAAACGTGCAGCGCTACATTCTATGGACCGGACCGCAGCCTGGGTTCCAGGAGCGGTGTTGTCTCACGCAACCAATGCGCCCAGTACTTCCACGCCGGCATCATCCACATCTCACACTATCACCTCATGGGTTCCTCCCGCATCCCGCACATCAAGCCTTACTACTCCAGCATCCGTACAGTCTAAATCATCAGGAGGATCAAAGGGGAAGCAAAAGCAATCAGCCCTTGAAGACATGGAGTCAAGTCAGACATCTTCCAAGCGCCGTTCTGCCCCGTCATCATCTTCGCGAAGGGATGAACCACAAAATGTTGGTGCAGCCATGATGTCAAACGTCCAAGGCACTCTCAATCGTTTATCAGATGCGATGCTGACCTCAATTGTAACCACGACACAAGGTGCGATTCAATCTGCTGTTGAGAAGATCAATGGTGCACAGGGGATGGAGGACCAGCTCACCACATACGAACGCGTATTTCTGACACGACTTGTATTGGACCAGCTGAACAAGGCATCAGCATACCTTGCACAGCAACACTCAACCCATCGTCGACGATGGATACGTATGGAGCTTCAGCCATTTCGTACTGATATTCAACAGTTTCAATCAGAGGAGGAAGCCATGTATTTGGATGTTGACCACATAGGTGCCTCGAAGAACTAGTTGATACTGTGTATGTTGGATTATTGTTTGTCATCATCATTTTCTTGCCTTCAATATATGTACATTGTGTTGTCTACCGTACAATGAATTTCTGTTGTCTCTGCTGTCCTGTCTATCCATGAATGAGATCTTCTTCATCACTGTCAACACTATCTCCCTCCATATATTCATCAATCATTTCTTCATCACCAGCCCTGTCAACCAACACTTGTTGGTAGCTGTCCCACATCTGCTGAGCAATTTCATCTCTGCGATTGGTGACTGCTTCATGAACAACTTCATCAATTTCACCCCTGTAATCCCTGACCATTTGATCACCAGCATGAGATGCATGGTTTGAGTGTTCATGATCTCCATGGCCTGGTACTGGACCTTCAATTGGATCATGGTGGAGTATGAAGTTGTGAATAGCTGCAAGTGCAGCAGGGATTTGTGCTTGGACTTTCATGCCATATTCTTGTCCAAGGAGCAAGATCCAGAAGCGGCGCTTGAGAACACCAAAAATTCGCTCAACAACATTCCGTGCCTGAGCATGATGAAGGTTGAACAACTCTTCCCTGTTTACAGGCCTTATGAAAAATGTAATTCAGAGAAATGCTTTGTATATATAAAATGAACAATACCGAATATTTGCTCGACCCCACTCTGCTAAATGATAGCGGACACCACGATAGGGTACCAAAAGTTCATTGCAATGTGGAAAACCAGCATCAGCCAGTAGATATGTGCCAGCAGGGATATTGAGATCAGTTGTCAGTGCATTTTCCCAAATCCGAGCATCTGATGCTGAGCCTTCCAACCTGTCAGAGCATATGTGAACCTCATATCAAAAGAGCAACTGAATAAACAATTCTGTGACAGTTGCCCTTTTCGATTCCGGCATGCCACATGCAGAGAAGATGGTGGAGCAACAGCAATATGACTTCCATCAATGGCACCAATTGCATCTTTAAAGAATGGAAAAAGCTTGGGATTGCCTTCCAGGTACTGAGTAGCTGAGGAGGATGATAAGGGCTGCTGAATATATTTGGTGGAAAAGGGAGCTGAGGAGAAGATGCCAGTCATCTTTCGAAAGTACCTGCTTTATTATTTAGTAACATGTATTACATTAATTGAAATTACTCACCTGGATATAGTTCCATTTGATCATTGAAACCGCTGGCCAGCATGACGAATGGTCATACCAGTTACACACATGTATAAGAAAATGGCCAGCTGCTCTTCCAGTGTGACATCCCTTGCATCCTCATGTCCCATTAAAAATAACTCGAAGAGGAGTGCATCAAATACATGCTTGCACACTCCCAGCTCAGTTCGGATGCACTCTGGATGACCATGACGCAGCTCCTGAACCCAGGCATAGCCAGATAAGATTGATGTGTGATAAGGAGTTTTGAAGTAGAAATGGGTGATATGTTTGATTATTGTAGGGATAATGGTGGTGATGATGAGGCCAGCAATGTGAAGAATATAGAAGTGAACCCTTTCTTCGTGGCTCTGCTGTTCAGGATCCATGATGGGGGAGGAAAGCAACAGCTTATCGTTATCATTGCAGGTCTTTTGGAATGTGAATGCCGTCGGCTTGTTTGAGCTCCGATGGTCACATGACACATTACTAATCGAACCTATGTACCTGATTCCTGGCGAAACACGCTACAGAACGGGCTCTAAGCCATCACGGCAAGGGTAGTCCTGATAGTAGAACTCGACTGCTACATACTCTTACTGCCCCAATGCTTGTAACTAGAGCATCATGCTCGAACCCGGATCCCGAGGTTAAGGGAACTCTTTGATATCAGGGGGCTCATACACTCTTCCGCAGAGTATAAAGCATCATTTGTTGTCAGACAATAAAACCGTCACCCCTGGTTCTGTGGAGCATCCATAAAAGCTTCATCTTACATTCCCAGTCTACGCAAACCGAAGAACCTAACCCAGTTGATAGGGTTACCTGTGCACAGGATACCAGTGCCGGAGTAGTGACACGTTACGTCACTCACATTGTAGGACCAGCCTCACCAGCCCCTACGCACGTTAAATTGCCCTGGTCTAGGCCCCTGAAGGCTATACATTTATATATGTAATTACCTCGTTTTGTAATCCTTGGAAGTAGCCGTCGCTTGACCACGTGCTTCTGAGAAAGGCCGTACCTATTAGGGGTATAGTGCTAACTGGACAACCGTTCGGATCCAGTTTAGTGTAATCAATTCATAAAAGTTAAATACCGTACTATACTGTTACATACTAGCACTGCAGGGAGGGTTGTGGACCCTGAGTGCATTCCCAAATAAGTGACAGGCAAGACCTCCCTCACTTTTATGTAACGGAGAATTACAAAGTATGAGATCTTCCAGAACATTACGGTCCCCCACCTTTTCCACTGGAGGCCACTGGAGTCCACTGACATCCACTGGAGTCCACTGGAGTCCACTCTGCCAAATGACTTGTAGTGGGACAGGTGACCAGTGACCAGTGACCAGGTAAGTCTCAATGCTTTTCCCACATATTCCCATTGGCTGACATACTTTCCTCATGTGTCACACTCAATGTCACAACTATAACATACTTTCCCACGCTCCAAAAAAGCGAAGCAGCTAAGTCTCCATAATAAAACCACTTGTTCCCATTGGCTCACATACTTCTCTCAGTCCAATCATAACATATTTTCCCACGGTTAAAAAAAGAATGACCACGAAAACACTTGGCTTAGACTACTTTTCACACATGTCACATTTTTCCACAGCCAAAAAAGTGAGAATCCTGACATGCCCTTGGCTACTACTTTCACACATTTTACCACAATCCTTTGTTGTTGTTGCTGTTGTTGTTGTTGTTGTTGTTGTTGTTGTTGTTGTTTTTTTCCCACAGTTATAAAAAAAGAATGACCCTGAAAACACTTGGCTTAGCCTATTTTTCACACATGTCACTTTTCCCAGCCAAAAAGGTGGAATCATGTAATGCCCTTGGCTACTACTGTTCAACATTTACACAATCCTTTGTTATTGTCTCGCTGTTGTTTGTTGTTGCTGCTGTTTGTTGGTTGTTGTTGTTGTTGGTTTTTCCCACAGTTATAAAAGATGACCCTGAAACACTTGGCAATGCTTTTCAACTGTAATTTCCATAGCAAAAGTGAGAAATCCGACTGCCCTGGCTACTCTTTCACACATTTTACATCTCTTTTGTTGTTGTTGTTGTTGTTGTTGATAATATTCTTCTGTGGGAGATGTTGTAAATTTGAAGCAGAGTATACCTGCTTACATAATGTTATTACGAAGTTATCTATTTTCATAATCCTATCATTAAGGCCTCATCTTTTCTGTATTTGTTTGGAGCTTTGAGCTCTTGCTTTTCATAACAATGCATTGTATGATAATAGCATGACATGAATAAACCAATTAAAGAAGCTGCCAACTGTCATTCTGTTAGCAATTGATTATATCCCAAGCCATGCATTTAACTGTTACATGATTGAATTGTTAAAAGCTCTTTCCAATATGTTCTTTCCTTTCTTTATCTACTGCTTCACAAACTAGATTTGGTGCCTGAACCATCATTTGGAGCAGGAT
>JAEBUS010000005.1:794601-909738 GCA_023014475.1 Amanita pallidorosea
ATTACAAGGTTCAAAGACCTTCTGGTGTAGTAAAGGCGGCCTTCCATTCACTCTCCTTGATTCGTACATTATTGTAACCCACCTAAGGTCCAACCTGGTGAAGTGTTTGGCTTGTCCTGCTTGATCTACGAGCTCCGATATCAACGGTAGTGGATAGTTATTTTTAACTGTCCATGTCGTTTAGGTACGGTAGTCCTGTACCATTCTTTTTTTTCATCTTTTTCTTTACAAAGAACACCGGCGATGTTTGCGGTGATTTTGAAGGTCTGATGTACCCCTTTTTTAATTGATATCAACAAGTCTCGACTTCTCCGAGTTGTCTGGTGATAAAGGGTACACCTTTCTCTTTTCTGGGTTGATAACTTTGTTTGAGATCGATGGCATGATCCATGGTTTCCTAACCGGCATTCTTTCTGATGCAGTTTTTTCAAACAAGTGTAAATACTTGTGATACTGCGGTGTACCAGATCTTTTGGTTCCTGTTTCTTTATTCCCTAATCATTGGATCGTCTGATTTGATTCCAGACGGGAGAAATTCGTATTTTTCTCCTTCCTTATAGAATTTCGGGTGTTTCCATTGATCCAGGAAATCCAAATTTCTCTCCTCTTTCTCCTTTTTCTAGCCAGTAGGCAAAGTCTAATTCCTCTCTTTTTCCCAGACGTACATATTGGTTTCCCAATGTTCCGCCTTTTTTGTCCGCCTTTGTCTTTCCTTCGTCCACTCCTTTGTTTATGTCCACATGATCGTGGGCATCTTGTCAACTCTATTTTACCGGTGATCCAATTGACATCCGGATATGTCGTCGTAACCATGTAATCCAATGATTACGTTTGTTTTGCCTAATTCGCATATTTCGAATGTGCTCTTTTCTTGATGTCTTTTATAGCTCATGAGTAGATCTACTTCATGAGTAATCATACCGCCTTCGTTGTTAGATCCATCTACGTTTCTAACTTGAATTGGTCGATCTAAAGGGATAGTTTGTAGCCTTTTTCATTAGCAAATTTAGCGTTCATAAACACAAACCTGTTGCTCTGAGTCGAGCAACCTGTTTCCGTTGTTTGTTCATGTGTGTCAGAGTTTCTAGACCTATTTCCATTAGTATCTTCGTCTTTTTGACCAATAGAGCGAACGAGAACTCTTTTTGTCCCTTTTTAAGTATTCTTTTACCTGATAAGGAAGAATCAAGCACGGTTTATCCGCCCTGCCGCGCTCCTGTGCTTTGGCACTAGAGACCGCTTCCTGCGGGTGGTCTCAGAGACTGTTGAAGTCTCCGAGCCCTCCGTACTACCAGTCCCTCTTCCTTCTAAATACAGAATACCTATTTAGAGAGTTCAGTACGGACTTACTGACTCTCGTCCTCTTTTAAAGCTTCGCCTTTTGCGAAGTATTCTTCATTTCTTCGAAGGACATGGTTCGGATGTCCAAACCTGATCGGCAATTTCTTGCTATGTGGCCGATCCTTCCACATTTGTAACAGCGCATTGGCGGGCGCTGAGTTCGATCCACGTCATCGCGTTTGGATCTTGAGGCCGTGTTGCTGCATTATTACTCGAGAGGGCCCAGCTCCGATCGGTTCTGGTTCGCTGATCCCGATGCTGTATTGAATCTCCATCGGGTTTAGCTGGCAGTTCCTACCGGCTTCGCCGTATCCAGGCCTTTGGTCCCTTCACTCCTCTTAGCGGAGTTACTGTTCCTCGAGGAATAATACTGTTCCTCGGCTTTTGCTTGTCTCCATTGTCGGTCGAGACGAACCGATCTCGGTACCATTCGTCGATGGTTCCGGTACTTCATCAGCCTCCATGATCCTTTTTCGGAGACCGGCATTCAAACTTCTTTTGAATTCCTCAACTAGGGCCTTCCCTGGTACCCCTGTTCCTCGTGCGACTTTTTTAAATTTTTGCACGTGTTCTTCACACGTGTGTGCGCCTTGTGAAATCGTGCGCAATTCTGATATCTTTGATGACTGTTCGTCTGTATCACCAAAGTCCCTACGTATCTGTCTGTACAATTGTTCCACTGTGTCCGAACAACGTCATCTTCATCGGCATTAACTCCAATAGATTGTCTCGCCAATCTACCGCGAATCCTTCCGACATATATGACAAACCAGGAGAATCTTATCTCTTCCTCGGCGCTTGCCATCTCAGCTGTATGTATAGCCGGCAACTATTAAAAATTCGTGACCTCCGACATCTTGCCGGAGAAACACCGGTGGTTTGGCTACGTCCTTTGACGAGCCGTTCCCTCCTGCTGGTGTGGAATATTGAATACCGTCCCTTCCGGTATATTGATAATTGGGGCCGGGGCGGCCGGTGGTATTGCTGCTTGTTGTGCTGCAGCGGCATTGTTGTTTTGAAGCACTAGGAGCTGTGCTTGTAGCTGTTGAATGGTGTTATTTTGATTATTCAACAGTTGAACAACTGCGCGGACGTCAGATTCTTCTTCTCTTGATCCGACATGTTTTATGTAACGAGGGGGCGGTGTAAATGGGGATAGGGATCTCGACGGTTGTGATACCGATGGAGATCTAAATATGGTGGCGGTGGTGAGAATGGTGGTGCTACTTCTCCGATGTATTGAGCGTCGGAGTGAAATAAACTTTGGATATTAAGGGTTGCGGGGTTAGGGACAAGATTTGAAATGGGGCAGGTTCCACTGATGTTGTACCTCGGTGATCGAGGGGTGTGGAGTCAATGACTCGGTTGGTGTATGGAGCGCGGGAACGGGATCGTTATCGTCAAAAAGGATCTGGCCCAAAAGGGTCGTAATCAATATCAAAGTTTCTAGACCGTCCAGTGGTACACGAATACTTCTATCCAGAAAGTATCGATTTCCCTATCTGTAAGCCTGTGCGATCTAAGAAGATCTCGTACTTCGTAATTCTCCGTTACGTAAAGTGAGGGAGGTCTTGGCCTGTCACTTATTTGGGAATGCACTCAGGTCCACAACCCTCCCTGCAGTGCTAGTACGTAAACGGTATAGTACAGTGATTAATTTTATGAATTGATTACACAAACCGAACGGTTGTCCAGTTAGCACTATACTCCATGAGTACGGCCTTTCTCAGAAGCGCGTGCAAGCGACGGCTACTTCCAAGGATTACGAAACGATGTATTTATGTATGTACGAGTATAGCCTTCAGGCCTAGACAGGGCAATTTAACGTGCGTAGGGGCTGGTGAGGCTGGTCCACAATGCGAGTGACGTAACGTGTCACTACTCCCACTGGTATCCTGTGCACAGGTAACCCTATCAACCGGGTTAGGTTCTTCGGTTTGCGTAGACCGGGAACGTAAGATAGAGCTTTTATGGATGCTCTAAAGAACAGGGGTGACGGTTTTATAGTCCGACAACTAATGACGCTTTAGACTCTGCGGAAGAGTATAGGAGCCCCCTGATATCAAGATTCCCTTTACCCTGGGATCCGGGTTCGAGCGTGATGCTCTAGTTATCAAGCGTTGGGGCAGTAAGGAGATGTGCAGTCGAGTTCTACTATCAGGACTACCCTTGGCATGACGCCTTAGGGCCCCAACAGAAGACTAGAGTGAGAGGAGATGAGGGTAGGAAGGAAACCCGAGAGAACTCGACTGAGGACTCTGGGTGCTATCTTGCTCAGTTTATATACTACAAGGTGGTCTGTGCACCACTCTAATAATAGTAGCTACGCTGAGTAAGTATGAGTAAAAGTAATAACATAATCGGCCCCGCTGCTGCGCATTGGTAAGCCTGAGTCATAGTGAAGTCATCGGTCCGGTAGTCCGTAATCTAATCTAATCGTTATCTAATCTAATCTAATCTAGCGCTGACTAGATTAAGATAGACGCCAACCTGACTAAGATGTTTGGCTACAGCTATTGAAATACAAGAAAAGAATAAAAATGTCTTAGAGATTTTGACCGTTGAGAACAGGTCATGACAATTCGACGTAAAGCGATTTTCAATTGTCCTGATGAATAAGTTTATGAGAAGCTTTGGCATGTCACACTTCCAATTTACGGTATGTCTCTGTCCTTTGGGATTTTTAAAGGTGAGGAACACGGTTCCTTGACCTAATATGAGAGCAGCTGATTTAGAATCTGCTGTCTTTATTTCTTCAGGTTCAGAATATGGATTATACTCAACAAAATCATTTTTGTTATTAGTAATGTGCACAGATGCACCAGAGTCTATGATCCAATATTCTTGCTCTAAATTCTCACTTTTACACAGTGCAGATTTCATTACATTAGCAGCTTAGGCTACTTTTACATCTGCTACCTAAAACTTACCATTACTATGGTGATTTCTATGATGGTTACATTCTTCCATCATCTGCATAGAAATCATCATCATAGTATTCATTGTAGGTTTCTTCAGGATCATATCTGATTATATAATCAGTACTTGTATCCTGGTTAGTGAGAAGAACATACTCGTCCAATAACCGTTATCTATTTCATTAATAGATTTTTCCTCAACTTCTTTCTCATTATGAGAAATTTCTTCGTCATCTATCCTAGTTATAGGTACAGATGCATCAACAAAGTCTTCTATAAGATCTTTTCCTTTTCCTTTAAGATCTTTGATTCTTTTTATTATTTTTAATGTTTCAGAATCAACTTTGTCAATGTTTGGTCCGATTCTATCGGCCAATTTTGAAGAGGAAGGTTGTGGAACATCCACTTCCATATCATGATTATCAAATATAACCATGTTAGCGAATTTTCTAAGATCCGCTTTATCCCTCTTGGATAATTCTCCAGGAGCATTAGCAGCCATAGATAGGAGATTAAGTTTTCTCTTCCTATTATCTCTATGTTGCTTGTTAGACTCCCAGTTAGGTCCTCTTTTGTTTCCAGGAGGTACATAAGCAGGTCTATTACTAGGACCTGCTTGCGCATTATTTGGGACATATTTCCCTTTAGGCATATTTACCCTGGTGTAAATCCAGGTTTTTTATAAGGTTTTTTGCCTTTAGAGAATTTGTTCCCACTCCTTTGAACAAAATTTGCAGATGGATTTCCTGAGTCAGCTTTACGACGCTGCCATTCATTCTCTATCTCAGGAATGAGATCTTTTAACTTAGTCTCTCTAGTGTCATTTTAAGGAGGACATAAGTCTTGAATGAATCCCAGGATGATGGTAATCAATCTAAGACTTCCATATATTGGAAATCATCATCGAATTTCTTTCCATTCTGATCCATTTCAGCCCAGAGTTCCATTAACTCATGGACTGATTCTGCAGGACTTTTCCCTTTCGAGAATTCCCAAGTTTTTGTCTTCTTATAAATATTAAATACGGCTACTGCTCCAGGCTTTGCAATGCAGCAACGAGTGCATCCCAAGTGGCTTTTGACGTCTCTTTTGTATATAATTTAAGAGAACTGGGCAAATGAGTGATATTAATCCATTTGCTTTATTGTCATTTTCTAGCCACTCTAAGTGTAACTTCCATTTCTGGCTAAGTGCTGACACTTGTGCAGCTGTTACACTGGTTGCATTCATTTTTTCCTGGTCTGCAACTGTATATACATTATGTGTAATGCCTCCATTCACATATTGCCATACAGATTTCGATTGGAGCATAGCCTTCATTAATTGTTCCCAAGGAACCTTTTAATATGGGAACTCTATCCTTGTCACTGTTGTCCATGTCGAAACTCTGACAGTTATTATAATAGTTACATTAGATTAGTTACATTCATTACAATAACTAATGTAATGAACATCTTATCTAATCTATATCTTATCTATATCTTATCTAATTAGATAAGATTGAATAACTATTAATTAAGTGTTTCATATTTAATCATAAATAGCTTACATAATATTAGTCATGTGACTTATGACTCACAATTATGACTCACAGTTATGACTCATTTATAGTCATAATGACTCATAATTATGACTCATACTTATGACTCATTTGGAGTCACAATGACTCATGTTTATGACTCATAAATGACTCACACTGAGTCATATGACTCATACAACATCATATAGAAGGAAATGATGTCATATGGAACATCATAGAAGGAATATAAATAGATGAAGACTCAGAATGACTCATTTTAGGGACCGATATTATGTAATAGGTAGATTACACTGTACTTAGGTTAGGGTTTCTGAAATGCATATAAGGAGGGCATTCTGAGCGACTATCCCCTCAGTTTTACTACAAACTACATAGTGATAAGGCAAACCCTTAGCTAACCATGTAAGTTATTGAAACCTTACTTAGCTAGTGCTTGCGCTGCTGTTCTTGTTTCAATAGTCCACACCAACAGGATAATGGCTTTTATTTGTTTGAGCAATTTTATCAATATTTGCCCAGCCATATTTTCCTTTTGTGGACAATGTAAGATGGAAATGCCCATTCTGCTACTCAACTAGAGTGAAGCCAATGTCTTTACGAAGACTATGGCTCATTTCAGACATCTCCTTAATAGTAGGATATGCCTTCCACACATATTTGGGTAGTGCTCTAAGTTTCACTGCTGCCAAATAGCAGAAACCTGGTCTTTTCCAGATAGGTTTCTGATGTGTGTGAGTTAACACTCTATTTGTTGATTGTATTCTAATGAATTCACCCTTCTCTAATGGGTGATCCTTTTGAGCAGCTAAGAATGTTTCATTCTCATCATCAGATAACTCCCAATGAGAATTATCAGAACCATAAAGTAGATCTTCAAAGGTTTGATCCTTTGATTCCTTTAACTCATCATGAGTAGGAATTCTATTTCTAGGATCTTTGGATCTAGCAGTGACTTGGATATTATCAGTTTTCAATTTTAACCGATTTTCCTTCTGACATTGTTTCTTGGCTCTTTTCTTTTCATGAGCCAATTTTTGTTCGTCAGATTCCTTGGAGAGCCAAGATTCTGCATTTTCTGCACGAATTCTTTGCTCATCCACCTCTTTTTGCAATTTATTAATTGCAAGTTTAACCTTTGTATTTTTTCGTATATGATCTATATGCTCTTTAAAGTTGGCCTGTTCTTGTGATTCAATGATCTCATGTGTTTCTTTGAGATCATGTCTTAACTTGTCATTATGACTCATTAAGACATCACATGTTTTTACTACTTTTTTAACAGTGCCAGCTATATCTTTGATTGTATCTTGATGATTACTCATCATGATTCGAGCGTCCTCCACTAGATCATGTGCATCATGTAATTCTTGTAGTCTTTTATAGTGAATGGTGGAGTCACTTCGTCTTTGTTTGATTACACGAATTTTATTAGGCATGATGCCCATGTTTACAAAGGTTTTGGCAATTGCTTGCCACTCCTTAATATCTTTATATGATGGTTTCCCATCATATCTCCCTTGCGTCTCTCCTTTCTGGTTCCCCCAGAGGATGGTACCAGAAGCGGATCAATCTCCCACTTCGATGCATCGGTAACCATCCTTGCTCCAAACGACTTGAGCCATTGCTCATGTCTTCTTTCCTGTTCTTCAACAGGTAGGGAATATACCAAATTAGGATTATTCACCTTTTGGAGTCTAAGGGGACCACGCACATTTTTCAAGCCATTTTTAGCAATGGCTGCAAAATTGGACCTGGATGGTCCAGGCACAGGAAGGAACAGGGGTTCAGTGCCAAATTGCACTGGATTTGGGTTTACATATTTTTCCCGAATCTGCCTGAATCAACAAGTCAATTTCCTTATATCATGCGCCATTTTGTGCATGTGATCCTGTTGCTGTCTTTGGTAGCGGGCCAGCGCCGCTTTCTCTCGTGCCTCACGACGTTGGGCCAATTCTAATTGACTGTCATCTAGACGCTGTTGTCTAGTATCTGAGTCAATGTTTTGATTTGGCCCACTGCCTGTTACTCTAGTTTTCCCCGCGCTCTTTTTGTGAGACACTGGTATCCATAGGCTACCAAGAGGCGGGGTTACAGATTCCTGTTTGATAACAGGGGAGGAGGACAAGGACGGTGTGCATAAAGAAGGGAGTGAAGACGGAGTCTTCACTTTAGGGGTCTCCGGGATTGCCGGAGATGTGGAGCTAGGCGAGCGAATATTTTTGGCCTGATGGCCAACATCGCGCTTGTGTAAGATATTAGACGTGGTGATTTTGCCTAATTTGAATTGGGCAATCACCTTCTTGCCTTTTTTATCGGCCTCTAAGCCAAAGAAAGGCCTGTTGACGTTGTTGGTGACAACATCATCATCTATTACATCTTCGGGGAAAAGATCCCCATACCCAATTTTCCGACCGGAGTTCCCAGATTTGGAACTTAAAAATGGATCTGTGGAGACCACAGAGTTGCCGGAGTTGGCAGAGTTGCCAACTTGATTGCCGAAACTGGCGGAATTGCCAGATTTGGCAGAAGATGGGGAGGAAGATGAGTTATTGCCAGATTTGGCAATGGCAACGGCGGAGGAAGAGGCGACGTTGTTGACAAAAGACATTTTTATATATTTCAAAAAATATAAAAAATACGGTGATGGTTTGGTTTGAAGTCTGAAAAAGTGTGTCAGCTCTACTTTCTAAATATAGCAGAGGCTGGCGCTTTTTTGTCATGACTTCCGGTTATGGGACACAGATAGATCCCATGACAGAGACTTGAGACTCGCTTTTGGCTTCTCAATTCATCGCCAGAAAAGGGATCCAGCCTTTTCAGGAGTGCTTCAGGGCTCCATCAAATTCCCTGACAGCGAAAATCCATCACTATGTAACTATTTTTAGAAATGTACTAATGCCACTAAGGAGCAATCCTATTTCTAAGCAGGAAGCTAAGCTTGTGCCTGCCTCTGGTCTGCGTGTACCATGGAACAAGGTCCAAGCAGCACAACCCTTATACAGAATAATTACATAATATAATCAGAACAATGGGACAAAAACCCATATATTGATATAAGCGCTTACTTATTCACGGCCAATAGGGGGGCGCGAAGCCTTTTGATTGGGGGATGGGACAGAACCCGATCCGATCTTTATCCATCATAGATGGCCCTAAATCCGGAGAATGTTGATAAGCCGGAATTCACCATCCGGCCCAGATCTGGATAAAATCAACACATCCAGAATTATGGTTTTGGTATTGACCGGGGTACACAAAAACCCAGGCTGGTATAGTTTGCCATACTAAGTATTATTTTCACACCTCTCCAGGTGGTGCCTGCAGATCTCTGTCAAGATCGAGGCATACTCATATTACCGGTGAGTTCCCGGGGTTACGTCAGCAATCATGATGGTGATTACAATATTGTACAGCTACGGGCGAACCTAATTTCCTGTTTGGTGAGTACCAAAAGCAGGTGACGCTATCTCCTGTGCGATGACAGCATGGTGCGCACAGCCACTTCGCTTATAAGCGAAATGATGTCATAGGTCAGCCATCAGGTCTGCGAGCAGACGGGGCCCATAACCTGTCGAAGCAACAACCGACAGGAGCGCAGCAGAATAGTAGAGCTAAGTAAGTAACACTTACTTGTAGCTGTAGTAGTTCACTTAAGTCCGCTGTCGATCACTTAGTAGAGCAGAGGACGTAGATTGACGTCTAAGTACTGAGGTATTTATACAGTCTATCTACTGGTCTGATGTCAGCAATATTAGCACTGACTGATCATTTCTATTGCTTGCTAATGCACAGTTATTGCTGTGTCAATAGCTGTGTGGAACACAGCTTTGCACAGTCATGCACATGGTGCGCTATTGTCTGAGTTTGACATATGTCAAACTCTATAATATCTGTCAAGATATTAATAGCAGTGAACTCTATAATTATGTCCACATATACAAACATTGATTATATGACAGATTAGATAAGATCGGATAGATCCGAGATGTTTCACACGGTGCAGAACTCATCGTGTGTGTAATGGATTACATCCGTTTCAACACTTCAGGGCTGCCATTGAGCTATCCAGCTCAGCAGCAGCAGTGTGGGCAGCGGAAGGATGGGAGTGCGCGCAGAAAGCACACCACAGTAAACAAGAGACACACCTGTGAGAGGTGTGCCCCCAGTGGAGGCAGATCCCGCATTGTGGGATGGCACGCTCGACCGACCATGGCTGAGCACGGCGGACTGTTCCTGCAAAGGAGACATCGGTCTGCAAGAGACGACGTGCACGAGATCCTGCACGGTCGTCATGGATTGAGCAGCGAACGGTGGCTGACAAAGGGGGGCCAGACCCAATGGACTTGGGGAAGACAAAAGCCAGGGGCGATGCAAACTGTATGCCAGCCCACTTGGGGTGGACCAAAATGGAAGTGAGCAAGTCCGCAGGGGAGTTGATAGAGCCATCTGGGCGAGACATCGGGACGTGGACAAACTTAATGGTTGAGGTAGTGGGGCACCCGAGCCGGACGGGGTTGCCAGGGATTTGGGCTTGAAGAGTCAATATGCTGTCACGCTGACCTTCCCTACTGTAGACGATACCGAAGATAGACCTGATATGGCAGTAGTCACAGCAGTAAACGAAGAAGTCAATATTGTTGATGCCAGATATGCTTCGCCACTCACAGCAGTAAACGAAGACAGCGCAACTAATGTCTATGATAGAGACGCTTCCCCGCTCACAGCAGTTAATGAAGAGGATGCCGTTGGCACCACTGAGGCAGGAGAAGACTCAGATGAAGCGAAGTTGAATGCAATGACGAAGCAGCTCAAGGTAAGTTATTTCATGTGCATTACATTACTCAGTTAACTATGGTTGAAAGGGCCGCCAAACTGAGAAGCGGACAAGAGAAGCAGAGAGCGGAGGGGCCCCGAGGAAGAGAGGACGGAAGAAGAAGTAGGACACAGGAGGGAGGGAGAGGACGGGAGAGGACGGGAGAGGATGAGAGGTGGGAGGTAAAGGAGTCAGTGGAACGGGGAGGACGAGAGCAGACAGATAGCGGATGAGGAGGGAGGGAGGATAAGAGGAGAAAATGGTGGTTCAGAGAGGCCTAGAGCGGCTCTGTCAGTTCTGAGACGAGCAATGAAAAAAAAACTTTTTCTCGATGAGGACAGCCGCAATAAAGTGTGAAAGCGGAAAGGTTCTTCTGTCAGCCTCTGCCGTCCGCGATCGCGGCCTGGATCGGCCCGGGGCGGACGCATTTCTCACTGGGCATCATCTCCAACAAATCCCTTCTGCATCTAGGTTCTCTTCCCATACCGCTACATGCGGGCCCTTATGGCACCATTGCATCTTTGTTATCTTGGTCTAGTTGACTTGTAGCCTCACTTTTCCAATATATCCATTCAAAAAAAAAAAAAAAAAGAATGGCAGTGGCAGTGGCACGTGTTAAGTTCAAGGCTGGCACGTGGGGTGGCAAATTCAATGGCATGAGTCAACAACGATTTTTGGAACATTCAAGTTGTGCTTGTCCCTATCTCTATGCATATCAATTATCTCATTCTAGATGAACCGAATGTCGATTATGTTCAATCCGTTGAAATTGACAGTTCTGATACTGTCATCAGTCTTCGAACAAAGATCGCGTCGAACCATCATCTGCTAGTTCCCGGCCAGATCGTGAAGTTCGAGAAGGTTTTTATGTCAATGGACGATGAAGAGATTAACGAGAAGCTTCGAAATTTTACCTTCACTCCGACTACAAACACCTGGAGGGCCATGACGAAGTTGTCCGCCGTCATCGTTCCTGCCGACCTTGCACCAGACCATCTTCACCTCATTATTCGTGCGTAACACAGTGTCTTCGAAAGCGGATTAATGACATTCTCCCGTATAGAGCCTGCATTTATCAACGTAAACTACGTCTTCCCCAGCATCTCTCTTGAAGTTTCTCGTGTTAGAATTGTGTACAGCGAAGACGTCAAAGCACTTTTACACACGATCCTTGCCGACCTTGCCGATATGGGCCTTAATGTCCCTCCAAGGCAATACACAATCTTGAAGACATCGATCAATATCAATGTACACTTGCCATCGTGTATTGCCACTGCCAAAGGTCAAGAGCTTTTGATGTCGGAAAAATTGTTCGAGGCGTTTGATAAGGTTCCAAATCACAAATACGTCCATGTTATTGTCAAGCCCAGGTTCAGCGGTATGGACTTTATTTTTGCAAGAATTGACTTATTTATCTGTTTTCACAAGAACTGGGAGGTGTTCGTGCAGTAGCAGAAGCTCCAATGTCTGAATTGTCACGTCGGAACCGCTTTCTCGAAGTCCGCCATGCTGAAGCCCCATCTCACGGCAGTCAACCCAAAGTCTTCGCAGGGAAGCAGGCAACCGATGGAAAAATTTTGTGCAGTCGGCCCCCGGAAACGTCCCCTCCTATACCATTGACCCTTTTGCATCCGATCTTCGCTAAATTTGTTGAGGACTGCGAACAATCTCAACCAAGTCGTCAGATTAACCAGTTTACGCTTAAACTTGCTGAGTCCATGTCCCAATTTTATTCTAATGAAACGGCACGAACAAAGGAGCTCAAACGGCTCTTTTCTGATCTCGGTATTGACCTTCAGACGGTCAGAATTACTGGAACTGGATACGAAATGGATGCGGCGCTTATCAAGGGCAACAAATTTCTCCTTGTCTGTGGGGAGGTCAAGAACGATGCAGCAAACAATGTAGATCCCTTCTTACAAGCCATACTTTATTATCTCGAGCAAACACGAGAAGTCGCGGCTACCTTGCCATCGTCAATTCTGCCTGCTATGATCCTTGTCTGTACTGGTGCGCCTCTTAAGATGTGATATGCCAGCGGTGATCTAACAGAACGCTAGGCCCGTACCTTTCCTTCGCAGGTGCCGTATGGAACGGTCGTCCGAATGTACAAATCCTCACACCAGCAATTCCGTTGCATTTCCACTCTACTGATCTGAAACTCCGGAAAATGACGGCTAGTTGTATCAGTGCATTTGCTTCTGCCGTTCAATCACTCGAAGCTCATTACAACGAACCGCTCTATCATCAGACACCAACGGTTAACGGCGTTTATCCATCTGTCCGCGACATCTTTCCATACCCTGTGTCTTTCAAATCCGACACCTCGGGATCGTCCAAAGAGTTTATCTATCATTCTTTAGTGAAGTCTGGAAAATTGATATTCCGTGGTGAAATCAGTGATACGCACGAAAAGATCTGCATCAAGTTTGTTCAACATTATTCTCCCGAGGTTCATAGCTTCTGCGCATCGATCAGTTATGCTCCCAAGCTTCTTGCGTTTGAGCCGTTGCCTGGTGGATGGTACATGGTCATCATGGAGGACTTGAATGATTACTTTGACCTCTTTCGATCCTCTTTAGCTCCAGATCGGATGGATGCTGTCAAAGAACGCCTCAACGATGTGCTCGTACGAATGCATCAGCAAGGGTTTGTGCATGGTGACATTCGTAATGTGAATGTTATGATCACAAATGGCCCAATTCTTGCAGTCATGCTAGTTGATTTTGATTGGGCAGGGAGGATTGGCGAGGCCAGGTATCCAATGAATGTCAACCGAGAAGATGTGTATCGTCCGGAAGGTGCTGTTGATGATGAGCTCATTCTAGCAGAACATGATATGTCGATGTTAGCGGAGTTGACATGCTAGAGTATTCATGTTTTATGACGCATGAACGCAACCCAAGGGTTGCATTGAATCTCGCGTTCGATCGCGTTCTGTGGGGATACTAGAAATATTGAGCGATACTAAGCACGTTTAGCTGATTCAAGTTTCTGGACTTTTCTTGAATGGCCTGACGTGTGGAGATGGACATCTACAAAAAGTCTGATCGCTCACCAGGCGGGTCAGGCCATTCCAGGTGGTGAATTTCGCTCGGCTTGGTGAGAGTTGACCAGGTTCGGAATTCTGACCAACACTGCTCTCGCTGGCAAAATCCCCTGATGGTATACGTTGGCCAGTTCTCACCAGGCGGTTTAAAGGTTGTCCATCACTTTATTTTTATTTACTACATTTTTTGTACACTACTAATGGCATTAATGCGATGATACAATTCTAAATGTGTGATGTGAGTAACAGGAAGCCATTAATGTAAGTGCAACATACCACTTCCTTGTTAAACGGTGATCAGTCAGCTCTCCAATGGTTTTGTGTTTCTTCTGTTAACAGACAAGAAAGAGGCAGTTGCGTCTCTGGTGGCATTGGACGTCACGTTACGGAGAGCAATGAGGCTGTTTGTTGAAACTCTAACAGTTATTATAATAGTTACATTAGATGAGTTACATTCATTACAATAACTAATGTAATGAACATCTTATCTAATCTATATCTATCTATATCTTATCTAATTACATAAGATTGAATAACTATTAATTAAGTGTTTCATATTTAATCATAAAATAGCTTACATAATATTAGTCATGTGACTTATGACTCACAATTATGACTCACAGTTATGACTCATTTATAGTCATAAATGACTCATAATTATGACTCATGATTAGTCATAATGACTCATACTTATGACTCATTTGAAGTCACAATGACTCATGATTATGACTCATGATTAGTCATAATGACTCATGTTTATGACTCATAAATGACTCACACTGAGTCATATGACTCATACAACGTCATATAGAAGGAAATGATGTCATATAGAACATCATAGAAGGAATATAAATAGAAGAAGACTCAGAATGACTCGTTTTAGGGACCGATATTATGTAATAGGTAGATTACACTGTACTTAGGTTAGGGTTTCTGAAATGCATATAAGGAGGGCGTTCTGAGCGACTATCCCCTCAGTTTTACAACTAACAACATTAGTATAAGGCAACCTTAGCTAACAATGTAAGTAATTGGAACCTTACTTAGCTAGTGGCTTGCGCTGCTGTTCTTTGTTTCAATAGGTTATGGGCCCCGGCAACTGCCTTCAAACGCTCAAAGGGTTGGGCGTTGTATGTCTAGAAGGGTATAGTCTACAGTGTATTATAAATAGTTTAAGTGTGTGATCAGATCAGCTGATGGGATCTCAAAATATCGGAATCATAGATATGGCTGATGGCCCTCTATCATGACCGATGGGATCTATAGCTGATAAGATATTGTGTGATCTGTGTTATGACTTTCTCTCACGCCTATGAATGTATGCTAACCCAACTATGGGAAAATAGTCGCTTAATGGTAGCAGGGATACCATTTCTGTCACACTTGTGACAGACTATCTGGGAAGATAGATTAAATATCTGGTGTCACGCATCGGAGTCGTGCGTTGTTGGAAGACAACGAAATCAAAACTTTCCCAGGACTGGCAGGTCTTTAATCATGTTGTGGTTTTGTCACACCACTACCAAAAAAGACACGGATTTTGGGCCGCTTTATGCGGATAACAGGGCCAATCCCCTGTAAAGGCTTCACACACCCCCAATTGGCCGTTACATTAATGCATATATCATAATAACCGTTTTCGTCGGTTTTCTCTATTTAATTATTTAATATTCGTATAAAGGTCGTGCTGAGGCGACTTCGTCGTACACGCAGACTATTGTTGGGCAGATGAATAGCACCCCAACTAGATTAGGACGTCCGAGGATGTCACTTACACAGATACATACACACATACATACATACATACTAGTTTGTACGCAGGGAATTTGAAGGAGCCCTGGTACGAGATTGGCATAACAACATCCATATAACCCCAATGAGTCGTTTGCGTTGCCAGACAAGTCCATGACGTATTGTTTCAAAAATAGCACAGCCTGATAAGCACTCTTTTTCTCATGTATCATTCGGGAAATAAGAATTAGGCTAATATATTTTTATTTTTAGAAACAAATCGAAATGTCACGCGTTTACCAAATCGGTCCTCTCTGCACTCAAATGTACTATCATGTCTATCTTGATGGAGCATCGGCTACGACAATTACATCAATCAGGGCATTTTAGCTCGGGTCCTAATTAGGAACCCAAACTTGACCAAAGAGGACGTTCTCAAAATCATGAACAAATATGACGCAGATGATATGGCGTCATGTGATCCATAGCTCGACTTGCTCGCCTTCTTCATCTGGCACATTCTTGTGCCGGATATAATAATATCAAAGATACCCCTGAGGTCAGGGAAATATATCCAGCGATCCGATCTTACGATCTTCCCGCGCATCAAATTTCCTTTGCCCCTCGTATTGACACTTTTGGTTTCATTCTCGATTGTTTCCTGACTGAGGAAGTCAGGGACATCGTGATAAACCGCATATCCTAGGTGTCAAATATAGATCAGTGATGGCATGGCCATCAGCGAGAATGAAGATCTGATCTTGTTGGATCAGTTTGACAGGGCTGAGGAAGACGATGGAGAAATCGAGATCATCACACGTCGGGAAAAGTTATCTGACATCCTGGATTCCCACAGCATCTCGGACCGAAATGTCACTATATGGGAATGGCCGCCCGCTCCGCAGTATGAGTCTCTAAGAAGACTATCGATACGACGCTCCGAAGGGTTGATGACCCTTATGATCCGAAGGAGCTTTCTCAAGAATTGGCTAGGAAGAGACTAGCCAGAGAACACCCCATCTGGATTCATGACGGTGTTATTTATCATGATAAGCAAGATTATGATGAAGTCATCCATGCAGCCGAAATGCAAAGGGAGGAGAAAGCGATCCAAATCTAAGTCGGATCTTGGAAAAAGACAGATATATGTCTTTGGTAATCAATCTAAATCAGCTATTAAAATCAAAAGCTGATGTCTCTGTGACAGCGTACGTATTCAGGGGTCGTGAGAACCCCAGTCATTCAGAAAAGGGAGTTACGACACTCCCCGTACAGTCATATTCGCCCGGGGAAAAGTTTATCCCCGGTAGCAGGAGAGAGACCGGAGCGGATGCTCCGGAAAGATTCAAGCCCGTCGTCCCGATCGAGGACGAAATCGAGAAGCTCAGGGAGTTCGACGAACTCAGTCGTCTCCGAGGACAGCGTCGACTACCAGGTATAGTACCTAGTAGTCTATATACTTGTACAAATGGACCAAGATGGTCCAATTATGAATTTTTTGTCACAGTCCGATGAGAATGAAAATCAGACTAAGAATAATTTTCCAACGGTTAAATCTGATGAAAAACTTCATCAAAATGAGTTTACTCATACGTCGAACTTGGATAATTTTGTATATGTTCCTGATGATATCATCGACATGTATTATCCTAAGAGTAATCCTTTTTGAAAGAAGAAGAAACCGCGTTCACCATCCACAATGAAAACATCGTTCAACAATTCCAGAGTCTCAAGGACGTATTAATAATTCCCCTGAACCAACATTATTAAATACAAAAGAAATTATTGCTGGTTTAATTAAACGTCTACAAAGGATCTGTGAGAAACAGAAAGCTGATGATTCAAATCAGGATAACGGTTGGAATGATGAACACAAATCAGATGATGATGAGAAACCTTGGGGATATGAACCACATAAAGCATCCGATTGGATTGACGAAAATTCGGAAGAAATTGTTTATCCGAAAAACAATATTTCTAAACCAAGGAATCTTCGACGAAAGAAGAGGGTTCACAATTTTCAAGCTCCACAAATCAGATGGCAGAAGAACGTTGCACCTATAAGAGAACCAAGTTCTTCATCGAATAGGAAATTCTTAAAATCAGGTTCAGGTACTGAATCAAAATCTGATAGAATATTCAATCTAATTTCAGTATTAAAGCAAAGGAATTAGAACTTGCATTTCCGTTCTTTATAAATGTTAAATATAGGGTTAACAAACAAACACATATCATAAAACATACTAAAAATCATCCTATTTGGAATAAGAATGGATTATGTTATATGGTTTTGTTTCAACCTAGATACTATAAAGAACAAGTTTGGCCTATGTATCCTAAATTATCTGAAATCGTCTCATATCCTCAACATTGGAGAAGAAACGTTCATTTTACTTATGAACGTACTGGCATTAATCATCTTCATTTCACTGAGAATTTTAAGTCTAGACTTGCTTGGTGGACTCTAGATGATTTTGTGTCCTCTAAAAATAGATTGGCAAATTATTTATGTGGAGGAAAAGACGATAAAGAATCGCTGAAAAGATGGTTACTGTTTTTAATGGAGTAATGGATTATAAAAGTGGAAAGAAACTTTGATGGCATACTTAGCCATGAAAGGATACACTAAATACGTAACTAGAGAAAAGAAGGTTATCCCTCACCACCTACGGAAAAATCTACCATTGAAGAAAAAACCCATTGGGAATTGAAGTATAAATCTGTTTATAATGAAAGACTTGATTGGGATGAAAATTCTGCAAAGACAAATGCTATTATTAAAATGGCATTAGCAACTAATCTATGGTCTTACGTTAAAGATACTCCAGCTCAAACTATTGCTGAATTGGATAAAGTTTTTGGAACGACTGGAATAGCCAAATATTTCATTTTATACAAAAACATATTCAGTTGGTCTATGAAACCAGGACAAGATCCCATTATAGCTATCTCTAAACTGATGAAAGCTGTTTCCGATCTAGGAACTGAAGATAAATACAAACTTCCAGACTTTGTATTGACATTCTTCATTTTACACGCTTTAAATCAACAATATAGTACTTTGGTTACTAATATTGTTAATAGCAATATTGACGAATTCACGTCAGCAAAGATAGTTCCTAAGATTCAGAATGAATGGAATCTCATGCAATCAAAAGCAAGGAGTGGCAGACAAACCGTTCAAATTGCTAACATTGGATCTAATATCAACAAATATCCAAACACTAAACCATCTTGGAATGATCAACAATCTAGTAATCAATTTCCAAACAATAGGTTTAGAGGAGGATCTTTTAGAGGCAGATTCAATAATAGACGATCGTTCACACCTCGTCAAAGCAATAATAGATTTGCTAATAAAGCAAATGCATCTTCTTTATCTAAAGATGATAAGAAGAAACGGAATGCACAGAATCGTGATAAAAAAGCTGAAGAATAAAGCTTTAATTGCAGAGTTGAATAAGTATAAACATGAGAATAAGAAAGATTCTCATAACATTATTCACTTTACAAATAATATGACGATTGATGAACCGATTCAGACTATAGGAAATATTGAGGAAGAGATACCTGAACACACATCTAATCATGATTTATTAGATAGAATAGGTTTTCATTACATAGATACTATGTTAGCTTATCCTCCGGAATATCTTCGAGATGAGGTCGTAGATTATGAACCTTCTTCTGAAGGAACACAGTTCAAAAGAATCTTCTTAACGCCTCAAATTCCATTTTCACCTATAGCAGAAACTGATGATAGTTCAGTTCCGGATCTTAAATCGCAATCAGACAGTAGTGAGGAACACTACAATGATGCAAATGATGGTTACAACAGTGGCATGAATATATTGATGAAAACATCAATACTAACGTCGAAAATATGGATATAACTAATCCTGAGAGTAACTCTGGAGGACCATCTGATGAGGATGATCCATTTGGGTATGTGACAAATTTAAACCATTCTAATTACTTATCTAATACTGTTTTAGTGCTTGATAATCTTACCAATGTAGATGTGTTGAACACATCAGATCAAGCTTTGAATAACAGTAGATAAATGTGTATATAGTAATTATGAATATAGGGTTCCTAGTGAACAAATTATGCTCTTAAATAAGAATGATAAGTGGGTAATTGATTCTGGAGCTACCAGACATTGTACACCATTTATAAATGACTTTATGTCATATAAGAAATTTATCACACCAGTTAAAGTTACTACTGCAGACAAAAATGCGAAAACACTCATTGAAGGCCAAGGCCAAGTATGTTTCCGACATGGAAAACATATGCTAAACTGGATCGTATGTTATATGCCAATGTTGCCATACAGAATTATCTCTGTACCACAACTTACTAGTATGAATTATGAAGTATATCACACAAAAACACAAACTATTATACACAAGGGAAACATAACGTTGACAGGATATCCTTTAGAAACTAACTCTATAAGTTGGTTATCTACTGAGATTAAAAGACCTTTACAACATTTGTTATTAAATAATAGTTCTAAAACTATTGATTATTTTATTTGGCATCGAAGAATGGCACATCCAAGTGATAACGTGTTAAGTCATATGTTCAGAAATACTGAAAATAGTTCTAAAGTTAAAAACCACATATGAAAAGCATATGTAAATCATGTATCATGGGAAAACTTGATAAAAACCATATCACGTTTCAACTAATAGAGCAACTACCTTGCTAGAATTGATACATATGGACTTGATAGAATTACCTATTCAGTCTTACCATAAACAAAAATGGGCTTTATTAATTTTAGATGATTATTCTTCTTTTGCTTATGTAGCATTACTTCGATCTAAAGCTGATACTTTTACTGCTATTAAAGCATATATTATATATATTGAGAATCAACTCAATTTGAAAGTAAAAAGTATGCGTTCAGATCGAGGGGGAGAGTTTGTAAATCAAAAGCTAAATAACTATTTTCAAGAAAAAGGTATTAAACATGAACTAAGTGCTCCACATGTTCATCAACAAAATGGTAGAGCTGAACGATTAAATGAAACCATTCTAAAGAAAGCACATACACTTTTATTAGAATCTGGTTGTCCTAAATCATGGTGGTCATTTGCATTTGATACTGCAGTCCACATATATAATCGTACACCATTAAGAAGAACGAAATGGAAAACACCTTATGAAAATATGATGAACAAAAAACCTAACATGTCAAACTTTAGGATATTTGGATGTCTAGCATATGTTATATAGTAAAAGAAAGAAGAAAGAATAAATTATCACCAAGAGCTGAACCGATGATATTCATTGGATATGAAAGCAAATCATATAAGTTCATGAATGATAAAAATACTATAGTCATTGCTACACATGCCATCTTTGACGAAAACATATTTCCCAAATTAACAAAAGATAAACTTATTCATAAAGATATACCCACATCTTTAGATCTTAAAACAATTCCATCAAACAAGAATTATTATAATCATGACACTACAATCAATGATAAAAGGAAATCATTTCATGATTCAAATAATTTAGATGATGATGATTCGTCGGAATCAGATGATCATAAGTCTAATAAGGAATTAGACAATCATCTACATGACAGTAATTCTTCATATCATAGCACAAAATCATATTCAGCAGATGAAAGTGATAATGATTCTAATATATCTGATATGTATAAAAGTAAAAGTGATCTTGATGAAGATATAAAAGATCCTGAAACAAAAGGTTTTAGAAGTAGTCAAGTATTAAAAAGAATTGACGACAACTTCGAAAAAATGAAAGAAATTAATGATTCTTTTAAATATTTTACTGATAAAAGAAAACAAAAAGCTATTGATACTCCTTCATTAAAGAAATCATCTACAAATAAAAAATCACAAAGAGATGATGAAAGATTAGCTAAAATAAGAGAATTTGAAAAACAGATTGAAAATCTGAATAAATCTAAGAATACTCTTAATCAAAGTAAATCATTAATTGAAACACCTTTTCAATTTCCTAAGTCAAATCTTGACATAAACTATAGAAAGAATATAGATTTATTTAAAGGAGTTAAACGTGTTGGAAAGAAGTTAGATCTTCGAGAAGTTAAAGAAATAGACTTGGTAATGACAAACCAGTTTCTAGATCTACAATACTAGAACAGTCTATTAATCCAGATGAACAAGCTCGAAATCCATTTGGATTTAGAGAACAGGAAAGAGCTGTCATACAACAAAAGTTTGGAACACGAAAATCATCTAGGATTCCAAAAGTTAAAGTTATTAAAGATAATGTTTATGGAGATAAACATCCAGCTAAAATTGAAGCTGAATTTAACTTTAAGAAATGGAATGATGTCATTCAAAACAGAATTAAGAATGATAAAGAACTAAATGATAAAATAGACAAACAAGTTCAAAAAGTTACTGAAGACTTGTATGGAAAGAAAAAACATCCAAACATTAGAATGTCAGATTCTAATATGGCAGAACTAACTGTAGAAGATCTTAGACCTATTCCTAAAAAGAATACTAAGAAAATAACTTCTGTAGAAACAAATAAATCAGATGTTAAATCAGATTTAACTCCAATGCCTAGATTTGAAAAGAAAATCTTATTACCTGAGATAATAAAGAAACCTTCTATACCAAATATTGATCTAGATAAAACGGTTACCATGGATAAAAAATTAGATTCAGAATCTGATGATTTAGAATTTGATAATGAAGCTTGGCTAAAGAAAGTACAAGCAAAAAGAGATAAATTTCTCTTATCAAAAGCAGCATCGAAACTCAATGATCAAGAAAACAGAAGAAAAGGAATACCTGTTGTATATAGAGATCTTATCAAGATAAAAGATAAGGATCCTCAATCATATTCAAAATGGGTAACTTCTATGGAAGAAGAAATTAAATCTATACAGAGTAGAAATGTTTGGGAATTAGTAACAGACCTAAAGACAGGAAACCTATTGGATGTAGATGGGTTTACACCATAAAGCAATCGGATAATAGATATAAAGCGCGATTGGTTGCTCAAGGCTTTTCACAAGTACCAGGAATAGACTTTGGAGCCACATTTAGCCGGTTTCAAGATTCGAGACTGTCAGAATCTTACTAGCATTAGCAGGTTTAGAGGGATGGGTACTTAAAGCACTAGATGTTAAAACTGCTTTTCTATACAGCCAATTAGAAGAGGAGATATATATGGAACAACCGGAAGGTTTCAAAATCAAAGATACTGATAAAGTATATAAGCTAAAAAGGCTTTATATGGTTTGAAAACAAGCATCTTTAGCTGGAATATACAAGCACATAACAGTATAACTAAACTAGGGTTTAGAAGATTAATGCCGATACAGGAATATATGTCTACAGAAACAACAAAGACATTGTTGTTATCATCCTATATGTTGATGACATAATATTCATGCAATAATGAAAAAACTGTTGATGACTTTAAAAAGAAATTTATGAATAAATGGGAAAGTAGAGACTTAGGAGATCTAAGTGAATATCTAGGAATGAATATGTGATAGACAAAGTAAACGTACTGCACAATTGATCAAGCCAAATATGCAAAGAAGATTGTTGAAAGATTTGGTTTAATAAATGCAAAACCGTAAACGTACTGTCACAATTGATCAAGCCAATATGCAAAGAAGATTGTTGAAAGATTTGGTTTAATAAATGCAAAACCAGTTAATACTCCTTTACCAGCTGGTTATGTACCAAATAAACAAATAGAAGGCAAAGCTACACCTGAAATGAGATCACATACTATCAACAGTTGATAGGATCATTATTTTTAGCAATGTGTACTAGATTAGATATCGTTTATGCTACGATATTAATGTCACAATTTGTGAGCAATCCTACAATGGATCACATTAATAAAGCATTACACATAATCAAATATGTTGGAAGCACATTAGATTATTGTATAAAATATGATGGTCGTGATGCTTATGGTTTAATTGTATATGCTGATGCTGATTGGGCTTCAAATCCAATTGATAGGAAATCAACAACTGGTATGATTGTAAAATTAGCAGGAGCACCAGTATCTGGAAATCAGCTAAACAAAAAACAATAGCATTATCTTCAACAGAAGTGAATACATGGCTGCATCAGACGCATGCAGACAGATATCATGGTTAAAGAATTTGTTTAATGAACTTGGAATGATATACAATCCATTCCTTTAATAATGGATAATCAAGCAGCTATCTACATGGCTTCTAATCCAGCTCAAGAACAAAGAACGAAACACATGGATGTAAGATATCATTATATCAGACAATGCGTGAAAGAAGATTTAGTTGATCTCTATTATATAAAAACTGAAGATCAAGCAGCTGATATCTTAACCAAGAACCTTATGTTGAATAAGCATAATAAAATGCTTGAGTTGTGTGGAATACACAATTGATAAAATATTCAACAAGGGGGTGTCGAAACTCTAACAGTTATTATAATAGTTACATTAGATTAGTTACATTCATTACAATAACTAATGTAATGAACATCTTATCTAATCTATATCTAATCTATATCTTATCTAATTACATAAGATTGAATAACTATTAATTAAGTGTTTCATATTTAATCATAAAATAGCTTACATAATATTAGTCATGTGACTTATGACTCACAATTATGACTCACAGTTATGACTCATTTATAGTCATAAATGACTCATAATTATGACTCATGATTAGTCATAATGACTCATACTTATGACTCATTTGGAGTCACAATGACTCATGATTATGACTCATGATTAGTCATAATGACTCATGTTTATGACTCATAAATGACTCACACTGAGTCATATGACTCATACAACGTCATATAGAAGGAAATGATGTCATATAGAACATCATAGAAGGAATATAAATAGAAGAAGACTCAGAATGACTCATTTTAGGGACCGATATTATGTAATAGGTAGATTACACTGTACTTAGGTTAGGGTTTCTGAAATGCATATAAGGAGGGCGTTCTGAGTGACTATCCCCTAAGTTTTACAACTAACAACATTAGTATAAGGCAACCTTAGCTAACAATGTAAGTAATTGGAACCTTACTTAGCTAGTGGCTTGCGCTGCTGTTCTTTGTTTCAATACTGTTCGTGCTTTATATATGGGCAAGGCTCCGGGTGATGGCTATAACCGCGTGCCCGTGTTACAAAAATTTCATTGAAGTGGGAGACGGGTGCGAAGGAGAATGTTTGGGAGAAATCAGTTTTGTATGAAAAAGATGGAATTTGGGCGCAACGCACTAATATTCCTAGTGCGCCCATCCAACCCTACTCTTGCATTTGACTCCATCAAATACCTTGATGTGGCTGGGTATTTTGTGACATTGAAAGGAAGTGGTGGTGTGATGAAAGCTGAAAAAGGTATTGCTGTTGGACGATGCTGGGCGTGAATTGGATGCAGGGGGAGCGTCTGACGACTGCTGAGAAAACATTGATGCGGTAGCATCAGTCGACAAGAGGGAAGGCAAGCGCATTGTTGCAGCAAGTGTTGAAGACGGGTTGGGAGAGAAAGAGATAGAAGCGGCTGATGAAGCATTGGGCAGCTACAAAATCCCATCGTCATAAACTCGATCATCCTTTCTATTGTCTTGGGATTAGTGATTTCCCAGACAATAAAAATCATCAAGGACGCACTTAAATGGGAACCAATCAAGCATTGTGGTACATGAGGGGAGGCACGATTGACTTAAACAGTGCGCGCGACGGAGTCAAGTAACGTATGAAGTAGATAGGCCAAGCTCGATGTCAACTGATGCTACAGTGTGGCGAATTCCATCCGAGAGGTGAGACTTGGCCACGTCTGGTGAAATTTCGCCGGCCACGGAGGTACTTTCACCAGGCGCAGCGAGCGCTGGTCAGAGCATCGCCAGTCCTGGCTATTGAAACAAGAACAGCAGCGCATACACTAGCTAAGTAAGGTTTCAATATACTTACATATTGTTAGCTAGGTTGCCTTAACTAATGTTAGTTTGTAGTAAAACTGAGGGGATAGTCGCTCAGAACGCCCTCCTTATATGCATTTCAGAAACCCTAACCTAAGTACAGTGTAATCTACCTATTACATAATATCGGTCCCTAAAATGAGTCATTCTGAGTCTTCATCTATTTATATTCCTTCTATGATGTTCTATATGACATCATTTCCTTCTATATGACGTTGTATGAGTCATTATGAGTCATAAACATGAGTCATTATGACTAATCATGAGTCATAATCATGAGTCATTGTGACTCCAAATAAGTCATAAGTATGAGTCATTATGACTGATCATGAGTCATAATTATGAGTCATATTGTGAGTCATAAGTCACATGACTATATTATGTAAGCTATTTATGATTAAATATGAAACACTTAATTAATAGTTATTCAATCTTATCTAATTAGATAAGATATAGATTAGATAAGATGTTCATTACATTAGTTATTGTAATGAATGTAACTAATCTAATGTAACTATTATAATAACTGTCAGAGTTTCGACACTCCCCCTTGTTGAATATTTTATCAATTATGTATACCACATAACTCAAGCATTTTATTATGCTTATTCAACATAAGGTTCTTGGTTAAGATATCAGCTGCTTGATCTTCAGTTTTTATATAATAGAGATCAACTAAGTCTTCTTTCACGCATTGTCTGATATAATGATATCTTACATCCATGTGTTTCGTTCTTTGTTCTTGAGCTGGATTAGAAGCCATGTAGATAGCTGCTTGATTATCCATTATTAAAGGAATGGATTGTATATCATATCCAAGTTCATTAAACAAATTCTTTAACCATGATATCTGTCTGCATGCATCTGATGCAGCCATGTATTCGCTTCTGTTGAAGATAATGCTATTGTTTTTGTTTAGCTGATTTCCAGTATACTGGTGCTCCTGCTAATTTTACAACCATACCAGTTGTTGACTTCCTATCAATTGGATTTGAAGCCCAATCAGCATCAGCATATACAATTAAACCATAAGCATCACGACCATCATATTTTATACAATAATCTAATGTGCTTCCAACATATTTGATTATGTGTAATGCTTTATTAATGTGATCCATTGTAGGATTGCTCACAAATTGTGACATTAATATGTAGCATAAACAATATCTAATCTAGTACACATTGCTAGAAATAATAATGATCCTATCAGCTGTTGATAGTATGTGATCATTTCAGGTGTAGCTTTGCCTTCTATTTGTTTATTTGGTACATAACCAGCTGGTAAAGGAGTATTAACTGGTTTTGCGTTTATTAAACCAAATCTTTCAACAATCTTTTTGGCATATTTGGCTTGATCAATTGTGACAGTACGTTTACTTTTGTCTATCACAATATTCATTCCTAGATATTCACTTAGATCTCCTAAGTCTCTACTTTCCCATTTATTCATAAATTTCTTTTTAAAGTCATCAACAGTCTTTTCATTATTGCCCATGAATATTATGTCATCAACATATAAGATGATAACAACAATGTCTTTGTTGTTCTGTAGACATATATTCCTGTATCGGCATATAATCTTCTAAACCCTAGTTTAGTTATACTGTTATGTGCTTGTATATTCCAAGCTAAAGATGCTTGTTTCAAACCATATAAAGCTTTTCTTAGCTTATATACTTTATCAGTATCTTTGGTTTTGAAACCTTCCGGTTGTTCCATATATATCTCCTCTTCTAATTGGCCGTATAGAAAAGCAGTTTTAACATCTAGTGCTTTGAGTACCCAACCCTCTAAAGCTGCTAATGCTAGTAAGATTCTGACAGTCTCGAATCTTGAAACCGGGCTAAATGTGGCTCCAAAGTCTATTCCTGGTACTTGTGAAAAGCCTTGAGCAACCAATCGCGCTTTATATCTATTATCCGATTGCTTTATGGTGTAAACCCATCTACATCCAATAGGTTTCCTGTCTTTAGGTCTGTTTACTAATTCCCAAACATTTCTACTCTGTATAGATTTAATTTCTTCTTCCATAGCAGTTACCCATTTTGAATATGATTGAGGATCCTTATCTTTTATCTTGATAAGATCTCTATATACAACAGGTATTCCTTTTCTTCTGTTTTCTTGATCATTGAGTTTCGATGCTGCTTTTGATAAGAGAAATTTATCTCTTTTTGCTTGTACTTTTTTAGCCAAGCTTCATTATCAAATTCTAAATCATTAGATTCTGAATCTAATTTTGTATCCATAGTAACCGTCTTATCAGATCAATATCTGGTATAGAAGGTTTCTTTATTATCTCAGGTAATAAATTTTCTTTTCAAATCTAGGCATTGGAATTAAATCTGATTTAACATCTGATTTATTTGTTTCTACAGAAGTTATTTTCTTAGTATTCTTTTTAGGAATAGGTCTAAGATCTTCTACAGTTAGTTCTGCCATATTAGAATCTGACATTCTAATGTTTGGATGTTTTTTCTTTCCATACAAGTCTTCAGTAACTTTTTGAACTTGTTTGTCATTTTATCATTTAGTTCTTTATCATTCTTAATTCTGTTTTGAATGACATCATTCCATTTCTTAAAGTTAAATTCAGCTTCAATTTTAGCTGGATGTTTATCTCCATAAACATTATCTTTAATAACTTTAACTTTTGGAATCCTAGATGATTTTCGTGTTCCAAACTTTTGTTGTATGACAGCTCTTTCCTGTTCTCTAAATCCAAATGGATTTCGAGCTTGTTCATCTGGATTAATAGACTGTTCTAGTATCGTAGATCTAGAAACTGGTTTATCATTACCAAGTCTATTTCTTTTAACTTCTCGAAGATCTAACTTTTTCCAACACGTTTAACTCCTTTAAATAAATCTATATTCTTTCTATAGTTTATGTCAAGATTTGACTTAGGAAGTTGAAAAGGTGTTTCAATTAATGATTTACTTTTATTAAGAGTATTCTTAGATTTATTCAGATTTTCAATCTGTTTTTCAAATTCTCTTATCTTAGCTAATCTTTCATCATCTCTTTGTGATTTCTTATTTGTAGATGATTTCTTTAATGAAGGAGTATTAATAGCTTTTTGTTTTCTTTATCAGTAAAATATTTAAAAGAATCATTAATTTCTTTCATTTTTTCGAAGTTATTGTCAATTCTTTTTGATACTTGACTACTTCTAAAACCTTTTGTTTCAGGATCTTTTATATCTTCATCAAGATCACTTTTACTTTTATACATATCAGATATATTCAAATCTGATTCTGAATGTGAATCCTTCTTTGATCTATATGAATTACTTTTAGATATATTTGAATCATAATCACTTTCATCTGCTGAATATGATTTTGTGCTATGATATGAAGAATTACTGTCATGTAGATGATTGTCTAATTCCTTATTAGACTTATGATCATCTGATTCCGACGAATCATTATCATCTAAATTATTTGAATCATGAAATGATTTCCTTTTATCATTGATTGTAGTGTCATGATTATAATAATTCTTGTTTGATGGAATTGTTTTAAGATCTAAAGATGTGGGTATATCTTTATGAATAAGTTTATCTTTTGTTAATTTGGGAAATATGTTTTCGTCAAAGATGGCATGTGTAGCAATGACTATAGTATTTTTATCATTCATGAACTTATATGATTTGCTTTCATATCCAATGAATATCATCGGTTCAGCTCTTGGTGATAATTTATTCTTTCTTCTTTCTTTTACTATATAACATATGCTAGACATCCAAATATCCTAAAGTTTGACATGTTAGGTTTTTTGTTCATCATATTTTCATAAGGTGTTTTCCATTTCGTTCTTCTTAATGGTGTACGATTATATATGTGGACTGCAGTATCAAATGCAAATGACCACCATGATTTAGGACAACCAGATTCTAATAAAAGTGTATGTGCTTTCTTTAGAATGGTTTCATTTAATCGTTCAGCTCTACCATTTTGTTGATGAACATGTGGAGCACTTAGTTCATGTTTAATACCTTTTTCTTGAAAATAGTTATTTAGCTTTTGATTTACAAACTCTCCCCCTCGATCTGAACGCATACTTTTTACTTTTAAATTGAGTTGATTCTCAATATATATAATATATGCTTTAATAGCAGTAAAAGTATCAGCTTTAGATCGAAGTAATGCTACATAAGCAAAAGAAGAATAATCATCTAAAATTAATAAAGCCCATTTTTGTTTATGGTAAGACTGAATAGGTAATTCTATCAAGTCCATATGTATCAATTCAGCAAGGTAGTTGCTCTATTAGTTGAAACGTGATATGGTTTTTATCAAGTTTTCCCATAATACATGATTACATATACTTTTCATATGTGGTTTATTGAATTTTAGAACTATTTCAGTATTTCTGAACATATGACTTAACACGTTATCACTTGGATGTGCCATTCTTCGATGCCAAATAAAATAATCAATTAGTTTTAGAACTATTATTTAATAACAAATGTTGTAAAGGTCTTTTAATCTCAGTAGATAACCAACTTATAGAGTTAGTCTCTAAAGGATATCCTGTCAACGTTATGTTTCCCTTGTGTATAATAGTTTGTGTTTTTGTGTGATATACTTCATAATTCATACTAGTAAGTTGTGGTACAGAGATAATTCTGTATGGCAACATGGCATATAACATACGATCCAGTTTAGCATATGTTTTCCATGTCGGAAACATACTTGGCCTTGGCCTTCAATGAGTGTTTTCGCATTTTTGTCTGCAGTAGTAACTTTAACTGGTGTGATAAATTTCTTATATGACATAAAGTCATTTATAAATGGTGTACAATGTCTGGTAGCTCCAGAATCAATTACCCACTTATCATTCTTATTTAAGAGCATAATTTGTTCACTAGGAACCCTATATTCATAATTACTATATACACAATTGTATCTACTGTTATTCAAGCTTGATTTGATGCGTTCAACACATCTACATTGGTAAGATTATCAAGCACTAAAACAGTTTAGGTAAGTAATTAGAATGGTTTAAATTTGTCACATACCCAAATGGATCATCCTCATCAGATGGTCCTCCAGAGTTACTCTCAGGATTAGTTATATCCATATTTTCGACGTTAGTATTGATGTTTTCATCAATATATTCAATGCCACTGTTGTAACCATCATTTGCATCATTGTAGTGTTCCTCACTACTGTCTGATTGCGTATTAAGGTCCGGAACTGAACTTATCATCAGTTTCTGCTATAGGTGAAAATGGAATTTGAGGCGTTAAGAAGATTCTTTTGAACTGTGTTCCTTCAGAAGAAGGTTCATAATCTACGACCTCATCTCGAAGATATTCCGGAGGATAAGCCAACATAGTATCTATGTAATGGAAACCTATTCTATCTAATAAATTATGATTAGATGTATGTTCAGGTATCTCTTCCTCAATATTTCCTATAGTCTGAATCGGTTCATCAATCGTCATATTGTTTGTAAAGTGAATAATGTTATGAGAATCTTTCTTATTCTCATGTTTATACTTATTCAACTCTGCAAGCAAAGCTTTATTCTTCAGCTTCTTGTTATCACGATTCTGTGCATTCCGTTTCTTCTTATCATCTTTAGATAAAGAAGATGTATTTGCTTTGACGAGTGTGAACGATCGTCTATTATTGAATCTGCCTCTAAAAGATCCTCCTCTAACCTGTTGTTTGGAAATTGATTACTAGATTGTTGATCATTCCAAGATGGTTTAGTGTTTGGATACTTGTTGATGTTAGATCCAATGTTAGCAATTTGAACGGTTTGTCTGCCACTCCTTGCTTTTGATTGCATAAGATTCCATTCATTCTGAATCTTAGGAACTATCTTTGCTGACGTGAATTTGTCAATATTGCTATTAACAATATTAGTAACCAAAGTACTATATTGTTGATTTAAAGCATGTAAATGAAGAATGTCAATACAAAGTCTGGAAGTTTGTATTTATCTTCAGTTCCCAAATCGAAACAGCTTTCATCAATTTAGAGATAGCTATAATGGGATCTTGTCCTGGTTTCATAGACCAACTGAATATATTTTATATAAAATGAGATATTTGGCTATTCCAGTTGTTCCAAAAACTTTATCCAATTCAGCAATAGTTTGAGCAGGAGTATCTTTAACGTAAGACCATAAATTAGTTGCTAATGCCATTTTAATAATAGCATTTGTCTTTGCAGAATTTTCATCCCAATCAAGTCTTTCATTATAAACAGATTTATACTTCAATTCCAATGGGTTTTTTCTTCAATGCTAGATTTTTCCGTAGGTGGTGAAGGATAACCTTCTTTTTCTCTAGTTACGTATTTAGTGTATCCTTTCATGGCTAAGTATGCCATCAAAGTTTCTTTCCACTTTTTATAATCCATTACTCCATTAAACACAGTAACCATTTTTTCTAGCGATTCTTTATCGTCTTTTCCTCCACATAAATAATTTGCCAATCTATTTTTAGAGGAAACAAAATCATCTAGAGTCCACCAAGCAAGTCTAGATTTGAAATTCTCAGTGAAATGAAGATGATTAATGCCAGTATGTTCATAAGTAAAATGAACGTTTCTTCTCCAATGTTGAGGATACGAGACGATTTCAGATAATTTAGGATACATAGACCAAACTTGTTCTTTATAGTATCTGGGTTGAAATAAAACCATATAACATAATCCATTCTTATTCCAAATAGGATGATTTTTAGTATGTTTTATGATATGTGTTTGTTTGTTAACCCTATATTTAACATTTATAAAGAACGGAAAAGCAAGTTCTAATTCCTTTGCTTTGACGCTGAAATTAGACTGAATATTCTTATCAGATTTTGATTCAGTACCTGAACCTGATTTTAAGAATTTCCTATTCGATGAAGAACTTGGTTCTCTTATAGGTGCAACGTTCTTCTGCCATCTGATTTGTGGAGTTTGAAAATTGTGAACCCTCTTCTTCCGTCGAAGATTCCTTGGTTTGGAAATATTGTTTTTCGGATCAACAATTTCTTCCGAATTTTCGTCAATCCAATCGGATGCTTTATGTGGTTCATATCCCCAAGGTTTCTCATCATCATCTGATTTGTGTTCATCATTCCAACCGTTATCCTGATTTGTATCATCAGCTTTCTGTTTCTCACAGATCCTTTGTAGACGTTTAATTAAACCAGCAATAATTTCTTTTGTATTTAATAATGTTGGTTCAGGGGAATTATTAATACGTCCTTGAGACTCTGGGAATTGTTGAACGATGTTTTCATTGTGGATGGTGAACGCGGTTTCTTCTTCTTTCAAAAATGGATTACTCTTAGGATAATACATGTTGATGATATCATCAGGAACATATACAAAGTTATCCAAGTTAGACGTGTGAGTAAACTCATTTTGATGAAGTTTTCATCAGATTTAACCGTTGGGAAATTATCCTTAGTCTGATTTTCATTCTCATCGGACTGTGATAAAAAATTCATAATTGGACCATCTTGGTCTGCATTTGTACAAGTATATAGACTACTAGGTACTATACCTGGTAGTCGACGCTGTCCTCGGAGACGACTGAGTTTGCCGAACTCCCTGAGCTTCTCGATTTCGTCCTCGATCGGGACGACGGGCTTGAATCTTTCCGGAGCATCCGCTCCGGTCTCTTTCCTGCTACCGGGGATAAACTTTTCCCCAGGCGAATGTGACTGTACGGGGAGTGACGTAACTCCCTCTTCTGAATGACTGGGGTTCTCACGACCCCTGAATACGTACGCTGTTACAGATATATCAGCTTTTGATTTAATCAGCTGATTTAGATCTTTTACCAAAGACACAAATTTGTCTTTTTCCAAGATCCGATCTAGCTCCCTAAGAGCTTCTTTCTCCTTCTTCTGAATTTCCGATGCATGAACGGCTTCATCATAATCTTGTTTGTCATGATAAATAACACCGTTATGGATCCAGATCGGATGTTCTCTGGCTAGTCTCTTTCTAGCCAATTCTTGAGAAAGTTCTTTCGGATCATAAGGGTCATCAACCCTTCGGAGCATCGTGTCGATAGTCTTTTTCAAGGACTCATACTGCGGACGGGGGTGGCCATCAAATCCCATATAGTGACACATCGGACCGAGATGCTGTGGAAATCCAGGGATGTCAGACAACTTTTCCCGACGTGTGATGATCTCGATCTCTTCATCGTCTTCCTCAGCCCTGTCAAACTGATCCAACAAGATCAGATCTACCTTCTTGCTGATGGCCATGCCATCTTCTGATCTATATTTGACACCTAGAATATGCGGTTTATCGCCGATATCCCTGACTTCCTCAGTCAGGAAACAATCGAGAATGAAACCAAATGTGTCAATACAAGGGGCGAAAGAAATTTGATATGCGGGAAGATCGTAAGATCTGATTGCTGGATATAATTCCCTGACCTCAGGGGTATCTTTAATATTATTGTATCCAGCACAAGAATGCGCCAGATGGACGAGGTGAGCAAGGCAAACATATGGATCACATGACACCATATCATCTGCGTCATATTTGTTCATGATATTGATAACGTCCTCCTTGGTCAAATTTCGGTTCCTAATCAGGACCCGAGCTAAAATGCCCTGATTGATGTAATTTCATAGCCGATAGCTCCATCAAGATAGACATGATAGTCCATTTGAGTGCAGAGAGGACCGATTTGGTAAACGCGCGACATTTCGATTTGTTTCTAAAAATAAAAATATATTAGCCTAATTCTTATTTCCCGAATGATACATGAGAAAATAGAGTGCTTATCAGGCTGTGCTATTTTTGAAACAATACGTCATGGACTTGTCTGGCAACGCAAACAACTCATTGGGGTTATATGGATGTTGTTATGCCAATCTCGTACCAGGGCTCCTTCAAATTCCCTGCATACAAACTAGTATGTATGTATGTATGTGTGTATGTATGTATCTGTGTAAGTGACATCCTCAGATGTCCTAATCTAGTTGGGGTGCTATTCATCTGCCCAACAATAGTCTGCGTGTACGACGAAAGTTCGCCTCAGCACGACCTTTATCCGAATATTAAATAATTAAAATAGTGAAAACCGACAAAAACGGTTATTATGATATATGCAATAATGTAACGGCCAATTGGGGGTGCGTGAAGCCTTTACAGGGGATTGGCCCTGTTATCCGCATAAAGCGGCCAAAAATCCGTGTCTTTTTTGGTAGTGGTGTGACAAAACCACAACATGATTAAAGACCTGCCGGTCCTGGGAAAGTTTTGATTTCGTTGTCTTCCAACAACGCACGACTCCGATGCGTGACACCAGATATTTAATCTTCCCAGATAGTCTGTCACAAGTGTGACAGAAATGGTATCCCTGCTACCATTAAGCGACTATTTATCCCATAGTTGGGTTAGCATACATTCGTAGGCGTGAGAGAAAGTCAAAACACAGATCACACAAATCTAATCAGCTATAGATCCCATCGGTCATGATAGAGGGCCATCAGCCATATCTCTGATCCGATTTTTTGAGATCCCATCAGCTGATCTGATCACACACTTAAACTATTTATAATACACTGTAGACTATACCCTTCTAGACATACAACACCCAACCCTTTGAGCGTTTGAAGGCAGTTGCCGGGGCCCATAACCTATTGAAACAAGAACAGCAGCACATACACTAGCTAAGTAAGGTTTCAATATACTTACATATTGTTAGCTAGGTTGCCTTAACTAATGTTAGTTTGTAGTAAAACTGAGGGGATAGTCGCTCAGAACGCCCTCCTTATATGCATTTCAGAAACCCTAACCTAAGTACAGTGTAATCTACCTATTACATAATATCGGTCCCTAAAATGAGTCATTCTGAGTCTTCATCTATTTATATTCCTTCTATGATGTTCTATATGACATCATTTCCTTCTATATGACGTTGTATGAGTCATTATGAGTCATAAACATGAGTCATTATGACTAATCATGAGTCATAATCATGAGTCATTGTGACTCCAAATAAGTCATAAGTATGAGTCATTATGACTGATCATGAGTCATAATTATGAGTCATTATTGTGAGTCATAAGTCACATGACTGATATTATGTAAGCTATTTATGATTAAATATGAAACACTTAATTAATAGTTATTCAATCTTATCTAATTAGATAAGATATAGATTAGATAAGATGTTCATTACATTAGTTATTGTAATGAATGTAACTAATCTAATGTAACTATTATAATAACTGTCAGAGTTTCGACACTGGCGAGGTTCACCAGCAATCCGACTTTTTGTAGATGTATGACTTGTAGTGACCCTCTGCTCTACGACATGACACTCCTCGGATGATACCGAAGAGGGGGGCCATTTTTCGTTGTCGGACAATTTGCATGGGCCACAGATCGTCGGACTCAATTATGGCTTGAGACAAGAATGCCTGCTGTCTGCAGGCATTGACGAGTTGTGGTATTTGGAAGAGAGTCTCAGTACCTATCCCGAGTCCAGATTACTGTTGCCATATTATCTCGCTGACTCAGAGCCTTGCGTTCCGCTTCTGGTTAGCTAAACGTGTACTACAGTACACTCGCTCATAATGCATAGTGCTGGTTCCACGGTATTTCCAATGCATTATCAGATATATGCTAAAAGATATTATGTGACTTTGTGACTATGTGACTTTCCATATCGGGTATCTATGCTGCGCCCACTGAGAAAAACTTGTCCAGCATCCGCTGCTTCGCGCTCTTCATCTGAAGGCTTCGCAAATGGATCCTGAAGTTGCGTAGACATTTGGAAAGGTCAAGAGATTCCCTAGACACTCCAAACTTGATGCACCAGTGCTCCACCTTCTCGAACTCCTGAATAATATAATCCATACTTTCCTTTGAGTCGTTGTCTTCATCTTCACCATCTTCTGAGTCATGCTCAACAACCTCACTCCCTTCCACCTTCAGTTCATGCCGAGCGATTGCTATTATCTCTTCATCACCCCCATCAATATGATATGGCCCAGACTCTCCAATTTCGTGCTCTTCCACTGGATTCAACATCTCTTCCAGTGTCAAAGCTTCGCCAAAGATCCGTTTTCGCTTTTTTAATGATTTGACAGCTTCCATTAGGCTGTTCTCAAGTTCCTTTGTGAGATGAGGAGGTTGGATGCTTGTTTGAGGCTGACTGGGGTGATTGAGGGGGGCAGCTGTCGCAGATTGTGTGGTTGATGTGTTTGCAAGTCGATTAACCCCTTCTAAGGCCTTCAACTCGTTGTTTTCAGCACAAAGGACAATGTCAAAGGCAGTTTTCCACTCGGAAAACACATAGTGGCTGCCAAGATAAGCCTGAAGTTGCTCCTCTGCTTGCGGCATTCTCATGTTGCCAACCACAAATTTGCGCAGGACATCCCAAGCCTTTGTGTCAGCAAGTGCTGCCTGAGTTGCATGAGGGCCGGACGAGGGTGAATCAACGGCAGGGGCTGGAATCTGGACAACTGCTGGCTGAGGCTGTATCCTGGTATGTTCCCAGCAATGCTTTATTGTTGCTTGATCAACGGAATTCCAGGCATCCTCTGCTGTCAACATCGCTTTGAGAAGATCAATTTTATATATATTCTCGCTCCTGTTACGGACGATGCCCTCGTCGTAGTTCGTTCTAAGTCAACAGCGGCAAGCAGAGTCTCGGTCCGCTCCCAGTCACTGGACAAAGAATCTAGACGCTAAGTCAAACTATGACGAAGGTCTTTTGAGAACGATGAAGAAGAAGAGCGTCGAGTTCAAGCGAGGTTGAGAGCAAAACTCGTCTAAGTTGGAACTGAGGTTACTCTACAGTACATGGAGCTTATATACGTTTGGAGAACAAAGGAATCGCAAAAGGAAATAAAGCTGTAGTTATCTAAGAAAGGAAACATGAAGGTAACTACAAAAGGAGATAGCGTCCAGGCTGTACAATGCGCAGTAAAGATGGATATGAAACTGTTTACCAAAGCATGGAGACGAAACGAAAGGAGAACTGTAACATTACCCCCTTCGTATGCGAGAAGTCACCGACTTCTACCAAGAATTCGTCCAACCGTGATCTTGCCTTGACTCCAACCAGCTGATAATGTTACCGACGTCTTTGTCGGCAGTCTCCACACGCCACTGTAAACTCTGAATTGCTCGCTGTAGTTGTTTCACTTGAGCAAGCATTGCGTCGCGTTCTTCGTAAGTGAGGGTGTGGGGGTCGGTAGTGAGAGTGAGTGCCGTGACGAAGTCTAGCGGTTCAGAGAACAGGTTGAAGTATGTGACGAGGGTGGCAAGATTGTCGCTAACGTTGCCCAACATGGCGTTGCGAGGACGAGTAACAGTGGGTGGAACAGGTATAATGGGGACAGTTACGGTGTCAGCGAGTTCGGCCGGATGTTCGTGAAGCTCCGGGAGATCAGCGAATTCGAAGTCGTCGATGGTGATGGTGGTGTTGACAAAGACCTCGAGGGGGGAGGCCGTGGGCGGCGGTGAGGAAGGGTGATAGGATGGCGGCAGGTTCGATGTAACAGTGGCCACATGCTGTGACCAGGAGGGCAAAGGCGAAGGCAATGAGATAGGCAATGGTGATGAAGAAAGCGGGCATGGTTATGACAGATAGGTTGGGGAATCTGATGCACTTTGAAGCGTCCTTTTATGTTCAATTGAACACTTCGTCATCATAATTGACAGTCAGGAGCTCTTCTTCTGAGAATTGGTAAGATGACGCGGGCGCTCTGATGGTGGGAACGTATTCAAGCTCTTCATCAGATTCTTCTGATTCGCTCAATTCATTCCTGGTAACGGTGGAAACCTCGTTCTCATGCTCGAGACCTATGTCCGAGGAATTGTGGGACAAGGTAACCCGATCGGGTGAATTGGGTATGGTAGGTCCGTTTGCATCGTCAAACGCATCTAGGAAATCTAGACTTTCCAATGCATTGTTGAAGTTGGCAATTGCGTTTGGAACATGTCGGTCGTTAATCCATCAATAAATTTCAATTTCTTTGCCAGCGCGCTTCAGACTCTGAATGAAAGTGTAGGTAATAGGATCCTCTCGACGAAGGCTTGCTTCGGTATACATGTTATATGTGTGATTTAAAGGCCTGTTAGGCGATGGAAGGTATGGTGATCTGGCGTCCGGTAGTATGGTAACTCTTCTGGTCAAATGTAAGATCCATATATTTTGGAAGATAGTGAAGACGAGCATTGAATGGGAATTCCACATGTCCCTGTGGGTGTGTTAGGTGTCCGGTGGTTAATCTTGAAATTCTAGGTGCGATCTGTCGAGCTGCCTGAGTTCGGATAATTTTTGTTAATCGTGGTAATCCTAATGGAGAGGTCGGAGGGCGATATATAGGGAATGTAATGATTCGTCCTTGGAATTTTTCATAGAGTTTTGGGGAATATCGTCCTCGAGTAGAACAATATTTCTTCGTATATCGGATGTTTTGTTTAAGGATTCGGCGGTTATGGTAACGAGACATAGTTGTTTTACAGTTGTCTTCTCTGTTTATATGCTTGCAGAATATCGCAGCGTTGCCTAATTGCGTTCAGGTTCCCAGGAATTGTCATTTGGTCCGTAGTTTTTCCATTTAACCAAATACTGATATCCTGCTCCACGCTTTTGGTGTGCAAGAACCGCTTCGACTTCAAACTCTTCTTGTCCATTTACGAATTAGGAGGTGGGGCTGTGTAATTTGGTCCATGTGTTCAGTCTCCCTATATGGCATAAGGAGTGACATGTGAAAGACTGGATGAATGCGCCATTGTTTCGGAAGTTTAAGCTTATACGTCACTGGTCCCAAAACTTGCTCAATGGGGAAGGGTCCTTCTCGTTTTGGCGCTAGCTTTCTGGACTGGTATGGAATATTAAGGTTTCTGTTTTCGAGCCAAACTTTGTCTCCTATTTCGAATTTGATTGACTTGTCTCTAATTTGTCTAGCCACCATTTGTCTGGCTAATTCATGCGCAGCAAGCGCCTCTTCCCTAGCTTTTCATAGTAACTGTAGCCGTTCTTCTGCTGCTGGTGTTGTCATTTTCTGCGCCGCAGTAGGTAGTGCAACAGGGTCTGTTCCGTACATGAGCTGAAAAGGCGATGCTTTAACTGAGTCGTGATGGCGATTGTTATGGGCAAATTCAGCGATTGGTAATAATTGTTTCCAAGTATGGGCTTTGTTTGCGCAGAATATTCGAAGATATACTTCTAGTTCCTGATTAACTCGTTCTGTTTCTCCATCAGTTTGTGGATGGTACGCAGTGCTCATCCTATGGTCGATTCCTAATGTTTTTCTGATTTCTTGAAAGACTTTGGCTGAGAACTGTGGTCCTCGATCTGAAATAAGTACGTCTGGTAGACCAAAGCGCTTGGATATCTTGGAAATGTAGAGGTCTGCCGTCCCTAGTGTGTTGATGGTTTTCTTGCAAGGGGTAAGAACTACCCCCTTTGTAAGGCCATGGTCCACCATGACCAAAATCGAGTCAAATCCGTCGGAAACGGGAAGATCGGTAATAAAATCCAAGGTCACTTGCTGAAATGGTCGAGTCGCCTTTGATCCGATTGGTAGGAGGGCTGGGGTGTTGGGGTGAGTGTTCACCTTCATTTGCTGACATGTGGCGCATCCAGTGATCCATTCCTTGACGTGTTTATACATTCCTGGCCACCAGTAATCTCGTTGTAATAATTCTAGCGTTTTCAAGCGTCCAGGATGTCTGGAAGTGGGCGATTCATGGACCGTTTTGATAATACTGTTGCGGAGTGTTCCAAGATCAGGGATATATGCTCTGTCGATGTATCGAATGATTCCATCAACAAATGCCCAATCCTGTAATTTGGATTTAATAGGCGGCGCGTTGCGTTTCTATGACTTCGATGATGGTTTTTCCAAAGTTGTCAAGTGACGTAGCATCTCGGATTTTCTGAGCAAGGTCTGTAGCAATAAGGCGAATGAACTTGTTATTGGGTAACATGATCACATCGTCCAGTATATCATCATCTTTCATATGATCAGGGCGGCGGGATAATGCATCTGCTTCAAACATTTTTGTCCCTGGTACATGCTCTATCTTTAGGTCAAATTCCGATAGCATCATAGACCAACGAGCTTGTCGAGGTGTTAACTGTTGCGGGGTTCTATAAAATGAAAGGTTTTTGTGATCGCAATGGACTATAATTGGATGCGGGGATCCATGCAGCAAATGTCGCCATGCCTGTAATCCTTTAATAATAGCCAGTAGTTCTCGGTCATAGATTTGGTAATTCTGTTCTGTTGTGGTCAGGGCGTGTGATATAAAGCCACAAGGATGGAGAGATCCGGAGGCGTCGGCTTGTTTCAATACTGCTCCAGTGGCCTTATTGGAGGCGTCCGTTTGTAGGATAAATGGCCTTGCAGGGTCCGGCATGCGTAGGACTGGCATCGACGAAAATTTTCGTTTTAATTCATCGAAAGCTGTCTGACAATCGGGTATCCAATTGAAGGTTAAACCTTTCTTAGTTAAGTCCGTCAACGGTTTTGCTATAGCAGCAAAGTTGCCAATGAATCGTCTATAGAAGTTTCCGAATCCGAGGAAAGATCTAACTTGTTTGACCGTAGTAGGGGTTGGCCAGTCTCTGATACCGGCGAGTTTTACAGGGTCCATTTGAATATGACCGGGCATAATGACCATACCCAGGAATTCGACTTCTTGAACACAAAATTTGCACTTTTCTAATTTCAAAAATAGGTCTTTCTCCTGCAGGCGATCTAAGACTCTTTCGGTTCTTTTCTGTATTTCATCCTTTGTTTTCCCACAGATCAGAATGTCGTCCATATAGATAATGAGCCATCCTTTGTTAATCATGTCCTGGAAGTATTCGTTCATCATGGTCTGGAACGTCGAGGGCGAATTGCAGAGGCCGAAGAACATTACTGTAGGTTCATATAATCCTTGGTTTGTGATGAAGGCTGCTTTCCATTCATCGCCTTCTTTAATTCGGACGTTGTTATATCCCCAGCGCAAATCAAGTTTAGTAAAATAATTTGCGCCCTCCAATTTTGTCATTAGGTCAGAGACTAGAGGTAACGGATAGGCATTTTTGATTGTCCATTTGTTAAGGTAACGATAGTCTTGACAAGGTCTAAGGGCGCCGCTTTCTTTCTTTGAAATGAAGAAAAACGGTGATGCCTGTGGCGATTTGGATGGTCGAATATATCCTTTATCTAATTGCTCTTTAATCCATTCGTCGAGCGTTGACTGTTCTTTTAGTGATAGTGGGTAGATCTTGCTAACTTTCGGCGTAAATCTGGTTTTAAGTTCAATTGCATGATCCCATGGATGTGATGATGGGAAATGCTCCGATGCTTTTTTCTCAAAGGTAGACTGCCAGGGAAGGTACTCAGGTGGTAAGACAGTCGGCGTTTTGTCACGTTTTGCTTGGTGTTCAAACGCTTGTGACGCCGATGTTTTTACTCTTATCCAATATTCGTCTTCTCCCCATTGTTGAGCATCTAGTGCTATGTGCCAAATAGGTTTGTCATCTTTTGAATCATCATCTATTTGGAGGGTTTTCTTTTGCAATCAATGGTCGGGTTATGTTTTCCAGCCATGGTATTCCAAAGATGAGTTCTTGATCCCCTAAGTTCGTGATCCATAACCAATTATCATATGGTTTTCCATTGATAGAATAGATAAGATGAGTTTGATGTGTGATCATGCCATTTTGGTTAATAGTCCTGTTGGCGTTTTTGACTTTAATTGGTTGTTTTAGTTTTTCTTTTGGCCAATTTTTTGATATGTGTTCATCAATGAAGTTCCCTTCTGCTCCACAATCAATGAGGGCGGATATTTCAGCGGGTTTATTGTTCATTTGCACAGTGATTGAAATCCGTTTATCATTATTGGATTGTACGATTACAGAATCAAGTGCTAACTGTTCAACTTTATGGGAGGCGTCAACTGCTTTCTGGCGTCTCCTTCTCAAAAACCCTCTGTTTCAAGTTCTTGGAGGGTATTCTCGTGTTCCTCGTCTGGGAGTGCTTTCAATAGTGCCCTAATGCGTTGGGCAGTTGATTCCTCTGAGGTCGTTTCCTCAATAGTCCTAATGATGCGATTCTGTGGAGGAGGTGATTTGTTGGGCGCCGTCTGGGCATTCCCTTTGTTTGGGCAATCCCTGGATATGTGTCCCTGAGTTCCGCATCGGAAACACTTGCCGGTTTTCCGATATTCCTCCTTTTGGGCATCCGAAAGGCGTCCAGTAGTTATGGCATTGACTCCTTTTGATCCTGAGGTTGAGTTCCTCGAGTTTCGGTTAAATTTGAAACGTCTCTCCGTGTTTCCTGATCCAGAGGATTGGTTCATCAGCTTCAGGGTCTCCCAAGCATTGTGTAATTGCTCCGCAGCATCATAGGCTGTTTCCATGTTGATAACTGTAGGGTTTTCGATGATTTTTGCTGCGACTGATGCTGGGAGTCCTTTACAAAAATAGATTCACTGCGCCATGAACCCTGTGATTCCGGTTGACTGAATGAGCGATCGGAACTTCTGAATATAAGTAGGGATATCAATGTCTCCGCCCACTTTGACTTTATCTAGATCATTCAGGGTCCTGGCTGCGGTATCAGATTCGCCCCAATCGGCTAAGAATCGTTTCTTGAAACTGCTGTAGCTATCCCAAGAGAGCGTCGTTCCTTCTTCTTTTTTCTTTCCTTTGTCTGTAGTTGCCTCGTCCAATTCTTCTTGGATATTGGATTTCCAATCGTCTAATTCTTCTCCTAAGTGTAGGAAAACGTATTTGATTTTCTTCTTGGCAGTGGTAAATCGTTCCTCATCTAGATCGAAGGTGTCATCAAACGCATAGATGAAATGTTTCACTCTGGATCATTGTCCTTTAAATTTCTCAATGGAGATTCCCTTTATTCCTTTCGGGGATGTTTCCTTTTCGTCTGCCATATCCTTTTTTGTTTCAGGTTCCTGTTTCGGTTCTGTTGCTTGTTTCGGTTCTGTTGCTTGTTTCGAGCTTTCCCCTTGTTTCAGTTTGTTGTCAAAATCTAGATCTAGTTCGATCTGCTGTTGTTCTTTGTATTCATTCCACTTGGCAAGAGTGGATTCCTCGAGTGCGGAGAAGACTCCGTCGGTTAGATCCTCGGTGTCTCGAAACTCGTGCCACCAAGTGAGTTCTGGTTCTTTGTTTGGTGGGAAGAATAATCGGCTATCTGAATTGTTTTCTTCGTTATACCAATTAATCCAAGTTTCTGCTGGTAATTCTTTGTCAGGGTTTCCTTCTCTGTATTCTCCTTCGAAGAAACTTTCTGGGACTCACTGGTTCTTTTTCTTAGTGGTTGAAACGTAATACCACCCTTTGTTTGTTGTGGAAGGATAGACTTCCCTTCGTCCAAGGTAATACTTTTGCCTATAACGAACGGAGTCGTTTGGCAGTCTGATCTGGGAGGTTCGGGTCTCAATGGTGTCTGGCTAGTGACGAAGCACTGAGCGGTTCCTGAGTTCCAACTTGTGTTACGGACGATGCCCTCGTTGTAGTTCGTTCTAAGTCAACAGCGGCAAGCAGAGTCTCGGTCCGCTCCCAGTCACTGGACAAAGAATCTAGACGCTAAGTCAAACTATGACAAAGGTCTTTTGAGAACGATGAAGAAGAAGAGCGTCGAGTTCAAGCGAGGTTGAGAGCAAAACTCATCTAAGTTGGAACTGAGGTTACTCTACAGTACATGGAGCTTATATACGTTTGGAGAACAAAGGAATCGCAAAAGGAAATAAAGCTGTAGTTATCTAAGAAAGGAAACATGAAGGTAACTACAAAAGGAGATAGCGTCCAGGCTGTACAATGCGCAGTAAAGATGGATATGAAACTGTTTACCAAAGCATGGAGACGAAACGAAAGGAGAACTGTAACAGCTCCCAGCTTCATCCATTGCAATTGTGCAAAGACAAAAAGCACGTCGATAGTATGCTTTGAAGCAATGGATGATCCCAGCATCACATGGCTGGACAAACGCAGTCAAATTGGGTGCAAAGAACTTGAGATGGATGTTCTTCAGTTTGTAGGGTATATAATGACCAGAGAAATTGTCAATTAAGAGGCATATATAATGTTTTTCTCTGCCCATTTGTAAATCAAGATCCTTGATCCACCTATACACAGCAGGTCAGCACATAAACTGACAGGTCACTTAGTCACCTACGTCTGAAAAATTGCAGAAGTCATCCAAGCCATTTTATTACAGTGGTAATTAAAGCCCCAGTCCTTTGGTGGTTTCTTTTGGAAGCAACAAGGGACCTTCTACTTTCCAATGAACAAAATCGGCAGTTTCTCACTCCCATCTGCATTGCAGCCAAAACCAAGAGTGATGCGGAATTTGTCACTCTTCTTTCCACTCATTTGTTTCATGGCAAGGCCACGATCAGGGGGAGCACTTGGTATCATCCATGTCAGTTATCATTCATCATGGCCATAACACATAGTATACTTACAACGCAAATAAACCTGTTTCATCAAAATTGAACCTATCTTTAGGTTTAAAATTTAAGAGAATTTTTTGAACTCGTTCTCTCCACTGCAGTCAAGTCCACTGACCCTGCCTTGCCATGCCTTTTGTGCTCTCTGATGCCATGGGCTTTGCAGAAAGAAGATACCCACGCATTGCCATTCAACCTTTCAATTTCAGGCACATTAAGCATGTCCTCAAATCTACGACACTTGGCAATGAGCATTGGCCCATTGACAGTCTCTCCTTTGCGCTCCATATTTAGCACCCAAACAATGAGAGCTTTCTCAACATCAGGCCGTGTGACAACACAAGGACGTTTTGACAACAACACATTTGCACACTGATGGACACGAGCTTCCAATTCTGGCCACTGCCTGATTTTCCATGATAAGGATGATTGATCAAAAAGCAATGGGCCCTCCACCCAAGTTCGGAAATGACTGACAATTGCCTCTTGTGGCTTGTGAGGGTGCTTGTCAATGTATGCAAATATCGTAAGCCAGTCATAAAGGGTAAGATTGTTCCAACGCTTTGGCTTGAGAGGTACAGCCAAAGATTTTGGCGCATCTTTGTCAACAGGCTGTTGCTTTCGGGGTTTATAAGGTTTGACAGCAGGCCAAGGGCATGGCTTGCGTTGTCTCTCTGGTGGCATAGAAGGAAAGTAGCGAGTAGAAAATCTCGTCTCATATTTTCACTAAAAAATACTGTACCTCATAATGCATAAAGTCCGACATCAGCTAATGCATTATGCAATATGCAAAAAGTATAGGGAACCGACTTGGTTCCAAGGCAATTCCGATGCATTATGACAATTATGTAATATGGGCCCATGCATTATGAGCGAGTGTACTGTATATGCTTAGCTCACTGGAGCCGAGCCGGTGGCAACACTACTCACATTGAGTAATCTTCATCAAATATATTTCCAATTCCTCCCCCTACATCACTCGCATCTCATCATCATAACCCGTCTCCTCCATGGTGCACACTCATGCGCTCTCTTCCGTCGATCCATCATCCCCAGTGAGAAATGCGTCGGCTCAAAGCTGCAGGAATCCTCTGCCAGCCTAGCAATTCCAACGACAGCCGGTGTGACCGGTTGTGACCCCTCATGCCCAGCCTCGCTATCCTCTCATATCCTCTCCCATCGTTTGCTCCATATTTACCACCATGTGTCCCATGTACGAGAACTTATGCTAAATATTTGCCTCTAAACTTTGCCAAGTTCATTGAAACCAACAACTCTCCACTGCACCGTGCTGTGTGTGCAATGCCTGCCACCATCCATCAAGTACAAATGGTGCAACTGCCAGCGCCGCTGCAATGGGGACAAGAAGTCCAAGAAAGGACTTACTGAAATCACAGGAAATACCAAGATGCTGACCTTGCTTCCCGTCGTGAAGTGTTTATAGTGGCATATGGTGCAGTGGATGTAAATCCACACCTCAAGAGATTCAAGCTACGGGAAGTGCCCACAAAAGGTCAGTTTGGAGTATTAAATCCGCAATATGAACTAATAAGTGCATTGGATTGTATAAGCACACTACTAGACGAGTTACGCAAAAAAAGGCGAGTCAAATGAGAACTCTCTCTGTTCATGCAGGACCAGCAACAACGGAACAGGTCTCTGATTGTGAGAATGGGCCAAACGAAGGTCCCGGGAATGGGGGACATGTTGAAAACGAGCGATGGGACAGTGGTTTTGCTCCATCTATTTCTCCCACCTGAGGATACTCCCCTATATCCCCTGGTCGATGGAATGATGATTTGGATGAGGGCAGTGGTGAGGGCGGCATAGGACATGACGAGGATGATGAACAGCCAAATCCCTTCCAACCACTTGCGACGCCAGTTGACAACAAACCGTTACCAAGAGCAACCTTACCTGCCCTCGTCATATCACAGCAAATGATAGACACTATTAAAATGGGAGTTCTAGAAGACAACATTCAAGATGTAGAACTCCTATATCCCCTTTGTGAACCGCCAGAAGAATCTGAACCAATGGATGCGACTACATTATTTTCGATCAAAATGTTTAAGGCTGTCATTGGTGGGTCTGAGAAAATGTTTGAAGCAACTTGAAAAGCACTATCTGAATATAATCCACCTGTAAAGATGCACTCGCACTATGTTACTTGGAAAAAAATAGAAAAACAGACAGGAATCACAGAGATATGAGTCGATATGTGTCCACAGACATGTGTGGCATATACTGGCCCTTTTTCTTTGCTGGAGCAGTGTCCTACATGCAGTCTTTTATGATACAAGCAAGATGACAAATTATCTGCATCAGCTAGGAAGAAAAAAAGGCGGGATGAGAAGGTCCCAATGTTAGGACAAGCCTACACACAACCACAAGCCTCGCAGAGAAGAGTGAGGACAAAAGAATAGATTCGACACAATAGACTAGTGACCTGGTGTAGAGGAACTATCTAGAGTCTTAGAGACTCCTACCTACAACGCATCACCTTATATACCCCAACCATGGTCTGTGCGCAGCAGCCTCATGCCCTAGGGCTATGCGCGCGCAGCAACGAAACCATGGTGACTATCTTCGCCTTCCCGCGATGCCCGTGTCCCCATTCGGTCCTTATTGTCTTCTTATTGGCACAGCCCTGGCTGACTAACCGCTGACCTAACCGATGGGCGCCTTGACATAGGGGTTGGCGCCTACGAGTCTTGTATACCTATGCGTCCATAGGGCCCCAGAGAAAATAGATAAAAAATATGAAATAATCGCCAGAAAATCGTAAGGTCGTAACATGACCCCCCCCTTAAGACTTCACGTCCCGGGAAGTCAATGCTGTGATATTGTCCTGGGAATTTTGCAAGGTCTCTTGCAAACACCCGATCCATGTCCGGTTCATCATAAATCAACTTGCAGTCGCCTTTTCCACCGCTGCCAGTTCCGTTTCAGCTTTTCGAGGTATTCCCGCTCAAATTTGCCATTCTCCCATCCAAACAGTCATTTGGGCACATTCACCTGTGTATGATTCTGCCACCGCCGGTAGTCCATGTCTCGTGTATTAACGAGCCGACGTGGAGTGCTAGGGTTTTGCCTTGTGAAATTTCTGAACCTCCTTTTTAGCATTACCTAGGTTTTCGGCTGGTTCCCAATGGATTCCTCTACAGGATAGTTTTTCCACTTGACAAGGTACTCCAATTGTCCACCACCACGTCCACTGACTCGGCTGTCCATGACTTCTTCAACCTCATATTCGTCATCCTGAGATTCTTCCACCATTTGTAACTCTTTGCGTTGAGCTACCTTATCCTTTTGAGTGGGGAAGACAGGTTCCTTATACGGTTTGAGGTGAATCTCGTTGAACACGTTATACACCTTCCATGAAGCCGGGATTTTCAACTGGTATGCAGATGCGCCGACCTTTTTTACGACTTCCAAGGGACCGACAAACTTGCCATCAAGCTTTTTTGTAGCGCGAATAGTAGGCAAGTTTTCCTTGCTGAGATAGACCTTGTCGCCAGGTTTATATTCTCGTGCTGGTGCCTTATTTTCATCATACCGCCTTTTCATAGTTTCAGCAGTTTTATTCAGCACTTCTGTTGCCTTGGCATGTACGTCCTCAACCTGCTTGGCAAGTTCCTCAACTGCTATGACCGTAGGTGTGTGAAGTGGGTTTACCCCTTTATTGGGATGACATCCATTGTTCATGAAAAATGGTGAATACCCCGTTGACGCATGTACCCGATCATTGTGGCAAAATTGTGCCACTGCCAGCCAGTCACTCCAGTTATCTTGACGGTGGTTTACGAACATAGTCAGGAATTCCTTGACTTCCTGATTAACTCTTTCAGTTTGTCCATCCGTCTGTGGGTGGTACACCGTGGAACGGTTTGCCTTGATGCCCAGCATTCCATATAAGTCATCCATGAACTTAGAAACGAACTGAGGTCCTCGGTCACTGATGACTTTCCGAGGAATCCCATGCTCTCGGAATATGTTGTCTCGAAACAAGACTGCCACGCCTTGTGATGTGATGGTTGATGTTGTCGGAAGGAAATAGGCCTTTTTTGTGAATCGGTCCACCACCACCATAACCATGTCGTTGCCCTTCGATTCCGGTAGAGGTCCGATTAAGTCCACGGATACGATTTCCCATGGTTCCGAAGGAATCTCGTTTGGGTGAAGTGGTGCTGCCCTAGCCTGTCGATCCGGTTTAGCGCGTTGACAAGTTTCACATCCAGTGATGTATTTTTCAATGTCCTTGCGCATGTTTGGCCACCAGTAATCCCGAGTTATTAGTTCCAGTGTTTTGACGACTCCAGAATGTCTCCACGAGTGAATCAGGCCAATCAATTCCCCTCTAATTCGATTGTTGGCGGGTATATAAATGCGTCCCTTCCATTGCACTATTCCTTTGTCAATGGCATAGTCCGGGTCTCCCTTTTCCAATCCTTCACGCACTTGAGATTCCCATTGTCGCTTTGGAATTTTCGCCACGTCTTTTAACAATTCATCGACAGCCCGATCATCGTCCAGAAGCCTTACAAACAGGTGTTCCTTTAGGAGAATGACGCCTTCATTATTGTTTTGCCCTCGGGCATGTCCTGCTCGCCTGGATAATAAGTCTGCCTTTGAGTTGGACTTTCCCAATCAATGCTTAATGATAAAGTTATACTCTTGCAGATCTGTAACCCATCGTGCCTGCCTTCGGTTTAAATTCTGCAACTTTTGAAAGTACGTCAAATTCTGATGATCCGTCAGGACTTCCACTACTTCCTTGGCACCCTTGAGGTAATGAGACCATTCGTAAAATGCATGCATCACTGCTAGCATTTCCTTGTCATAGATCTCATAATTCCGTTCTGCATCATTGAGAGCCTTGGAAATAAAAGCCACCGGCCTCCATTGCTGGTCCTTTCCTTGCTGGGACAAAATTCCGCCAATTGCAAAGTCTGAGGCGTCCACTTCGACTCGAAATTGTCCCTCGTCATCAGGAATTTTGAGGACTACCTCCCTCGCCACAAGGTCTTCAGTCCTGAAAGGCCTTGGATTGGAGTTCCGTCCAAAACCAGTCCACTTTTCCGGTCAATTTAGTCAGTGGTTTGGTCACCTGAGCAAATCCTTGCACAAAACGTCGGTAAAAATTAATAAATCCCAGAAATTGCTGTAGTTCCTTTTTACATGTTGGCTCTGGCCAGGACGTAATCGCATCAACCTTGCCTTTTTCCATATGAATTGAGTCCGTACTGATGACCAATCCCAGGAAGTTGATCTGTGGTTGGTCAAACCAACACTTTTCCGGTTTTAGGGAAAGTTTATGATTTTCCAACTTTGCCAAGATGCGGTTGACGTGGCCTGTGTGTTCCTTTTGAGACTTTGAGAAAACCAAAATATCATCCATGTAAATAACAACCATCCTTTGGCAATTTCCTGTCGGAATATGTCATTCATCATGGTTTGAAACGTTGCCGGTGAATTGGTTAATCCAAAAAACATGACCAGTGGTTCGAACAATCCGCGATTGGTCCGGAAGGCCGCTTTCCATTCGTCGCCTTCCTTAATTCGGACGTTGTTGTACCCCCAGCAGATATCCATCTTCGAAAATACTTTGGCTTGTGACAATTTATCCACCAGTTCCCCAATGAGCGGTAGCGGGTATCGGTTTTTTATTGTCATCTCATTAAGTCGCCGATAGTCCTGAACCGGCCGTAATTTTCCATCCTTCTTTTTGACAAAAAAGAATGGAGACGCCATGGGTGACTTGCTAGGTTGGATACGTCCCGATTCCAAATTCTCCTTAAGGAATTCATCCAATTGCGCTTGTTCATCCCTATTTAGTGGATATATTTTACAGTCCACCGCCTTTGAACCAGGTATGAGCTCAATTGCATGATCCCACGGGCGTCGTGGTGGCAGCTCATCAAATGTTTCTTTTTCAAAAACCTTGCGATGCCCTAAATAGTGTTTTGGCACCACCTCTTCCAATGAACGTTTTGTTGCCGCCTTTGCCTCTTTTGCCGCTATATCTGTAGCTACAGATCGAGTTTTCAATTCTGGTTCCCCGATGTGTACTGCGAGGAGTTTTTCCCCTTCCTCAAGTGGTTCCATTGGGTCTACCTCATCTTCTGGATTTTCAACGTGCGAACGATCCCAACATGTTCCTGGACATCTAGTAAATCGTACTTCCTGCTTTTTCCAGTCCATCACCGGATTGTGATGTTGCAACCAGTCGTGTCCCAAGAAGATATCTGTTTTCCCTAATCCTGCGACCCCACATTCGATGACTTCTTCATGGCTTCCTATTCGTAATTTGAACTGGACCATGTATTCCAGACTGCCCAATACATTTCTTGTCCCATCTGCATTGTACACCGGCATCATGCGAAGTAATTTTTGTTTATTGAGTTTGTGCTTTTCAACAAACTCTGTACTGATGCAAGACCCAGTGCATCCTGAATCTACTAGAGCAATAATGTTAATTTGCGCCCCAGTATCCATAGTTGTAATAGTTCCTTTTAGATTCATTTCTTGCCATCCTGAAGCTTTGACGACGCTTTGCCTTAACCGTACTAGGTTCCATAACGCCTCTGCTTCTGTTTGTTGGTTTAATTCAGTAACCAAGTTTTCAGTTGCTTCGTTGAGCCGTTTATTGTGAACCCATTCCTTTAGACACCGCACCGCAGTGTCTTTGTCCTGTTGCCAAATCCGCCTTAGTACCCATGCAGGGGACCAAGTTGGAATTCTAGGTTTTACGCTCACACTCAAGTTTCGAATTCGATGGACATGGGAAGAACATTCATATAACAAGTCTGGTATACTAATACATGAGTCCTTGTCCTGAATTGAAACTCCATCAGCCAGCAGCGCAGAGCGCTTGCCTACTGGCTGTCGCCAAAACCCTTTTCTTTGCCATACTCTTTCCATTGCTCCTCCGTGAGCTCTTCTACTTTCAGCTCTCAAATACGGCCCTTTCCTTTCTCCTTTCTATTGAACCGCTTTGGTTCAGGACAATCTCTGGCAAAGTGTCCTTCTTTGCCGCAATTGTAGCACGCCCCTGTGCGTCGTTTCGCTTTATCAACATCCATGGCATTTGGATCCCTACTGGATGTTGCCATTGTGGGCATGCTATGTTGGATCGGTGCCTTGCTTTCCTTGGCTACCGGTGTCTCCTTGTACTCATTACGGCTCTTTTTCTTGCCGTATGCCTCTTTCGCCCTGCGATATATCCGCGCCAACTGCACGGCCCTATCCTGAATTGCTTTTAAGGATGCGTTGTCTGCCAAGTTTCCATGTCTGATTAATTCTCCACCTAGTGCAGGATTAATCCTGTTGAGGAAATGATCTTTGAGAGCGTTCTTGCCCCAGCCCACCAATGGTGACAGTGCATTAAACTTGATGATGTAATCTTCGATTGGAGTATTTCGTTGCTCCAGCTTCATCAAGTCATCCGTCGCATGCTGTTTGGTTTCCGTGGACATAAAAAATTCATGCATTTCGGTTTTGAACGCCGCCCAAGTAACCCATGGGTATTTATTGACATTGGGTGGACGGGTCCACTGCAAAGGTTGGTCTTCCAGTTGCAGAGGTAACATATGTCCATTGTTTATTTCCCTCCACGTCAAATCCAAAGGGTAGCGAGTAGGAATGCGCGCATGCTTTGCCTCATATTCCTCGTCTGCTTTCTGGATCTCTTGTAACTTAACGCTGGCCCATTCTCCTGCCCGGTTTCCTTTTCCTTTTCTGGTTCGGTATAAACAGATCACAATGTGCCTTTGGACCGTCGTCTCACGTGCCAATGTGAAATACACCTCCATTGTCCGCAACCAGTTGTCGACTTGACTAGGATCGCCCTCAAAATGATCTGGCATCTCCGCTTTTGTTAATGGAACCAGTGACGGATGAGGGTGTGTGCGCTGCCACTCATTGAGCACATTGGTAAGGAGTTGCCCAAAGCCGTTGACTGTTGCCATTCTGGATTCCTCAATGTCGTCGATCTGCTGTTGCCTTTCGGCTACGGCATCTTGGTTTGTCCTGGTCAAAGGAATTTGCGGCGGCAAGGGGTGCGGCATAACTTGCATGTATCCAATTAGGAAATCCCTAAGTCCTACAGCCATTTGGACCGTCCATTGAAAAGCACCAATATGGTAGCGGCCATATCCTTTGAGGATCCAATCCTCCATCTGAGTCCATGCGTTCAGGCCTTGAGACACGCGTTCCACATGGATACATCCCTCGCGTCCATACGTCTTTCGTGCTCTTACATTTGCCTGCAATTCCCTCATGCGATGATCGAACTGATAGATCTCCTGGATCTGTGGATATGCCGGCCACTCAAACTTGTTCCAGTGCTGTTTCTTAAACATCACCAAATAGCAGAATCCCGGAATATCCGGGTGTAAGATTTCACTACTCGATTTGGCTACAGGGTATGGATACGCGTGTTCTACTTCATTGGCTACTGTCCAACGCCAATGGTCTATTTCTCGCCGTTTCTGTGCTTGATCCAAATTGCTGGGTCCTGCTTCAATCATCCAATCTTCTGCCATTGTGACCGGTCCATCGTGCCAGTTCCAATCTCCGCCGCGGGTACGCACGATTGCATTGAACTCCGCCTTCTTGGCTTTGATTGCTTTGGCATACGTGGGAACCTTTGGTGGTACCGGGGGTGGCGTGGACTGTTTTGAAGTCCTGGGCGGTGTGGATCCAGTAATCAGGTACAAGACCGGATTAGGTTTGCTGACGTGTGCAGGGACGCTGGATAATTCCACGTCACCGCCCTCGCATTTGATAGACAGGATTGACCCAGTGTAGGATTGGGCTTTCTTCTTTTTCTTGTTTCGGCAAAAGAAGCCCTTGCCGCCCCAGCGAGCTCGCTTGTTGTAGGTCCCCCTAGCAACCATCTCGTCGATACTGCCCCAGTCCCAGATATCGTCACCGTCCTCTATCCGGATCATGAATTGTTCCAGGACATGGAATCGATCCCTTTGACAGTTGTCTTGGAGGCTGAATCGTGCGAACGGGTTTCGGAGTTCCGTGTTCCAAGACGCAATCTCAGTGACCGTGGGCCAAGCCGGCCAGTGATATAGATCGTAATATTCTGGTTTAAACAGGTACATGTAACAGTACCCAGGTTTTCGCCAATGATAATTAGGACGGTCCGCATTCGTCGGAACCCCTGGCAGTATGACCTGTTCCTGGTTTTCTACCCAATGATTGGTATATTCCTTCTTGGTCCGAATTCCCCAATCGGCCAGGTGTAGGTCCATGAAGTCTTCCCATTCGGGAAGCATTACACTGCGCAGTGTACAGCCTGGACGCTATCTCCTTTTGTAGTTACTTTCACATTTCCTTTCTCGAGTAGCTACAGCCTTGTCCCTTTTACAGTTTCCTTTGTTCTCCAACCGTATATAAACCCCATGTATCCTAGAGTAACCTCAGTTCCAACTTAGACAAGTTTTGCTCTCAACCTCGCTTGAACTCAACGCTCTTCTTCTTCATTGTTCTCAAGACCTTCGTCATCGTTTGACTTAGCGTCTAGACTCTTTGTCCAGTGGCTGGGAGCAGACCGAGACTCTGCTTGTCACTGTTGACTTAGAACGAACTACGACGAGGGCATCGTCCATAACAAGAGTGCCAGCATTCTCAAGTAAACTGGCCAATGCAGGGTTATTCTTGAAGACATTTCTGGTGAGTAATGCTGTCGCAAGATCAACAACTGACATGTTCTTTGCCAGAAGGACCTCAAGGACCATGTCATAATCACTACTAGGCCGGCCTGAGTTGTCGTCCATAGGTTGGGGAAGGGAGAGTAGTAACAAAAATCTGATTCTCTACAGCTACAGTGAAATTGTCTAGCTATTCTTAGAATTGAGCTCCGTCTGAATGTCAAGGTAGAACAGTTTCTGTTGATAAACAACGTCTGCTTGTGATCGAGAATGTGACACTCAGCAGCCCCACCTATTTGTTTACTAATGTTGTGTGCCAGTCTCCCTGGAGAGAGCAGCTTACATAACATCGTCAAGCGTCCAATCTCGGAAGGTGAGATTGGGCAGGAGTCTGAGTGGCAGTGGCAGTGGCACGTGTTACATAAGTTCAAGGATGGCACGTGGGGTGGCAAATTCAATGGCATGAGTCAACAACGATTTTTGGAACATTCAAGTTGTGCTTGTCCCTATCTCTATGCATATCAATTATCTCATTCTAGATGAACCGAATGTCGATTATGTTCAATCCGTTGAAATTGACAGTTCTGATACTGTCATCAGTCTTCGAACAAAGATCGCGTCGAACCATCATCTGCTAGTTCCCGGCCAGATCGTGAAGTTCGAGAAAGTTTTAATGTCAATGGACGATGAAGAGATTAACGAGAAGCTTCGAAATTTTACCTTCACTCCGACTACAAACACCTGGAGGGCCATGACGAAGTTGTCCGCCGTCATCGTTCCTGCCGACCTTGCACCAGACCATCTTCACCTCATTATTCGTGCGTAACACAGTGTCTTCGAAAGCGGATTAATGACATTCTCCCGTATAGAGCCTGCATTTATCAACGTAAACTACGTCTTCCCCAGCATCTCTCTTGAAGTTTCTTGTGTTAGAATTGTGTACAGCGAGAACGTCAAAGCACTTTTACACACGATCCTTGCCGACCTTGCCGATATGGGCCTTAATGTCCCTCCAAGGCAATACACAATCTTGAAGACATCGATCAATATCAATGTACACTTGCCATCGTGTATTGCCACTGCCAAAGGTCAAGAGCTTTTGATGTCGGAAAAATTGTTCGAGGCGTTTGATAAGGTTCCAAATCACAAATACGTCCATGTTATTGTCAAGCCCAGGTTCAGCGGTATGGACTTTATTTTTGCAAGAATTGACTTATTTATCTGTTTTCACAAGAACTGGGAGGTGTTCGTGCAGTAGCAGAAGCTCCAATGTCTGAATTGTCACGTCGGAACCGCTTTCTCGAAGTCCGCCATGCTGAAGCCCCATCTCACGGCAGTCAACCCAAAGTCTTCGCAGGGAAGCAGGCAACCGATGGAAAAATTTTGTGCAGTCGGCCCCCGGAAACGTCCCTCCTATACCATTGACCCTTTTGCATCCGATCTTCGCTAAATTTGTTGAGGACTGCGAACAATCTCAACCAAGTCGTCAGATTAACCAGTTTACGCTTAAACTTGCTGAGTCCATGTCCCAATTTTATTCTAATGAAACGGCACGAACAAAGGAGCTCAAACGGCTCTTTTCTGATCTCGGTATTGACCTTCAGACGGTCAGAATTACTGGAACTGGATACGAAATGGATGCGGCGCTTATCAAGGGCAACAAATTTCTCCTTGTCTGTGGGGAGGTCAAGAACGATGCAGCAAACAATGTAGATCCCTTCTTACAAGCCATACTTTATTATCTCGAGCAAACACGAGAAGTCGCGGCTACCTTGCCATCGTCAATTCTGCCTGCTATGATCCTTGTCTGTACTGGTGCGCCTCTTAAGATGTGATATATGCCAGCGGTGATCTAACAGAACGCTAGGCCCGTACCTTTCCTTCGCAGGTGCCGTATGGAACGGTCGTCCGAATGTACAAATCCTCACACCAGCACTTCCGTTGCATTTCCACTCTACTGATCTGAAACTCCGGAAAATGACGGCTAGTTGTATCAGTGCATTTGCTTCTGCCGTTCAATCACTCGAAGCTCATTACAACGAACCGCTCTATCATCAGACACCAACGGTTAACGGCGTTTATCCATCTGTCCGCGACATCTTTCCATACCCTGTGTCTTTCAAATCCGACACCTCGGGATCGTCCAAAGAGTTTATCTATCATTCTTTAGTGAAGTCTGGAAAATTGATATTCCGTGGTGAAATCAGTGATACGCACGAGAAGATCTGCATCAAGTTTGTTCAACATTATTCTCCCGAGGTTCATAGCTTCTGCGCATCGATCAGTTATGCTCCCAAGCTTCTTGCGTTTGAGCCGTTGCCTGGTGGATGGTACATGGTCATCATGGAGGACTTGAATGATTACTTTGACCTCTTTCGATCCTCTTTAGCTCCAGATCGGATGGATGCTGTCAAAGAACGCCTCAACGATGTGCTCGTACGAATGCATCAGCAAGGGTTTGTGCATGGTGACGTTCGTAATGTGAATGTTATGATCACAAATGGCCCAATTCTTGCAGTCATGCTAGTTGATTTTGATTGGGCAGGGAGGATTGGCGAGGCCAGGTATCCAATGAATGTCAACCGAGAAGATGTGTATCGTCCGGAAGGTGCTGTTGATGATGAGCTCATTCTAGCAGAACATGATATGTCGATGTTAGCGGAGTTGACATGCTAGAGTATTCATGATTTTAGACGCATGAACGCAACCCAAGGGTTGCATTGAATCTCGCGTTCGATCGGTGTGGGGATACTAGAAATATTGCGCGACACTAAGCACGTTTAGCTGATTCAAGTTTCTGGACTTTTCTTGAATGGCCTGACGTGTGGAGATGGAGAAGAAAACAGCGATGTAGTACCGCCATAAACGGTGCATTCTACATTGTCTTCTCGTGCCTCCATCTTCCCGTGCCTCCGACATATGGTGACCTGTACACCGTGACCGTGTTACATTCTGCCTAAAACATATGGTGACCTATACACGTTACACCGTGACCTCGAAAACGGTGCTCCCCACAATGTCTTCTCGTGCCTACGGCACATGGTGACCTGTACACCGTGACATCGAAAATGGTGCTCCCTATACGGAGATGACCATGCATGGGCGGAATTGTCCACTCCCATCACTCCCATTGTGGACTGGCAAAAGCGTTTCCTGGGCTATGCTCGATATAGAATGTTATTATAGCGGAAATGACCATACAATGACGGAATTACCCACTCGGGCCACTCCCACTCCCACTGTGGACCGGCAAAAGCATTTCCCGGGCTGCTCGATATAGAATGTTACCACATCGATGAGGTGAAGATGGTCCGGGGGACTGACACTTGACAGGATGGATGCAGGTTGCATTCCGAATGCGGACGGGATTAAGCCCACGACTTTATTGTGTCCGAAATGCATAAAAACGAGCCAGTAGATACCAACTCTCCCAATCTTCAACCCTCAGTGACAAGCTACTAAATTCTTTACGGTACGACTCTGACCTCTCCCTACTTGCGATTAGCAGTTTCGCTGACGGAGACTGCAGGATTACATATCATGACTGGACGATCCGGTAGAATTGGAGGAGGAGGTAATGTATTTGAGGGCGGCACCACTTCACTCGGCATCCCCTACGTGATCGGTGGCAAATTCGACCTACCTGTCCCTGGATTCTACGTCCCGGATGCGATTTTTCAAGGAGAGCCGGTCGATTCGAGAATCCATGGCTATGTTGGACCAGAGGAGCTATACTTTGAATTTGACAATAACAATTCGACTATCACCGGTAAATTGGAGTTTCCGATTGAGCACAAGGTGGAGTTTACGGGCCACGCTGAGATAATTGCGTACGTCTTTAAAATCGCTTGTTGGGGGAAAAATGATCTAACGTAAAGATATCGTCACTTCTTTAGTCGACGATAGGTGTACAAATATGTTGTTGTGTATGGATATGATCAGCTGAGCGCGGTGGTATCACCACCGTCGAGATTGTCCCCATACTACACCATCACTACTCACTTTAAAATGCTATGGAGGACTGAAATTGAGGATTTCGCGAGAAACGGTCTCCTAGTAGGATAAGCACCCGACTATATTAACTTTGGCGTTATAAGACTCGCATACAAGTGTTGCTACAACTACAGACTATCATGACAAACTGTCACCGTCCCTTATCTTTCTCCTCTGTCGGGTATTGATTGGTCTCGTCACAACCAGTCGACAGTTTGCGCCGTGCGACGGGATGGTATGATAGGGAAACTGGTGGTAGGCTCGATGGATTGGATCATATTACTGAGATGAGAAGGGATAGAGTAAGAGAGCGTCTGGCAGGACTCTGTTTCGGTTTCTGTGTGACGGAAGGTGGAAAAAGTAGTTTGGAGCATCTCGTTCGCCTTGGACACTGGTACGGTGATTTGGAGCCTATCGCCCGATGGACTTATGAGTTTTGGTTGAACTCCATATTGGGCGAGCCATGCGTTGACTTTGCGCACGGTTTCGTCAGTGGGTCTGGCATAAGACTCTACCTGCATCGAATTGCTCAGCCGATCCAAGGCCACGTTGGATATGGGATAAAGTTATACCTCCTCTTTGCCCAGGTGGATCCCGTACGAGGGACTACCTGGAGTGCTTACAGCATAGAGTTGTTCCATCAGCCCAGACATGTCGCCACCATGCAGACCGATCTGTAGATCAATGGGTTTATCGAGGGGGAGATTGCCTGCGTGGACGAAGCCTTCTGGTGCGGCTTCTCGTGAATCGTGGACGATCATATCGTCATAAAGTGTATCGGAAGCTTGGCTCATGGCGGGAGTACAATTGTTTGGACTTGTTGGCCTCACCACACTTGCCTCCTTTGTTGCGGCGATTGAGTGCGCCAATGCGTCGAGTGGTCTCTTAGACAGCGGTGGAACGAAGAGCCAGATGTCGTGACATGGGATACAGCAGGAGTTTGAACCTGCGAAAAAGCGGACGAGCAGGACGGGTACCCGTCATACGAGTAACGAGGGGCAGTTACGTTTCGACCGTTTCCTCTACATCACCACTGTGCTCACCTCAAGCTAGCCATCATCCCGAGCAGTTACTGAATCTAGAATAAAATCGATTATCACGGAAAAGGAGTTACTACACGAAGAAACCTCTTGGGATCAAGGTACATATATAAGTGCTGAAGCCAATGCATGCAGCGAAAGATGAGCAGCGTTGGGATTTTATAGCCCGCTATTCGTCGTGCGCTGCGCGTACCAGCTAAGTGCTCCATTACAAGTGGATTTCACAGAATCTGGGATAAATTCGTGAGGTTAGCATTATCGATGGCAAAGTTTATTTTTTCCGTTGTCGTGTACGAGCTAAAGTCTAAAGTTTAGCGCTCGTGGCGTGTCGTTAAAGGAACTATTATTAACTCAGAACTTCGCATAGAGCAGCAAAATGAATTGCTCGTCAAGTTTCACTTCCTCATTGGACCAGTTGAAGACGGCAGTATGACTGTATGTATTTTTTCCAGTTTCTATACTGGCCCTGGCATTGAACTGGTTCCAACGGGTTAGCGCACGTCGAGCCTGTTTGTGCCTTGTATAGATATAATCATAGAACGGTGCAACCAATGCCATGCATTCGGAGTGGAATTTTGGAGTTGCCGATTCCACAATGCTATAAAAACAAATTCCGACATTGCAGGAGTGCGCAGGAAAGGAAATCATCGGATCGAGCACCGAATAACGAACGTGCCACCGTGATTAGCTAACATGCAGTTAAGTAACTCAAGCGATAGAGACTTTGGCCGGAGATTTAGACACCATGACTTCCTCGAATTATTCATATCAGAGCTAGCATTAGCACCTGGATGGCATGCAGACACGACATCGCGGCGGCAGCGATGGTAAGTGCACTCAGGACGGAGCCTTTGGTCTCGGATTTGTCGGGGCACCTTCCAAGGTGGTGGAGGCGCATAACGACTTTGCAAAATGTATGCATCTCAGTTGCCAATCACAAACGCACAACACAAATGTACAACTCGAAGTACACGAATAGTAATACATGGTACGCAAAGCACAAACGGTAACGGCGACAAAAAAAATCCAAACTCATTTTTTATTCAAGATTTTCCTTAAACAACAATCTCAAGCTACGTGTGTTCGCCACTTGCATTCCCTGATCCTAGTAGGTGAGCGAATATATCTCCCAACTTAATCATTAAGGACTTACATTAATTCTGAGGTGGGATGTGGATGGAATGGATAACATATTCGGCATCTGCCAAAACTCTCGATTTCTGGCTGACGAGAATGAAGTTGTAGTCGTCGTTCGACGGACATATGAAGACGACGGTCTCTTGCCCAACATTGGTGACAGTGACAACCTTCGGCGGAGGGAGATTAGGGAGGGGCTTCGGCACGATCTCTACAGAGGCAATTTCGTATTTTCCGGGCGCCATTGCCTTCGGCGCAATCGATTTGCCGGGAGGGATTACCTTTATGGTACCATCCGGGTTTTTTACTGATAAATTGTGGTTTTTGTTGCCATTACTTATGCTGACGAACAGATGAATGGTAAGGACAGTTCTGTTACTAGTATACTTACCTAGGGGCCATTGTTGATCGATTCAATGAGGCTGGTGGGAGAGAGCTGTGAAGATGGCGATGATTTGGGTTGGCATTTCGCGCCGCTTAAGTAGACTTCTATTCTTTGACACTATTTGTTTGCGATTCCCTGCGTCTATGTACAGTAACGAACAGATCCTCAACTGATGACTCAAAGCCGGAAGGGCTAGTCATGGGCATGAGCGGTGTCACGTTCGATGATAAATACGTAACTCTTCACCATAGTACAGTTGTATGACTGGAAGGAGATATCACGGTACGAATAACCTGTGCCACATCAATCACTTTTGGCAATAACATATAACACGAATACCCGGAATGAGGATGTGGCAGGGCACATCAGGCTTCTGATTCGTTCCAGAATAAGATAAGTGGGAAAGGTCAAGCCCAAATCACGAATTGAACTTCTTAACGTCCCATGTGAACCAAGAATAGTTTCCAAATCCGTTCCATCTCCATGTGAATCGGTCAGCCTAAGCCAATCCTTGATCGCCGTTCGTACATCACCCAGTACTAACGCTTAGCTTCTGTTCTATATGGATATGTAACAATATGATAACCCTTCTTGCGCGCTCGGCAATGCCAGGATCTGAAATTTTGTAGCGTCAGTAATGAATGTGGAGCCGGCAACTCTATGAACTTCCATTCTGACAGTATGACACCAGTCATGACCTGTTTCATGGCATTCAGATATGGTCTATCGCGATTATTCCAAGAACAGGAAAGCGTTCGTCCATCTCCGCGAGAATCTAACGAAATAACGCGTGGATCAATCGACGTTCGTACACCGCTGCGTCTGTTCTCGCCTCATTGATATTTGCAGTCACGAGGTCCACAACTTCGTCGACTATGACACGGTGCGCCCCGACTAGCTTCTCGAAGCTATTTCGTGTTAACGCGGCTGAAAGTAAACGTGCTCTGCTAGACGTGTGCCAACCCAAGTTCAATATCAGGGTCAGAATCGAAAACATAGTGCACTGCCATATTCGACTAGTTCAATCTATGCGCAGTTCTGAGTCATTAATGATAATAGTCCTATCACAGACACACGCCACGAGCGTTAACTTACTTTAAACCTTATCTCGTTTCCGGTCTGTCGTATACGACAGCGCAACAAACTTTGCCATCGATGAGAATTTAATCCCAGATTCTGTGAAACGCACTTGTAATGGAACACTTACGTTCCTCTTTACTGGTGCGCACAGCGCGCGACGTGTTACCAGGACGACGAATAGCAAGCTACATATTCCCAACGCTGCTCTTCTTTCCTCGTCTTTCGTTTCATGCGTTGGCTTCAGCACCGATATGTGTGATCCTGAACTGCTTTCTTGTAGTCGCTAGTTACCCTTCTTTTGTTAGTCCTTTTGGTACGTGATGGACGCGCTAATTTCCATCAAAGTGACACGATTGATACCCGCGATAGTTCATGAAATAACATTGCCATCGATAAGAGTCACTAGTTCCGCGAACCTGTCCCAGATTCTGTGAAATGCACTTGTAATGATGCAAGGGTAACACTTACGTGGTACGCATAGCGCACGAATTAGACTACGGATAGTTCCAGGACTTGTTCACTCTCCGACTCTTCTCTAACTGGCACGGGTTGCACCTCGCCCATTGCAAAAGAGACCCTTGATGCCCTTGATCAGCACGCCCCTTCCAGGTACAGTGTCTGAGATGGGGTTTGTCAATGTAGGTTATGGGGAAGATTGCGCGACTGTGCTACAAACAAGTATACATCCTCGATTAGGCTTGGGTCCGATCACACTCTATTCCCACCACAGCACTGGCATTTCCTCACGCGATTGATCATTATTCTCTACGAGTCTGAAGACATACGTAAGGCCACGAAGGCTACAGCTCATACAGCATCATGTCCAAGACGCACCATCCTATCTGCTTGCCTTTCAATCAACGTAGTACATCAACATCATCTGCCTTCAGAGGCAAAATGATTTAAGGCTCAAGCGCTCACGTATGACTTCTGATGGTGACATTGTGGAGAAGATCGATAAGGACCCGACGTGGCGGCGTTTTGCGTTCAGTGCCTGGGATACAAAAGGTGATTTTGGACATTTTCTTGCAACAGAGCACGTTGATGATGGATAGATGGATAGACGGATTAGGTGTATTATTTATGGCGCCCCATGATGCAAGATGTGGCGCTTCTATGTGCGCCACCGAACCCAAGTTATCCTGCCTGATTTTTCACCCCTCGGTTGATCTCGGGCTCGGCAGTCCCCAATGGCAGTCACATGAAGGTATGTCCGATTCGAGATTAGGAATATCAGGTGCTAATGTATCCTTCTAGTGACGTGGCGTCGAAACATTCCGTAACTACACCAACCTAAATTGTCACCACTGCTGCATTATTTCAAGTACATATCATAGTTCAGTTAAAAACGCCGCTCCGTAAGTGCTAGTATTTGCGCCTGAACGAACATGTGGACTGATGATTGACAATGCGGTGATGACGGTGATGACAGGTGATCAGGATGATTGACGCTAAGACACATACAGAACAAAGTACAAGCGGTGATTTTCATCAATTTGGAAATAGGGGTCCGAATTTCCTGTTCTCAGAATACTCATATATGAATGTCATGGGATTCGTCGGTCATCAGTCAGAACACGAGCTCCTCGGAGTTGGCAATTCCACCGCACCCTGATGACTGAAGCGTCGAGTTTGGAATATGAACCAGGCCAAATTTGATGCTATGCGATTCTGCTGTGGGAGTCACCGATTTGATAGGTGCTACGGAAAACAACATTAATCCTGGCATGGTCGACTGCGCAAGAAGGATTTTTGAATATAATACACCTTTCATCCTCCTGCCCTCCGTCATTCCCGCCATGAGCAATCCAGTTTCACAAAGACTCTATGACAAGCTGATCCCCCATGATTCACGAGGTGCCGCCCCAGAAGGCTTCGTCCACGTCGGCAGTCTCCCCCTTGATAAAACCATTAATCTGCAGATTGGTTTGCGTGGTCACGACACCCCCGGGTTGGTGAAACGGCTCTATGAAACATCCACCCCCGGTAGTCCCTCGTATGGGGAGTTTCTGAGCAAAGATGAGGTATGTATCTATATTCATACCCTGTGGCACCGACTGAAAAATCCCATAGGCAGCGTTCTATGCAAGACCAACCGACCAAGCCTTGCGCGAGGTCCACGCATGGCTTGTTCACCACGGAGTTCAGTTCAATCACATCAGTCCATCTGGAAATCGGCTCCAGATCATCCTACCGGTGTCGAAAGCGAACAAAATGTTCCAAGCCAGCTTTTCTACCTTCCGTCACACAGAAACCGGACACGAGTCCTACCAAGCGCTCTCTTACTCCCTCCCTTCTGAAGTTAAGCAAATGATCGAGTCCGTCGAGCCTACCACCAGTTTCCCTCGCCCCATTCCCGGTCCGAGTCCATCTTTCACTGACAGCCCCGACTTGGATGTAAACAGAGTCGTTGTCACACCCACCGTTCTCACATTTTTGTATGGTATCCCAACTGCCAAGGCTACACAGACCGGGAACTTGCTCTCTGTAGCAGGTTTCTTAAAACAATATGCCAACCGCGAGGACTTGGCGGTAAGTGAATACGCGAATTATCCCATCCTAAGTTGGTTATTATTCTCTATCTAGTCCTTCCTTAGCATTTACCGCCCGGATACAAATGATGCCACCTTCACGGACAAGTCCATTAACGATGGTCAAAATATCCAGATCCGTTCGGAAGCAGGAGGGGAGGCAAATCTCGACACGCAGTACACTGTTGGACTCGTCAACTATGCTCCAGTTGAATTCCTCTCCTCCGGAACGTCGGGCATAAACAGCTGGATTGCAATTGCTGACTACTGGCTGGCCCAGGATAACCCTCCCACCGTTGTATCCATTAGCTATGGCTTTAATGAGTCCTCGGTTTCCAAGGACAGCGCCACGTAAGTATTGTTGGCATCTTCGTTTTCCTCCCTGACATGGATCTCATAGCACCCTCTCTAATCGCTACGCACAACTTGGCGCTCGTGGGGTTTCGATCCTTATCGCCAGCGGAGATGGAGGAGTGGGCGGCTCACACAGGCATAAAGATCCCCCATACAAATTTATCCCTACTTTCCCCTCCACTTCCCCTTATGTCACTTCTGTCGGCGGGACTAGAAGCTACCCCGAAGTTGCCGCCTCTTTTTCCTCTGGAGGATTTTCCAACTATTTCACCCGAGACGAAGCCCCATACCAAAAAGATGCAGTCGACGGTTACCTCGACCAGATCGGTTCGCTCTACGATGACCGTTTCAATCGCGAAGGACGGGCCTTCCCTGACATCAGCGCGCAAGGTCAAAACGTTGTCATCGTGAAGGATGCAGAGCATAAACTCATCGGGGGTACCTCCGCCTCAACCCCCATCTGTGCCTCCATCGTCACCCTTCTCAATGATCGCCTTCTCGGACAGAAAGGCAGGGCCTTGGGATTCTTGAACCCCCTACTCTACGCGAACCCAAGAGCCCTGAATGACATTATCGAAGGTAACAACCCTGGCTGCAAAACCAAAGGCTTCCCGGCCGCACGTGGATGGGACCCTGTTACAGGCCTTGGCACGCCTGACTTTTCCAGGATAGAAAATGTCATACTGGCCCCATCGTAAGTATACCGGCGAGCGAACTATCGTTATCTATATTTCAATGCTCATCTGTTCATTAGCATAAGCAATGGTGACACAAGCCACAGTTTATGGGTCAAACACCCCGATGGCAAGATAAACCAAATTGTTCCCGGCGCCTCGATTATGCCGAATAATATGGTGCCCGGAAATTACAGAATTGCCTCTGTAGAGTTCGTGCTGCCGCCCGTCCCTTATGTCCCTCCGCCGAAGAATGTCACTGTCACCAATGTTGGGCAAGATACCTTGGTTTTCATATATCCGAACAACGACGACATGAACTTCATTCTCCTCAGCACTCAATCGAGTGTATTGGGAGGGTACGATTATGTTGTCTATTCCGTCCCCAAGGACTCTTAACGTAAGTCCCTAATAGCTGAGTCGGGAGATATATTCATTTGTCTGGAATCAGGAAATGCAAACCACCGTCGAGAAAACGTTGAGATGATAAAACCCCCCAGAAAAATAGTTTGAATTCTTTCTCATCGATTGTATATTGTGTATCATGTGCTTCGAACTGTGCGCTTGTGTTGTATTTGCGATTTGGCGAATGAGATGCATACATCATGCAAGGTAGGTTCGTTATGTGCCTCACCACTTCATTGAATGGTGCCCCGCAATCCGTCTATCGCGAAGTATTCAAAGGTGGCGTTCTGTCACCGCTGACAGACGATGTCATATCAGCAAAGCATGCCCTCTTGCCAAGCACAAAAAGAAAATGGTGGTCGCTTTCGCTCCCATTCACGGCGGCATCGACGTTATCGGGAGCGGGGACACCGTCATTATGGCGTATTCCGTTAAATTGGACGACTGCGCGTTACCTTCACCAACTGAAAACGGGACAGAGCGGCGGTTGGAAGTACGCACATCCATATAACTATGATTTATAAATGAGTCTTACCGCAAGCAGTCGTTTTGGCAATGGTCTTTGCACCAGAGATGTGAGTCGGAATACGAACGAGCTATACAACCTTTATTGACAGCGTGTGCCTCGTATCGCAGATGCAGATCTTCTCATGATTGCCACCTATTAACGACCAGCGCTTCCAAAATGGGACGGAGCCGTCACTCTGTAGGAGAAGACTATCCTAGGCACGACGATATGGCCGGCCCTTCTCATCCTGTTGCGCACAGGTGTGGAACGGGCAAGTGAATTACACATGCAGACACAGCGCTCGACAGACTTCCAAGACCTGTCATTTCTGTGGCTCTCGCGAAACGGAAACTTCAGAAACTCCTAAGTTCGCCCTGGAAAAAGAGAGACGGCTGAGGAATGTAGTAGGTGTAATGAGCGGCGATTGGGAGTGCATCGGGGGAGAGTCGGGCTTACCTGGACCTTCTACATCTAGCACAGGGATTGCTCCACAGAGTGGTTGTATAAACTATTGTGAGAACAGTGTCTGGGATTACAGCTAAATGGGATGGCCTTTTCCGCTTGGGGCGCATATGAAGTAACCACAATTCTAGGGGCCAAGGTCAGGAAAGGCAATGCGGTATTACGCTCCGTACACTGGTGGCCATCTCACTTCCTGGTGCCGTCAGCGGCACACCGTTCCCGTTCTCGCCTGCGGAGCTTGGGAACTGGCACATTGGTGCCTCAGCGTTTTGATTCTCGCAGTCCAGGCCAAAACGAGGGTGATGTAAGCGGTAGGAGTTTCCTGCTTAGACCTCCGAAGCTTCTAGCGGTCCCTCCAGAACGACTGACGTTTCGTCCGATGAGAGATAAATCACCCAAAGGATATCGACAACAGCTGTGACGAGCCATCCGGCAGAGATCGCTTTTCTGTGCTGTACATGTTTTTGTTTACGACAGTATGGTGGTCATGAAGGCAAGGGTATTTGGCGTGGAACGGAAGGATTGCGGTGAGAGCAGATTGGCGATTGAGCTGAGGTAAATCACATGATCAGTGGCAAGAATACCATCCACACACATACGGGCCGCGAGCCTGAAATCGCTGACTGAGACACCCTAGATTCCAAGAATAAGGTAACATATATATAAGATGCCAGCAGTGAGCTTCAAGCAGAACAGCACTCCTGTTTCTCTTCCCACTTTCAACCAGCTTGCCTCCCAAGTAACTCGATCATGATTGTCCTCGAACGCATGAGGATCACGGCTGGTGGCCGTATTCTGGATAATGGCTTGAATACTGGTATGCCAGACCAACTTCTTTACACCATCTGCCAAACATTGACTGCAATCCCTGCAACAGTCACCGGATTCAATGGAGATTGGCATGGCGGTGCGAATCAGAGGGTTATTATCGTTCATTCCTGCCGGTCCAGATTTACTTGACTCCCATGATAGTGGACATTGGATGTTTCGGGTGACGACGGGGCTCATCTCTATACAATACATGTTCGATCGGAGGTCTCTCCCGGGCTACCGATTCAAGCTAACGATCTCCCGACGAACATTTGGAACCTTCAGTTCAGTGGCCCGAATCTGCGGCCAGTTGCCTTCAATGTTTTCGCTCACCCGACGTTCGCTGGCTTTGTGTAGGTGTCTTTTCAAGATGTCGTCACATCAAGCATTGATGGGCATGCAGTCTCGTGGATTCGGATTCTAACAGGGTCCTGGACTTAGAAGGTGAGGCGAACGCTCCCAGTGTGACTGAAAATCTACTGAAATTGTAATCCGGAATTTTTCAGGGGATCGACTCAGCTCAACGGCTCACCAAGCTTTCTTGGCTAATTTTCACCCGCACAGAGCCTCACAGAATATTGCGATTCAAGGACCTGGGTATGATCAAATTATCTGACATGTCTGACTGATCGCCCACCAAGTGAAAAAAAGGTCATTTAGCGCTAGCAAGGGAAAACGGGTTGGTGTAATGGAGAAATTATTGAAAGAAATTCCCGTGTTTAATCCAGAGGCTAAGGTATAGGCCGCAGTAGGAGACGATCATCGGTATCCAGTGATGTAAACCCTTTTCCTGCTCGATTATAAATTTTGGTTCCAAGTCGATGGGAAGCATAATCTCATACCGGCAGATCAAATTGGCAAGGAAACGAATCTCTGACCAAGGCTATCTGTTGCGCACGATTATAGTGCAGCGCATGAACGTCCAGGACGACACTTCCACATTATTTATAGCACCATCGAGTAACATGTCTCAAACCCTCGTCCTGTCCAGCGTATTTATGTCTAATGGGGTGAGAACAAGAACCAGACACGTTAGATCATCAATTGGACGTTCATTTACGGCCCTACGGGCATCTCCGCCACGCTACCGTCCGGGTGCGAGATTATCACAATAGGGAAAAAACTGGAGGATCTTCTGAGTGGACGGAAATACGAGTAGCCTGGTGAGAGCTATGTAAAGAATTTGAGAATGCCTGGCAAGTTATCTGTTATTTAGTACGACAGGATAGTGGCTTGAACGGTTCTCTCAGGATGATTGTACATACTAAGGTGTGGGCGTTGGACCGTCACGTTAGAGGTCGTGAGTTGGGCCTGGCACTGACCTTGCCGTGACATGTGACATCCCGTGCCTCGCAGCTTGCTCCATTCCAGGTTCCACCACTCGCCTGGCTGAATCACAGCCTCCGCGCCTGCGTTCCTCAGCGCATACAATTATATATCGCGATACAACGCAAACGACACGTAGGCAAAACCACAATCGGACCAACCGTACACAATCGTCTTCACACAAAATCTCAAGCAGTATTTGAGTTTTGCATTTCATCATGATCTCCCAACTTCGTTATCAGGGGACTTACACTGTGGGTTCTAACTACACTGGTACAGAAATGATATTATAATTGCCCGGCTGTGGGACGTACGGCGCAGCACCGACGTGAAGAGCAAAGTTGAAGTTGTCGTTCAAGGTATTTACGCCAATTATGAGATGTGGTCCAAGATTGGTGACCTGGACAACCGCTACTGGCACCAGCGGCGGTGGAGCAGTGGAAATCTTGTAATTGGCAGCTACCAAAGGAGCCCCCTGCAAAAGCACCGCGGCAGGAGCGACGTGGTTTATCGCATGGTGTCGGACCCATAATTCTTGGTGCAGGTTGACATTGGTTACTGTATAGAACAGGTGTGTATTGAATATATATAAGGACGGTTCGGTCACTGGCAGACTTACGTTGTCATTGGTGATCAAATCGATGACGGTAATGAGTTGGGTTGACTCTCCCCGGTCGCGCTCAAGTAGACTTCTATGCTTTAACATTATTTGTTTGCGATTGCCACCTTCATCTAATGATGAAAGGCCGAAAGGGCTATAGATCTTGATCGACTGAAAGGAGTTTTTCCAATATCATGTACTACATCTGTCATCTGGGTTCCACACGTCCCGGTCCTTCAGCTGTCCAGATTAGGAATTGGGATATATAACCCCTACCTGATCGTATTCCATTTGTCGAGTCGTCACAAGTTACCCAAGCTTCCTACGAATTGCCTTCTTATCTGTCATTGTCATAGATGATTGACGTGGACAACACTAAGCCCCAGTCATCCAAAATCAGTATATTCCAGATCTATGGTGCAGAATTTGGCATATTGATGAATGTGCTACCGTTCGTCATCGCATCGGTATATTCTTCAATGGGATAGATCGCAAACAAATAACGTCAAAGCGTCGAAGCTAAGTTCCATACTTAAGGCTTTAAGGGCCTGTAGGTGAACGCAGCCCCAGCCCAACCTCATCGTATCGATCAACAATGTCGGTAACGTAAGTATATCGGTAAAACGAACTTGATATATATCTACATTTGTTCGTTAGCATAATTGACGGTAACTGCGAGGAGAGGATATACGTCCTTGGCCCAGACGGCGCACAGAACTTCTTGAACCCCGGTAATGAACAAGAGTTGAAGCCTGGCTTGTACCAACTTGCTGCTGTGGAGCCGCGGTCTACGGAGCCGACTCCTCATCACCCCGGTCCATCGAACGAGATCGTGGTCTGCAATGTTGGGCAAGAGGCCATAGTATTCGCATCGACGACCGACGCCAAGTACAATCTGTTTCTCAAGGAAGGGGAAAGGCACACCTTGGTTAAGGGTCAGACGTATAAAATCCATTCTATACATATAATCATTGAACCCACTGGGTAGTGTAAGCTTATAACGGACATTTGGGAGATGCATTCACTGATCTGACATTAGGGAACCCAAAACCAAACCAATAATCTTTTGGAAAATATTGACTGGAAAGAAGAGCTTTAAGTTCTGTTTCACATCGCTTGCTCTCTTTTGTACCCCGGCCTTGTGTTTGCGTATCGTGTATTAAGTATTGAATGTACCTTTGAGATCTTCCTTCCTCTCGTTGCAAAACTTGTCCAGGCAGCGGATGCGCCGTTCCTTCTCGCAAAGTTTCGGCCTCTTCCATTCACTCTCTGTCTGCCCACATTTTTGTTGGTTGAACCTACACCAGGGAGTTCCGAGTACCCCTCTCCGATGCCTTTCTTCACCAACTCCAAACCACACGCACCGCAAGGGACACATGGACCAAGGAACTCCAAGTCGCGCTGTTGGACCGCCAAGTAATTATGCTTGTCCATTCGCTCCAAGACGTTACGCGTTACCCCCCAGGTGCGAGATTGGGGAGATATTGTAAATCGTAGCGCGGAAACTTGTAGGCGTCTCCCATGGCGCGCTCGCTGCGGTGTCCAATTGACGCACTGACAAACAGAGCATCGGTACTTGGGGGAGAGGAGTATGTCACAGTGTTGGAGGGCGGGTGTACTGGGTATGGAGGGTGCGGGGTGAATGAGATTGAGAATTGGGGCGTGTGGCGTGTTGTTGACTTTGTTGGGGTGGGTCACCCGACGGCTATAACCACGTCGAGAAGTACCTGACGCGTGTACTTTTGACGGAAAGTACTGACCGAGAACGGAATCGTACATAATATTAGTGAAAATTGATAAAACAGGTTTGTATCATACGTGCCAAAAAGAATTCGTCCACCATTCACCTGGAAATCGAACTGGACGCGTCTTTCTACCGCCGGCGTTGGGCACGTCGCTCTCTTCCAAATACCACAACTCGTCAACACCTACAGACAACAGGTATTCTTGCACCAAGCCATAATTAAGTCCGACGGTCTGCGGCCCGTGCGAATCGTCCGACAATGAAAAATGGCCGCCTTCTTCGCGTATCATCTAAGGAGCGTCATGTCATAAAGAGGAGGGTACAAGTCACAAGACAGGGATGCTGACCTCGAGAACGTCCCGCCCTGGATATGCCGTCTTCCATCCTTTCTTGAACGCGGCCGCGTTGACCTCGAACAAGGCGCCATACGCAACTGCATACCGCACGTTCCTTCGCAGTCGCTCGAGCGCGCGGAAAGTAGTTTGCGAAGCGCAGGTCGGGGGTGTACAATCTGCAAAGGTCGATGTGGCCGATGATCTCGGGGTGGAACCGTTGTAGCAGACCATACTGCGCGTCTAGGTAGGCCACGAGGAACCCTTCAAGCGATGGAGGACCGGACTCGTTAGTAGCGACAGAGGCGACCGCCTTCTTGTACGTCACTACATCAAAATCAATTGGTATTTCATTGACGTGATGTACCGAGCCGACGAGGTACTGGATCCTATCTCCATACGTTTGAAGGATCTCCGCGAGCCGGTCCAAGTCAAGAGCGGAGATGTGTTCTGTTTCGAGCCCGACGAGAAGGCTGATGCGTGGTGCGTACAGAGCTTTGAGACGATGTGCTTCCTCGACAAAAGCGTGGAATCGGTCAGCTAGCGTGCTGAGAGGACAATCCACCTCTTCAGGGTACAAGTCAACCTGCCTGTACCGCGGAACGTGCTCGGACAGGCCGTAGATGAGGAATTGACGACCGATGGCGGCGAGAACGACTTGCTCAAGTGAACCTGTCGCATGCTTGCAGAACTGGCCAGAATGCGAGTGTTGGCTGATGGGCATCTTGTTTGGTTACGTAATTTTCATACATCTCAACACTGACATGTGACATCCGAATTTCGCTCGACAAGCAACGGATTGCAATGTTCGTTGCGGAAAAAGAATGCCTCGTGAAGTATTTAATATAATCGTTTGAACCATTCGATGCCCATTCCAAAAGATCCGGAAAAGAAGCGTAGTTGAAACCGCCATACTCTATCCATGCCTGCAGGAGCCAAATGCCTTCAACGTTCAACAGCGTAACATTTCAATATATTTACTCGAAAGCATTCTTCAAGAGAATGGTATTGCACCTATAATCGCTGGCGGTTTGCCGGTGGAGTTAAGCTCGCCTGCGTTCTCACCCCCGATCTGAAGGTGCTCGTCCTTTGTTTTGCACACCGGCGGCACCGCCATAAGGGGTCGCACGTTTGGACGTAGACCAACATGCTGTATTACGCCAAGTGTGAGATTCATGCGCCAAATAACGTTTGCAAGAGATCCCATGACCAACCAATTAAACAATAGCATGGGGAAGAATGACTTTGTCAAACCCACGGCATGACTTCTGTATAGTGATCAAGGGATACAGAAGCAGGAGCGATTCCAAAAACGATATGGAATACTTACACGAAGGAGAGTCGCTTCCGAAGCACGTCAGATGGGACCATTCTCCCGTCACCGGATTTGGCCGAACGGAAAATATAACGCGGTCAGAACCAATTTCGCTCGGATTAGCAGTGATAGGATGCGGTCGCTTGCGGGCTTCGGTACAGAATTAGAAATGAAACAGGATACTACTATGGCTCAGTTCATCTTATCCTAATTCCTGATCTGGATAATGGCCATGGGAGCACCGGGGACAAGGCGGCCTTTTCAGTATAACCCATCTACGAACGGTGATCAAATCATACCTTCTTTGTGGGATTTACATGGAGATGGAAACTATTCTTAGTTCAATCTCCCCATCGCTAAAGAAATTTAATTTCGGGATCAAATCAGATTTAAGCTTGGCCTTTCCCATCTATCTTACTCTACAAGGAATCGGGGCTGGTGCATCCTGTCACATCCCCATTCATACCAAACCCTAAATTACCGAACCGCCTTTAAGTTCAACACTCAAAACTATTATTTGTGGGTCGAACTCCCAGAGGGACTCGAAAAGCAATCGAGCCTATGTTGCCAATGTTGGGCAAGCGACGTTAGTATTCGTATCGGCAAGGAGTGACTACAACTTTATTCTCCCCAGCCAGCAATCGAAAGAATGGGATAATACCGAGTATCATGTCCATTTCATCCATATTCGAGCCCAGCAGTAAGTCCATCATTAATAAAGTATATGATAAATCATTGATCTGATATCAGGGAAGGCAAACAGCGAGACCCCCACTCTTCAAGTGGGGTAGATCGGTTGGCCCGGGTGTTGCACGTCTCGGACGAGACCGGGAAGTTGCACTGATAGAATTTGCGGCGACGGTACGTGTCGTCACGAGTAAAAGCAGGCAATAGGGCAGGCCACAAGTGCACCCTGTCACTGACACAGCCAGACGTGTCAGCCGGAGGACTCAGGCGAACGTGCAGCGAGATCTTGGACTTTCCTCTCCCGTTGGAGGATATTCTGAACCAAACACATCCAAGTATTGCTCCAATCTATGACGCTTGATCCACAACGTATCCAGCGGCGTATAATGGGGCATGCAAGAAATCCCGTCCATCCGACTGGGTCTGGCGGCAAACGTCTGGCACATTTAAGCAATTGCATGAGGCGAAAAGATCTGTCACATGTCACATGTCACCACTGGTCGAAACCGAGGAAGTTCACTGCGGCACATGCGAGCTCAGGATATAGATGGGGAAGAACCCCGCTCACTATTATAGACATCGGACTAAAAATTTGAAGCCGCAACAGGCTGCAAACGGGCTTTGGTGCCTGGATCTACCAACCCCACATGCATGCGTGCGCAAGAATACCCCCGTTTATCGAATGGCATTCTAAAGTAGAGCATTGGAACTCACGGTATAAGGGTATGAGCGAGAATAGACCCGGTGGCGTGGAAGGACCGCAGAGAACACATGACATGAGAGATGGAGCCCTAAAATAAGGCAAGACGGCGACAGCTATAAAAGGAGAGGGGGATCGAGTTCAGTTTGCAAAAAAACCCACAACCCACCCAACCTAGCTCAAACATCCAGCATCCAGGTGCGGAATCTCTCTTTCACAGGCGCGTGTTTGCACCTGGTGACCAAGATCGATAGCGATATCATGTCTGACAAGTACACCGGCACTATGACTGGCGGCGGCTTCGGTTTCCAAGGCAAACTTAACCTCGGCAGCGGGTTCAAGCATTTTGTTGGCATACTCGATGAGGGCGTTCCCGCCTTCAGAGCCGTGGACGTCGTCTTGGTTCCTGGCAACGTCGATGTGACTACGCTGCCCAACCCGTTTTCGGGGCGGTATTCGATCGTTCACGGGTCCTCTATCGGACCCGAGCATGTCGCCCTTAAACTTGAGAGTCCCAAGGTCGAATTGTTTATCAGGGGTTCGCTCGAATCTGCCGTCCCTCCGACGCGCGTCACTGGAAAATTCGCGTGGATTGATGACGACCTCCGAGCCGTACGTCTGCCATATACATAACCCGGGAAAATTGTCATGATTGTGATCATCATTGTCTAGTAATGTTTGCGTGACAAGCTGCAAAGGTTGACCTTCGAGGTGTTGTAAATGTTCCGAGCACTTTGTATAATCATGGAGAAATGTTTATGTTGTCTTTGTTAATATCATCGCAGTCCCTTTCTTATGAACAAGGACGGGCCTCCCGACAAAGCCTGGCGATGCGGAGAGGTCGTTTGCCGATATTGTGTCAGAGTAGACTTGCACCTTCAGTGAGAACAATGTGTCGTAGGACCATTGCTCAAGTTCTATCAGATAAAGTATAATACAACAGTTCGGTCCCTCTTCGCTTCACTACCGTTAGTTACTAGTTCATCAGATATCGAACCAACGTACCGTAATCACCGTGGGCTCATCCCGTCCTAAAAACATTTTCAACTTGCTTCATCTCAAGCGCGACTTCTGCCCAGTGGGAAATGATGGCCACCGAATCGGACGGGGGTGACGAAAAGCGCCTTCCCCGTAAATCATGTTCCTGTCGCTGTCGCCATCGCTTGCGGCGCCAAACTGGATATCGTTCTTTTCCACAACATCGACGAGCGAGTGTGCGCAGGTCAAGTTGGGATCAGGATATCCTCCGCCAAAGTTGGGCAAGGGCCCGCAGTTTTGGACGGAAGTTTCGGGGAGACCGAGTTGATCGATGAAGATGGTTTTGGCGTAGGGAACCGGTGACGCCGTGCAGACCGTCAAACAGGACGAGGAATTCGGGTCGGCGTGTATCGAAGAAACTTAGGTCTGATGAGGGAAGAGAAGATGTTGTTACACTGGCAGGACGTGACGTGACGATCATGACCGTGCGGAGCCGCAGATCTCCGAGGCAGGCAGTGCTTCGGGCGCCTCACCACTTGTGCATTGTCCATCACCTCGTCGTTGGCAGCCGTCCCCTCGTATTATCCGAAAGCAACTTGTTTCGAACAGTCATGTCAGAGACGAACGTCCAAAGTGTCTCCGTTCCGCCGGGTGAGAGATGACGTGGTGATTGATTCCCTCTTGCCTGAGTCTGAACCGAGATGCAGACCCAGAGCTCGTTGCTATCCTCAAGGAGCGCTACAAATGCCCCCATTTCCGTATCCTCGTTATCGGCCAGGCCAATGCAGGCAAGACGACGATTCTTGAGAAGGTCTGCCATGTAGCGCGAGGGACGGAACCTGTCATATTCGATAAGGACGGTGTCAATCTCCATGCTCCGAACCCCAAGTCTGGCATCATTTCACGCCTCAAACAGCACCTTTTCCGTACGAAATCTTTACCATCCTTAACACACCTGAAGCCATCCATCGAAGTACGTTGGCTCGTACTACTAGATGGGTGTTTGCCCATTAACTGATGCACGCATAGCGTGGTATACATGATATTGAACACCAGATAATGTACCACGGTAGCAATTTCATCTTTCATGATTCACGGGGCTTTGAGTCTGGAGCGAGAGAGGAGATGGATAAAGTTTGGGAGTTCATTGAGCAACGAGCCAATGTTGATGAACTGAGGGATCAATTACATGCCATCTGGTATTCTTTTCCTGCTCATATTTTCAGTATTAACTGACATGGTTTGTGTAGGTACTGTATTCCAATGGATGGTTCTCGGCCTCTTCCTCCCCGAGAACTTTCTTTCTTTCAGAAAGGGACTGGCAAAGGTAAATCTTTCTAAGAGCACCAGTTTTATGCATGAAGATTTGTGGCCTTTGTTCTGTTGAAAGTATTAAGCTAACTGGTTGACAGTCCCTCTGGTAGCAATTTTTACAAAATTTGATGGCCTAGTGAATCAAGAATATGCAAAGTTGGTTGATGTAGAAGATGGACAGGTCAAGTTGGAACAGGCTAGGATCAATGCTGAACAGACTTTTCAGAAAGTGTATCTGGCCAAGGTCATGAAGGCTGAGCATGCTCCAAAGGCATATGTAAAATTGGAAAGTGAGTTGACATTTGTATATTGTACAAATAAAGGAGTACATATCCCCTTAGATATGAATAAGCCAACCAAGGATTGCCCTGAATTAATTGAAAAAACAGCTGATGCCATTGAAATTGCCAGCCTCAGGCAGCTCTTCACCTCAACACAGATGAATAACATGGATATTTGTATTCAAGAAGCCCTTAGGTATGGTCAATTAGAAAGATAATGCCATATGTCTGACAAATATTGGAGAACTGTCATAAATTCACCTAAGCTTAGCTGGAGGTTGGTGTTCATAAAGGCTTATACAGAATTCCCCCATTTTTGGGTATGTGGATATGATGTATTTGCCACTGAGAAGAAAGTAATAATGTTTGCATAGAGGAAGACTTATGTATGCTTAATTTCCATGCACTACACAATGAGTTGATATGCATGTTTATTAGAATGTTGGTGGCTCATTTGATGACAGATGGTGACTGACATAGTGACTATCAACAGTATGTAAGCATTGTTTTTGTCCACAGAGTTCATTTTGACAGCATATCAACAACAGACTGTGAGTAGTACTGTAGTATTCTTCTTTTGTTGAATCTGATGCAATGTCCAAAAGGAAGTGAGTGAGACTGCAGTTTTCTTCTTTCATGGGATCTGATTCCATGACCAACAGAGAGTGAGTGAGAGCGCAGATCTCTTCTTTCATGGGATCTGATGCCATAGGACCAACAGCTGGTGAGTGAGACTGCAGTTATCCTTTTTCATGGGATCTGATGACCAACAGGATGTGAGTGAGACTGCAGTTTTCTTTTTTCATGGGGTCTCATGCCATGACCAGCAAGATGTGAGTGAGACAGCAGTTTTTTTTTTCATGGGGTCTTATGCCATGCCCAACAGCTGGTAAGTGAGACTGCAGTTTTCTTCTTTCATGGGATCTCATGCCATGACCAACAGCTGGTGAGTGAGACTGCAGCTTTTTTCTTTCATGGGATCTGATGCCATGACCAACAGCTTGTGAGTGAGACTACAGTTTTCTTCTTTCATGGGATCTGACCATGACCAACAGAGAGTGAGTGAGACTACAGTTTTCTTTTTTATGAGATCTGATGCCATGACCAACAGAGAGTGAGACTGCAGTTTTCTTCTTTTATAGGATCTGATGCCATGATCAACAGGAAGTGAGTGAGACTGCAGTTTTCTTCTTGGATCTGATGACATGACCAACAGCTGGTGAGTGAGAATGCAGCTTTCTTCTTTCATAGGATCTGATGCCATGACCAATAGTATGTGAGTTAGACTGCAGTTTTTCCATGAGATATGATGTCATGACCAACAGGTGGTGAGTGAGACTGGTTTTCTTCCTCCACAGGATCTGGTGCCATGACAAACAGCAAGTGAGTGAGACTGCAGTTTTCTTCTTGGGATCTCATGCCATGACCAACAGCTGGTGAGTGAGATTGCAGTTTTCTTCCTTCATGGGGTCTGATGCCAACCACCAGTCTGTAAGTGAGACTATGGTTTTCTTCTTCCATGGGATCTGATGCTTTGACCAACAGAGAGTGAGTGAGACTGCAGTTTTCTTCTTTCATGGGATCTGATGCCATGACCAACAGCGGGTGAGTGAGACTGTAGTTTCTTCTTCCATGGGATCTCATACCATGACCAACAGTCTGTGAGTGAGACTGCAGTTTTCTTCTCCCATGGGATTTGATGCCATGACCAACAGAATGTGAGTGAGAATAATATTGGTGTGTGTTTCTCATGAAGATATAATGGCAGGTTGTATGTTCTTTTTTTCCTCATCAGATCCTTCCCTCATTGCCTTAGGTAAGTCACTGTTTTGCATAGACTGAATTGCACCAACTGGTCCACCAGCTGGTGTGAATAGTTTCATTTTGTGGCTACAGAATATTTACCAACAAATCATCAGAATGGCATATTTGCTCTTTGGGGCAACGAAATAAATGATGAATTTGCTGGCAATGTAAGTTTTTACATCTCCCTTACCCTAGCAGTGGAGATCACATCACCAAGTCTACAGATTGCCAGGTTCTGGCAGGTATGTATCCATATCTTAGCCAATACTATTAGATCTCAAATTTCCAAGCAATGATTATTGTTGCTAAGAAATCTTTTTGGACAAGGCAATTGTTCACACAGTCTGTTACTGTTACTATGGAGCAGTTCAAAAACCAAGGTTATGTAGAGAAGCTCAAGGCTCAAATCACTTCTCATGCTTTGCCTCTTCAAAATGAAGAGAAGATCACATTTCTTTATGAGAAGATCAAGGAGATATAATGGCATGTACTTTTCTCTGCATGCAAATGGTGCTAACTTGGACCCCAATCCAGTGCTACTACTTTGCCTATCTCTGTGCACCTGATTGTAACATTAGTAAATCAATCTCATTATGATCACCATGCAGTCTCAGGAAAGCTCAACAGCCCAAAGCATTGTAGAAATTTTCTTTATATTCAGTTTTTGCTTTCCAATGAGAAGTTGACAGGACAAATCATCTGGCATTACAGCATTCACCCCATTAGGATACCACCATCAACCCTCTTACTCTTATCCTCCTCTGCTCCAATCTCATCAATTGTTAATTCCCCTTGTTGTTCCTTCAACCACTTTACACTCTGCTTTTCCTCCATAAGGTATGCATTGGCTCCTTAGATCCTTCAATTGACACAATCCACCATCTCATGCTTATTGAGCAGACAATATCAAGTTGTGCACATAGCATAGAGTAGTCTGGAGTACCATTGAAATCAAGATGGGCTGTGCATCTGGTGTGAATGTCATGTCATCTTCTTGGCACCTGTTTTCCTGAATAGGATCATACCAACAATCTGCATGCAGATTGGCCAATGAAGTGCCCAGCCACACTCTCCAGCACCTGTTTGATCTCAAGCCTCTCCTTAGTCAGTCCTGCTTTGAGCCACACTTCTCACCACCTCCATCCCCCTGGCCACTACCCTCTCACCTGTTGTGCCCCTTGCCACACACCCTTCTGTGATGATGTGGCCTTCAAATACTTGAATGTGGTTGAGTCAGTGTGTGGGAGCACTCACAAGAGGATGAGATGATGGTCAGGCAAGCCAGCCAATACTATACAGTGAGGGACAAAACTGTTGCAATGTTTTGAACTTTTGCACTAGCTCAGGTAGCAATGTTCAGAATGGTCCAAAACTCATATACAGGGAAGATATATATATAACCAATCTATGAATAGAACCAAATTATGTAATACAATGCCATTCCTTATATAGACTCTGATCAGTAAGACAGATGCATTGCAATAGTTTTGTCCCTGCCATTAAAAATATAGAAATTCAATATTACTAGTACTTGGTATATCCTCCTTTGGCTTTTACCAAAGCTTCAACCCTCTTAGGCATACTTTCTATCAGATTCTGACACACTTCCTTTGGAATGTCCTCCCATTCTCTTTGTATTCTTGCCCAAAGCTCCAACATCCCACCAGGTGTCTTTTCATGCTCTCCCAGCCTTCTCTTGAGGTGACTCCAGAGGTGTTCAATGGGATTAATGTCTGGAGATTGTGCTGGTTATGGAAGAACCTCCATTTCATTGTCATTAAACCAGTTGGTGGCCTTGTGACACTTGTGCTTGGGGTCATTATCCTGATATCATTAGTGGTTTTACCATGGTTCCTTGTAGTTCATCCTCCAAAATGGAAACATAAAGGTCCCCATCCATCTTCCCATCAATCTTGCATGCATTCCCCACACCATCCCATGTCATACATCCCCATAACATCACAGAGCCTCCTCCAAATATCAGTGTTCCTTCCACCATCCTGTCACTGAGCTCCCCTGCCTTTTTCCATGCCCACTTCCTCCCATCTGACCTCAACCTATTGATCTTTGTTGAGGTGTGTGCATCACGACCCTCATCATGAATCACTTTACAAGTACTTTTCCCTCGCGTGCTTTATGCACGACACCATTGTTCTGCTTCACGGCCTTTCACCTTGCCCCCCACATGCCAGTTAAGCAGCACCGTCTCCACAGTATATAAACCAACCAATAGCACAGTCAAACCTCAGTCCAACTATACAAGACTGAGGTAAGACTTCTCTCTGAATTTCCTAACACTGTTTCACTTATATATTTATCATAGAATGTATTAGGTACACTTACCATTCCGAGTCCAACTATATGAGACTGAGAATATATTAGTTCCCATTTAACAGGTTATGGGCCTTTCTGTCAAAAGTTATCGATGTTAAACACAGGACCTAGCAAGTAAAATCAAAACAATCAAATACCCATCACATACAGACATGGCTACTGGAGCTAGTCCGCCCTTGGCCTCTGATGCCAATGCTCTTAAACCATCTGTACCAAGACTAAGTATACACACAATATTCCAAGGCAAAACCTCGACCAACTGAAATCCAATTGGACCACATGGAACCCCGACATCCTCATTGCCCTCACACTCAATGGCCTCAACAAGTATGTTGAAGGAACACTAGCACAGCCGGATGCCACCTCCGAGCCTAGAGCCCATGCAAACTGGAAGGCAAAAGACCGACTCACCTGCGGCTTCCTCCTACAATACATTGATTCCTGTGAACGGGATCACATTAAAGAAACCACCTCAGCAAAAACGTGTTGGGACGCACTAAAAACCAGGCATGAGAAAGAGGGACCAGTCCACCGGTTACAATTGCTCACGCAGGCTCTCCAAATGACGTTCTCGAATGACAAAACCTTACCTGAGACTGCCGCAGCCATGGACGATCTTATTTCCCAAGCTTTTGCAGCCAGTGACATAACTCGCAACATCATCACCTCCCTGGTTTTTCTCCACGGCATGAATTCACTCCCCCACCTACAGAGCGTTGTCAACCACAACCTTTCAATGGCTACAAAAGAGAAACCTTACAAACCTACAAACATCCTATGCCTTCTCAAAAATGAACAATGACTTCATGACGCCAGTAGGAACCCCACCACAATGACATCTATTGTGCTCACCGCAAAATCAAGCCGCCCGTGCCCTACCTGCAGCAATTGCAAGAAATTAGGACACACAGCTGATTACTGCATCTCACCTGGTGGAGGAATGGCCAGTAAACCATAGAAGAGAGTCGAAGAGCTGCGCAAGCTGCACGAGAAGCTAAGCGCAACAAAGGAACCTCTGCAAACAATAGACCAAAAATCTGTGTCATTGATCCTAATTCAGGCAAAGCATACATGCTTGAAATAGACACTGCTGACAACCCTGAAAATGGCACAAGCTTTGTTGGCATTGCCTCCCACCCCAGATGACATGCTGATAACACCCCTCAATACCATTGAATACAATGGGTGGCTTGCTGCCGAGGAGGAGCCAAGAATTTCAACAGACTGGACAACAAACAGCTGAAACCAAAAACATTCATTTGTGTTATCGGCATCAGCCAATGGGCCAGCCTTCCCTCTAACTAGTCACCCATTTTATTGCGATTCTGGAGCCACGGTTCACATATCCCCTGACAAGAATGACTTTGTAAACTTAAAGGCTATCCCCGAAGGAACACGCACCGTAAAAGGTGTTGGCGGATCATCAGTCAGCGCTACCAGCATTGGTGACATCATATTATCAGTCACACACCAGACCAAATTAATACTGAAGGATGCACTTTACATCCCCACATCAATGGTCCACCTGATATCAGTTAGCTGCGTCACATGCACATCAAATGTCCAGATCACTTTTGGAAACAAAGACGAAGGTTGCTGGATCACTGAGAGATCCTCAGACACCATCATTGCATGTGGAAAGCTTACAGAAAAAAACCTATATGCTCTCAATCTAAACAACAAAAACACAGAGCACGCCTTTACAATGCTGTACACACCAACCATCAAAATGTGGCACTGTTGCCTTGGACATGCCAACTACAAATCCATCAGTGACATGATACAAAAGGGCACAATAAATGGTGCGCCACCCATCATCACTCGTACCCCTCCCAAATGTGACTCATGCATCCTTGGAAAACAGACACATTCATCTGTTCCCAAGCGACGTGACACAAGCAGCAGGGCAACGAGGAGATTAGAAAAAGTCTGGGTGGATCTGTCAGGACCAATGGACATACAATCTGTGCATGGATACCACTATATCATGAACATAATAGATGATTTTTCCAGCTATCTCTGGAGCGTACCACTTAAAACCAAAGACCAAGCATTCATTGAACTTTGTGCCTGGGAACTGGCCCGTGAAAATGAAACTGGCCTCAAAGTAGGCACCTACCACACCAACAATGGAGAACTCAAAACAAATGAGATGGCTAGCTGGCTTAAATCACATGGCATCAACCATGAGCTTTCAGCTCCCTACACCTCTGCACACATTGGCAAAGTCGAACAACTACACCGCACATTAATGGGAAAACCTGTCACCATGAGAATCTATGCAAAATTACCTCCATTCTTATGGGACAAGTTTTACTTAACAGCTGCTCACTTACATGTGAAAACAACTACTCAAGCACTACAGGGAAAAACCCCATTCGAGCTATGGTATGGTAAGAAACCAGATTATTCCTACCTGTGCAAAATTGGCTGTTGAGCTTTTGTACTCATTCAAAACAAACACAACCCAAAGATTTATGAACAATCCATTGAATGTGTATTAATTGGATATGACGCAAAAGCCAAGACTTATCGCTGTTACCATTGGCCAACAAAGAAGATTTTTAGCTCATACCATGTCCAATTCCTTGAAAGTCACCATGGACACACACCAGCAACAATGAGAACACCAGTTCAAACACCTACAAAATCCCCAGAACCCCAGATGAGTATACTACGACCAATCTCAGCTGAGGATGAAACAGTACCGATTCTGACACCATTGGCCGCAAACTCAACAAATACAATCAGCATCACACCAGACCGACCACCTACTGAATCGGACCTGGCACCCAACTCAGACACTTCACACAGCAACAACCCTCCAAATGTCGAAATTAACCAACGCTGGTCCAGGCGCATTGAACAAACATCCAACCAACAACAACTGTCACAACTCAAACAGATACAACAGGAATCCAAATTGAGTGCTGAGCGTGTTGCACAAGCATGCAGTGAGAAATGCCCAGCATTTTGGGAATACAAAGCCAACATTGCTGAGATATTTGGCATAGATTCAGATGTTGCTTTCAAGGCCGCTACTCTCTGCCAATCCCCACCACCAATGCTTGACAAAATCTTAAGTGTTGAAGATGACAATGACACACCCAATACATGGAATGAGGCTCACAACTCACCAGATGCTGAAAAATGGCTCACCACCTATAGTGAAGAGCTTCGGTCCCTAAAAGATATGCAGGTGTACAATCTCATACCATGCAAACAGGTCCCTGTTGACCAACACATCCAAAAGGGCAAACCAGTTTTCCGCATCAAATGTGATGAAAATGGTACCCCAGTCCGCTACAAGATCCGACATGTCTTCAAGGGATTTGAACAGATCTACGGCCATGACTACACTAAGACGACCTCCCCAACAGCACAAATGGAATCATGGTGCCTCATCCTGCACATCGCAGCTACCCTTGACTGGGATATACAACAGGTTGATGTGAAAACGGCATATCTCTATGGTCTCCTCCCCAAGGATGAGGTCCAATACATGGAACAACTGCAGGGCTTCAAAGAACCTGGAAAAGAAACATGGGTCTGGCACCTCAAACGGAGTCTGTATGGAATGAAACAAAGCGGATGTCATGACCTATTCTCAATGGTCGAAATCTCTAAGACATTTTTATTCTTTTTCTTGTATTTTACTATAGTGGTAGCCAAACATCTTAGTCAGGTTGGCATCTATCTTATCTAGTCAGCGCTTAGATTAGATTAGATTAGATTAGATTACGGATACCGGACCAATGACTCATGAACTATGACTCAGGCTTACCAATGCGCAGCAGCGGGGGCTGATTATGTTATATCTTTTACTCATAACTTACTCAGCATAGTTACTATTATTAGAGTGGTGCACAGACCACCTTTGTAGTATAAACTGAGCAAGTAGCACCCAGAGTCCTCAGTCGAGTTCTCTTGGGTTTCCTTCCTACCCTCACCTCCTCCTCTAAGTCTTCTGTTGGGGCCCTAAGGCGTCACGCCAAGGGTAGTCCTGATATTTCCAGTGGTGATTAAGCATACAGCATGTCATATATTGGAGGGGGAAAGCTTTGGTGGACAACCTCCAGCTGACTTGGAGAGGGTGGAATGATGGTTGGAGCATAGCCTGGAGATAGTACTAGTGTGAACACCAGTGGTAGAGGGAATTTCATGAGCTGAATGACCCTTGTCAAGCAAGGAGAGGATGTGGTTGCAAAGAGTAGGGCAAAGAGATCTCATGGTGGAAGGATGTGGAATGAAGAGCAAGAAGCAATACTTTACCCTCCCCCCCCCCAGTCCAATCAGACTCTGTTGAACGATCTTCACCCCAAATACCCCTAAGTATAGCCTTCAACACGGCTATCACCGGTTTGACCCTTAGAGGGTATTTCTATTTCTCTTATTTCTTTTATTTACGTATATTAGATTACAAGTCTTTACAAAAATATGTACATACACTAAAAGTGTATATAAGACCAGTAGATATCCAATATACGTCCAGTTGCTCTTTCCTGCTTTCCAGCATGTGAGTATCTCCACTCTATGAGTGTAAGACCTGGAGAGGTCTCTGGTCACTGTCTCTGACAGTGATACAATACTCAAAACACCTGGAGAGGTGTCTGGTCACTGTCTATGACAGTGATACAATACTCTTGTCATCATGAACATATGACTCTATGTCTGATGGACATATGAGCTCATTGTTCATAACAGTGACAACCACTGAGACAAACCATGTCTGACGGACATGAGATTGCTGCTCAGCAGGTTATGGGCCCCAGTAAGCCTGTCATTGTTGCCAACGATGACAAAACATGTCTCAAGGACATGATCAATGATGATGAAAAATTTTCATATTTTTCAAACATTCACAATTATGAAACAAAAATGCTAATAAAATATGTTTCATAGATAAGACTATCATATACTATGTCGTCCTCCAAGATCTCCACTGGCATCGATTCTATCAACATTTTCACTGGCATCAACTATCGCGTCTGGGCCGAAAGAATGAAATCATATCTTCTTCACATTGGATCTTGGTCCATTATCAACCTCTCTTTTCCTAAACCATCTCCTCCCGAATCCGCCACCACTGCCATTGCAGCAGAACATAGAAAAGAACTTCAAGAATGGCAAAAATTAAATGACTCTGGTCTAGGAGCGTTATGACTCAAAGTTTCAGATTCCATCAGACGACACATCACCACTGATGATCAATTGCTTTCAGCATGGATCACCCTGCAGACTAGCTATAAAAAGACTACTCCAGCGCTCATTTTTGATCATTTTCAAAAAACAGTCAAATTTCAACTCTCAGGGAAAGATCCCGTACCTGAGATTGAAAGACTAGGGTCCTACTTTGCACAGCTTACTGAAGACAAGGTCGAGATACCCGATTTCATGCAAGCTCTCATACTCGCAGCAGCTCTTCCAAAAGAATGGACTGCCGTCTCCACAGCTATGTTCCAATTATACGGAACAGATAAATTCACCTTCAAAGCAATCTCCAATTCTATCATTGGAGAATACCAAAGGAGCTATGCTATGAGACAGCAACATAATTCGAGAGATAAAGCGAATAAAATCAGTGGAGTAAAAAGGAAAGAAAAAGATGCGACGTGGAATAATCAGAAAAAGGATGACGACAATCAGCGTCAGGGTTCTGATGAATCCAAAGAACAAAGACCTCACCCTCGCAAGGGTTTCAGAGGCAAGGGAAAGAAACGTGCCCAAGAAGCAGACGTTCCTCCTGAGTCTGATCAGGAACATAATGCTGTTGAGATTGTATCTCCGGCTCTTTCCATTGCGGCACGAAATGTACAAAACTGCATGCTTCCACCAGCTGCCCGATTCACGGGTCAGTCACAAACCCGAAAGGGTATATGGAAGAAGTCCAATGAGACTAGAACCCTTGCAGAACGCATCGGCATCACACCCACGACGGAGACATTAAAAATACTCGATACTGTCACAAAAGATGAAATATCTTTTGAACCGCCTCTGAAACGAAAAAGATCTGAGATAGATCTTGATTACTCAACTGTGGGAAATCCACAAGACATTTTGGAAGAAACATTATTTGAGGACGGTGACAAAGATTATGACATCCCGATGGATCCCTTCAACGAGCCAATGGATCCACTCTTTGATGACAATGCTGTAAGCCTCGGTGACAAGTTAAGTCATTCATTTGTCAATAGAGAAACTACTAAATGCTTTTCACAGCGATATGGTAGTATAATGTATATAATGAAAATAACATTATTTTTCTCATTGCAATAATTGTGTGAAATGTAAAGAAAATGAGTCGTCATGGATTCTTGACTCAGGAGCATCATTGCATTTTACACACAATCAAAATGACTTCTTATATTATCAACAATTGATCAATAAAAGGTTTGTACAAACTGCTGCTAAAGGAAAAACTTTACAGATACTAGGTGTAGGAGCCGTTATGATCAAAATAACTGTTAATGGAAAGGCAGATATAAAATTGATCAGGCCAGTCTTTTATATTTCCGATATGGATGCGAGATTACTCCCATGGGAACTTTCCTAAATCAAGGATATTCCTTTCAGGAAATAAAGATCATATTGATCTTATTAAAGAATCATCAATTATAAGATTCTCACCACATGAAAAAGGACAAACCATATATTGGTTAGATTCTGAAATCATAATGAATCAATAAACGTTGTGACACAAAAACCTGATTTTCATATATGGCATAAACGATTGGGACATCCACAAGATGAAGTAATCCGAAAAGGAAAAATTCATTTAGAAGGATTCCCAAATATTCCAGTTCCAAAACAGAAACAAATATGTTCAGGATGTGCAAAAGGAAAAATGCGAAGTAAATCATTTCCAGAATCACAAAGTAGAGCATCGTCTCCTTTTGATTTAATACATTCAGATCTTAAAGAAATCTCAATGATATCATATCACAATATAAATATTTTGTGACATTTATTGAATTTCTCTGGACATTTATGGGTTGGTTTATTAAAAAAGAAATCCGATACGGAATCTTCACTAAAACAATTTGTTGCATTAATAAAAAACAAATATGGAATATTGCCAAGAAATGGCGGTTTGACGGAGGAAGTGAATTCACTAAAAGTGAAAAATATCTCAAAGATCTTGGTATTGAGATCCAGAAATCACTTCCATATACATCACAACAAAATGGAAGAGCTGAATGAATGAATTGAACTATTTGGGAAAGTCACAATCCCTTAGATTTGATGCATGCTTACCACAATCATGGTGGGAATTTGCACTTGAACATGCATTATACCTATAAATAGGACTCCCATAGCTCGCAATAAATGGCAGACACCATATTTTCTTATTGAAAAGAAAAAACTGAATGTATCGGATTTACGAGTGTTTGGATGCCAAGCTTATGTTTATATTCTGCTGAACGCAGACAAATAAGCTTGAAGCCAGATCTAAGATGATGATCTTTCTGGGATATAAAAATGGAATGAAAGGATATAAATTTATGAATCCCAAAAATAATACCATTTTTATGGGAACAACTGGAGTTTTTGACAAAACAAAATTTCCAAAATGTCAAAACTCTGATTTAATTCCACATTCCTCAATCCAGAGGAAGAGTTTGAGGATCTCATGCCAGAAATACCTCATGAAACATATAACGAACACAATACATCAGATGAAGAAGATTCATCAAAGTCAGAGAGTGATAGCAACTCATCTGATGAATCTAGTATATCTCCCAAAGAAAAGGGATCTGATAGTTCAGATGACAATTCAGGAAGTGATGATTCAGATAACTCCGGAAGTAATTCTGGAAGTGACGATTCAGATGATCAAAGAGAAAATTGAAGAAGATCTATTTGCTCCTTCAAGCCCTCATCTCCAGGTCCATCAAGACCAACCAGAAATAGACAACCAGTCAATCGACCAGATAATGTCTATGGAGATAAAGATCCAGTTGAAATCAAAAAATTGATAGAAGAACAAAATTAAATCATTTCACAATAATAAATTGTTATCATGTGCAATTCCTATCAACAAAACAGCAAATACAGCTGTACCTGAACATCATCACGAGATTTCGCTTACCAATCAGTGAACAAAAAGATTGGATAAACGCCAAAAAGGAAGAATGGGATATGCTCATCAAAAGAGGCATAATAATAAATCTACAACATCTCCCTGAAGGTCGAAAGGCTATAGGTTGCAGATGGGTTTATGTCCAAAAAGACGATGGACGTAAAAAGGCTTGTCTAGTTGCCCAGGGTTTTTCCCAAATAGATGGCATTGATTACGATGAAATATTCTCACCAGTTGTAAGATATGAGACATGTCATCTCATACTTGCACTTGCAGCACTAGAAAAACTATATGTATCATTTCTAGATGTGACTGCTGCTTTCCTATATGGAAAACTGGACGAAGAAATATATATGAAACAACCACCAGGTTTTATAAATAAAGATAAAAAAGACATGGTATATAAATTATATCGTGCACTTTATGAATTAAAACAAGCTTCTTTAGCTTGGTGGAATCATTAGACGAATCAATGGAAAAAATGGGCTTTATACGTATACATTCGGATACGGGTGTATTTGTTTTTAAACAAGGATCTAACATTGCGTAAAAGCAAGAATTTATGAATAGATGGGAATCTAGAGATTTAGGAGATCTTATTGATGGTCAAACAAAAAATTTTTTATCATTCCAAATAAAGAACAAGGAGATAAAATCACCATCGATCAAAACCCTATTTGCATAAAGTAATCCAGAGATTAGGAATGAGTGATGCTATGCATATAAACACTCCGCTTCCCACTGGATATGAACCAATGACAAATGATCAATCACTAGATCATAAGATTAGATCACAATATCAATCAGTCATTGGATCATTACTATATTTAATGATCGGAACAAGACCAGACATATGTTTTGCTGTGATAAAAATGTCTCAATTTTCAGCAAATCCATTGTCAGATCATTTAAAACATGCAATAGGAATGGCTAGATATCTAGCAAAAACTTCAGATCTCTTCATTAAATACGACGACAGATCATTAAGATCTGGCCTAATGAGCTATACTGACTCAGATTGGGCTTCAGATAAAAATGATCAACATTCCACATCCGGATTCTTTACTCTTTTATCAGGAGGAGTAGTATCTTGGACATCAAGAAAACAGAAAACAGTGGCACTATCGTCAACAGAGGCTGAATACATGGCCTTATCTGACTGTGCTAGAGAAAATAAATGGATTAGATCAATACTAAGTGAAATCCATTTTCCTATAACAATGGCGCCTATCTATGGCGATAATATGGCATCTCTATTCATTGCAAATAACCCTGTTACTGAAAAATGTTCAAACACATTGATATTAAATATCATTTTATACGAAAACTCATAAAAAGAGAGAGATAGAATTACGATTCATTCCAGGATCTGAAAATCCTGCTGATATTCTAACTAAAAATCTTGGTTGAATATTATTTGAAAATTTACACCAATGTTAGGTTTATCAGAATCATTAAATTGATTACTGATGGCCCTGGAGTAGGGCCCTAAACTGCTTTATTTTACTGCAATAAAGAGACCAGCCTATCACTGTAGAGATTACTCCAGTTGATTAAAGAACGTCGAACAACTTTATCATTATGGGCAAAAATAGGAAACCCTGCAGTAAAAAACAACAACCTATTCTAACAATTGGAGGACACTCCAATGTTGGACACGAATGCGAGCAGTCGTCTTGCTGCCATTTTGAGGAACCCCCACCTCCACCACCCAAAAAACCACAGCCTCGAATCACATACACTCCGGCTGTTGCCATATGGATGGACCAAGCCCTTCAAGGATGAGATCCTTGGAAATTTCCTCCTAAAGCTTTTTGGGCTTGGCAATTAAAGGAAAGATGGAGATGTGAGGGAATCTCTGGCCACATTTCTTTCGAAGATTTTTGAAAGAATATACGCACCTCTTCTTGCAGGCCTGTGAGAAGATTTTACTAATCAGTACATGCTGTACAGATTATGGGGGGGTGTTGAATGATCTTCACCCCAAAACCCCTAAGTATAGCCTTCAACACGGCTATCACCGGTTTGACCCTTAGAGGGTATTTCTATTTCTCTTATTTCTTTTATTTACGTATATTAGATTACAAGTCTTTACACAAATATGTACATACACTAAAAGTGTATATAAGACCTAGATATCCAATATACATCCAGTTGCTCTTTCCTGCTTTCCAGCATGTGAGTATCTCCACTCTATGAGTGTAAGACCTGGAGAGGTCTCTGGTCACTGTCTCTGACAGTGATACAATACTCAAAAAACACCTGGAGAGGTGTCTGGTCACTGTCTATGACAGTGATACAATACTCTTGTCATCATGAACATATGACTCTATGTCTGACGGACATATGAGTCATCGTTCATAACAGTGACAACCACTGAGACAAACCATGTCTGATGGACATGAGATTGCTGCTCAACAGACTCCGATGAAAAAATCCAAAAAGACTTCAAATATATAAGAAACATGTTTTTCATTGTTTGTTTATGTTTGATTGATAATTTGTATAAGTTTCAAGCTGCATAGTACATTCTTTGAGAAGACCTTTGCTGTGACAGTTTGTCAACCAGCTCCCCAATGAGCAGTAATGGGTATCAATTTTTATTGTCATCTCATTGAGTGTAGTACATATTCTCCTCTAATATGATACAAATACAACTTCTACAAGTCATTTTCTTCACTACTACTGTCACTACTAGTGGTATATGTGCATATGTATGGTTGTTTACCAATGTTTGTACATAACATGATATGACTATAACCATTGTGCATATAATGTCTCATACCTTGTCAGCCACACACCCAAATTACCAGCCACCCTGTCAGCCATCCAGTTAAGTAATGGAAGGGCAACAGCTAAATAATAGAGGGGGAGGTGAGGAGGGAATGTGTGAGAGAAGTGAGCAGGCAGGGAGGAATGAGGAGGGAGGAGGAATGAGTGAGTGAGCAGGTGCTGAGCAATGAGGAGGGAATTGGTGGGAGAAGCAGAGGAGAGAGAAGACAAGGAGGGAACAGGTAAGTGGGGAGGCAAGGAGGAAAAGGAGGAGCAGAAAAGTGGGCAGCAAGGAAAGAAATGGTAGCAGGAGCAAGTGTGTTGTAAATATGGGAAAATGTCATATGCAGTACATAAGACACAGCACTTTGCACTCAGCCATGTGTCTGGTAGAGTCAAGTCCATGTAACATCCAGGTACATATAGTCCAGGTCTGTGCAAACAGACCTGTACTCCTGCCCAGCCCAGCTGCAGTCCATGTGGAGTCCATGTGAGTCCTGGTCATACATTGTTGATGCTGTGTGGCTCACAATTCATGTTTGGGACATTTGGATGTTGTGGATGATACAGAACATGCCCTTGTCATGATTTGTTTCAAGTCAACAGCAACAAGCAGAGTCTTGGTCCACTCCCAGCCACTGGTCAAGATTCTAGCTGCTAAATCAAACAGTGACAAAGGTCCTGAAGATGATGTGGAAGGGAGATGATGATATTAAGCACTGGAAATTCTACTGTACATCAGAGTTTTCTATACATGATGAGAGGCATAGTGTCCAATATAGTATATTGCAGCAGTGATATAAATATGATAGTCCATGATGAAAAGGAAGTGTAACAGTGGGTTGAGATGGGTGATGTGCCAATGTGCCATTCAAGTGAATTGAATAAATTCTATGGCATCATTGGTAGGTCACAAGTGGTGGTTGAGGTGGTGCTGATGGCTAGGCAATGACCAGGCAGTGGTGGACAAAGGAGCAGTGATGTAAGTCTGTTACAGTTTCCCTTTGTTGTCATGCTCCTGACTCAGTGGACCATTTTACTTTATCATCATTACTCATACAACTGCACATAGCACAGCTTGGACATTTATCTCCTTCTATAGCTTCCTTCACATTACCTTTCCAAGGTAGCTAATATACCCTTTCCTCTTACAATTCCTTTGTTCTCCAAGTGTATATAAATATAAACCCACATCATGTATTGTAGTTCTCTAGTTCCAACTTAGACAAGTATTGCTCTCAACCTTGTTTAATCTCAATGCTCTCCTCTTCCTCATTGTCTTCAGAACCTTCATCATTGTTTGACTTAGCATCTAGAAACCTTTGTCCAGTGACTGGGAGCAGACCAAGACTCTGCTTGTCACTGTTGACTTAGAACAAACCACAATGAGGGCACCATCCATAACAAAGTCCAGCTGAGGTGTGGTATGACTTCACTGCTGAGACCTGACATATAAATAAAAGAAATACTGCATTGTGTATATTTGCTTACCATGTTTATGAAGATTTACCCCTGGATTCAGTGGCAATATTGTTGCACAAAGAATAAAAAAGTTACTGATAACTCAACACATTCTTTGTTTGCATATGTTTGAATATCACCACCAAGGCAAATTTGATTCCTCTACATTTTTGATTAATAGAAGATGTTATGAATCTGATAAGTGTGGTGTGTTGGCATTGTCACACAAAAACTTGAAAGAAAGGCTATATCTCAGGAAGTTCTCTGTTTATTTATGTTTGTATACCATCAATAGAATTGGATTTGCCCCCTCTATAATTTTTGTTAATAGAGCATGTCATGAATATGACTTTGGTACATTGGAGTGCAGTGGCTGTTCTAAAAATGCGGAATCCTGATAGTATATTGCAATTATCTCTGTGAATACCAGATTTACACTTATCTGGTTTTCATATTCTTAGTCAGATTCATCCCCTCTACATTTTTTGTTAATAGGTCATGTGATAAGTCTTGTGACATGTGAGAAACTTTAAAGTTGTGGGAAATTTGATATAGGCATGTGCTTACATATACAATCTTATCTACATTAATCTAATTATGTAATCAACTTATCTACATTAATCTAATTATGTAATCAACTTATCTACTTATGCAATCTCCTTATCTACTTATGCAATCTACTTATCTACTTATGTAATCTACTTAAATACTTATGTAATCTACTTATCTCACATTACATGGCTTACTAATATGTATTACTAATCAGTTCTCGACCAGGGGAATGGGGGTTCAGTGGGCATGGCTGGCTGTCCTTATATACCTTTCAGGTGTGCACAGACCATCTGCTCAATGGTCATGTGATATGTGATATGTGACATGTGACATATTCTTATCGGACTATTGTAATGGATTACAGTTATGTACATTTCTTAGAATAGTTTCTAATGTATGTCATATTATCCTATCAGACTCCAATTAGTCCAATTTGACTCCGATGAAATGGTCGGACTGGGATTGGAGTTAAATCAGAGTGGAATAGGAATTTTACTGCCATTCTATTAATGACTTTTTTCATTGGAGTCTGATCAGACTCCAATAAGACTCTGTCGGACTCTGATCAGAATAGGGGGGGACAGTAAAGAGCTCCCATTGTCAGTCAAGATGGACCAATCTTCTGTACCATTTGTCAATGGTCGCTGGTACTTCATTGGCCTCCATTATCCTTTTTCAGAGTCTGGTATTTAAACTTCTTTTAAATTCTTCTATCAGAGCCCTTCCCTGATAGCCTGTGCCTTGTGCAACCTTTTTAAACTTTTGCACCTGTTCCTCACACATGTGTGCACCTTGTGACATTGTGCACAATTCTGATATTTTTAACAACTGTTCATTGGTGTTGCCAAAATCTCTCTGCATTTGTCTATACAATTGTTCCACTGTTTCCAGAACAATTTCATCTTCATCAGCAATCAATTCCAATAAATTGTCTCACCAATCTACCGTGAATCCTTCTGACATATATGACAGTACCAAGAGTGTTTTGTCCTCCTCCTCAGCACTTGCAATCTTCAGCTGTATGTACAGCCAGCAGCCATTTATGAAATTTGTGACTTCTGACATTTTGCCAGAAAACACTGGTGGCTTGGTGACATCCACTTTTGATCCGCCATTTCCTCCTGTTGGTGCTGGGATATTAAATACCATCCCTTCTGGTATATTGATAACTGGGGCCAGGGTGGCCAGTGGTAATGCTGCTTGCTGTGCTGCAGCAGCATTATTGTTTTGGAGAACTAGGAGTTGTGCTTGCAACTGCTGAATGGTCTGGTTTTGATTATTCAGCAATTGTGCAGATGTCAGATCTTCTTCTCCTTGATCCAACATACAGTAGGCAACAAAACTGTTGCAATGTTTGTTGATTTCACACAGATTGACATTGTGTACCACAGGTAAAATAACAATAAATAAGCATAAATGAGGGTAGGATAGCCCTATTAATCAGCTTCAATTCGATTCTATATTGACCATATTTGGTTATGTCTATGCTGAGATATTAATTAATTTCTAAGGCCATGTCATTGCAACAGTTTTGTTGCTGACAGGTGAGAACACTAAACTGCTATCTAGGAGTCATGTGATCAGCCTTCAAATCATGTGACATTGTTTAATGTGTTGAAAATGTACCAAATAAGTCATAACATCTCTTGGAATCAACCATGAAGTCCATATCTGCTGCCCAACAATGCAGGCCATTCTGCTCATGAGGCCTCCTCTCACTGGTATACACCACTCCACTGTCTCAAGGCTTTGTAGGAAGCACTGTCCCTACCTGTCCAGGCCATCTGGAGGTTGTCCTACCAAGCTTTCTGACAGAAATGTCAACCATGCTATTTGCCTCATAAGCTCTGGCAAATGTGGAGGCCACCAGAGCACTCCAAGATATCATAGACCAGCCTCTTTCATCTCAAACAACCAAGAGATACTTGAAGGAGGCAGGTTTGAAGGCTGTGGTGAAGAAGAAGACACTTTAGGGTTAGGGTTTAAGAGGGCAAGGGTGGACTTTGCATTGGTACAGAAGAACTGGACTCTGGAGGAATGGAAGAAGGTGGTTTGGTCAGATGAGACAAAAATCAACAGGCTAGGGTCAGATGGATGGAAATGGGCATGGAAAAAGGCAGGGGAGGGCCTCAGTGACAGGCTAGTGAATGGCACAGTGAAGTTTGGGGGAGGGTTGATGTGGGGGAGGGTCCTGGCCATGCTTACAAGATTGATGGGAGGATGGATGGGGATCTCTATGTCTCCATTTTGGAGGAGGACCTTCATGCAAGCTTGGAATATTATGGCAAGAATGCATATTCCAGCATGATAATGATCCCAAACACACCTGCAAAAAGGAAAACAATGGTTCCAAGATCATCAAATGGAACCTCTATTGTGGCCAGTACAGTCTCCAGACCTCAACACAATTGAACAGCTGTGGACACACATCAAGAGGAGGCTGGCAGGGTATGAAAAACCTCCAACAGGAATGTTGGAATTGTGGGAGAAGGTTGAGGCAGAGTGGAACAACATTGATCCAAAGGTCTGTCAGGACTTGATTGAGAGTATGCCTAGGAGTGTTCAGGCAGTGATAAAGGCAAAAGGGGACTATACTAAGCACTAGAATGTACCAATATGTGATAAAAATGTGCCAGCAACAAAACTGTTGCAATGACATTGCCTTGCAAATGAATTTATATGTTAACAGAAACATGACCAAATAAGGTCAATATAGGGTCAAACTAAAGCTGATTGGTAGGGCTATATTACCCTCATTTATAATTATTTATTGTTATTTTGCCTGTGGCACACAATGTCAATCTGTGTGAAATCAACAAACATTGCAACAGTTTTGTTGCCTACTGTATTGATGTAGAGCAGGGGTGGTGTAAATGGGGATAGGGATATTGATGGTTGTGATACCAATGAAGATCTAAAGGGCAGCAGTGGTGGTGAGAATGGTGGTGTGACTTCTCCAATGAAATCTGTGTCAGAGTTGAAGAGGTGATGGATATTTAAAGTTGTGGGATTCAAGTAAGATTTGGAATGGTGCTGGTTCCCAATGGTGTTGTACCTCAGTGATTGAGGGTGTGGAGTCAGTTGACTTGGTTGGTGTGTGAAGGGGGGGAATGTCAGAAACTGGATTGTTATTGTCAAAGGTATCACCAAAAGGATTGTGATCAAAATCAAAATCTTCTAAACCGTCCAGTGGTACACTGAATATTTCTCTCCAGAAATTATTGATTTCCTATCTGTAAGCCCATGTGTCCTAAGAAGGGCACTGGTATCCTGTGCACAGGTAACCCTATCAACCCGGTTAGGTTCTTTGGTTTGTGTAGACTGGGAACATAAGATAGAGCTTTTATGGGTGCTCTTAAGAACCAGGGGTGACAGTTTTATTGTCCAACAACAAATAACGCTTTAAGACTGTACGAGCCCCAGATATCAAAAGGTTCCCTTAACCCTGGGATCTGGGTGTGAGTGTGATGCTCTAGTAATGAAGCATTGGGGCAGTAAGGATGTGAACAGTCAAGTTCTACTATCAGGACTACCCTTGGCATGATGCCTTAGGGCCCCAACAGAAGACTTATGAGAGGAGAGGAGTGAGGGTAGAGTGGAAACCCAAGAGAACTTGACTGAGGACTCAGGGTGCTACTTGCTCAGTTTATATACTACAGAGGTGGTCTGTGCACCACTCTAATAATAGTAACTATGCTGAGTAAGTATGAGTAATAGTAATAGCATAATCAGCCCCCATTGCTGTGCATTGGTAAGCCTGAGTCATAGTCCATGAGTCATCGGTTTGGTAGTCCATAATCTAATCTAATCTAATTTAAGTGCTGATTAGATAAGATAGACACCAACCTAACTAAGATGTTTGGCTACACCTACTGTAAAATACAAGAAAAAGAATAAGCTTTATTTTATAAAAACTGAAGATCAAGCAGCTGATATCTTAACCAAGAACCTTATGTTGAATAAGCATAATAAAATGCTTGAATTATGTGGTATACACAATTGATAAAATATTCAACAAGGGGGAGTGTCAAAACTCTGATAGTTATTATAATAGTTACATTAAGATTAGTCACATTCATTACAATAACTAATGTAATGAACATCTTATCTAATCCATACCTAATCATATCTTATCAAATAAGATAAGATTGAATAACTATTAATTAAGTGCTTCATATTTAATCATAATAGCTTACATAACATAAACACATGGTTTGTGACAGATGTCACAAACCCCTGTCACACATGTGTGACAGTAGTGTGACAACCATCACGCTTGTGTGACATAGTGACATAGTGATGTGACATGACTCATCCTATGACTCACTGATAATCATAAATGACTTGTAATGATTCATATGACTCATAAAACATCATATAGAACATTATGGAATATCTATTAATAAGAGTGACTCATACATGAGTCATATAGAAGGATATGATGTCATAAAGAACATCTTAGAAGGAATATTGATGAAGACTCAGAATGACTCATTAATGGTACCAGTATTATGTAATAGGTAGATTACACTGTACTTAGGTTAGGGTTTCTGAAACATATATAAGGAGGGCATATCCCCTCAGTTTTACAACAAACTACATGGTACCAAGGCAACACAAGCTAACAGTATAGTATGTAAGTATAATTGAAACACTTACTTAGCTTTGTGCAGTGCTGCTGTCAATTGTTTCAATACCTGTCACAATTGTACCAGTGCATAATAGCAATGGTTCCCAAGGCTGCACACACAGTTGGTACATCAATACCAACAATCCCACATTGTTTTCTGGCAGTAGACAACAACTCCAGTCCTGCATGGTTCTGCTGAAAGCTACCATTACACACCTAAGTTGTTGTAGTTGTTCCAAGCACTGCATATAATCACAGAGAGTTTTGCTGATATCAATCATAAGTAGATAAGGAGATTGCATAAGTAGATAAGGAGATTGCATAAGTAGATAAGTTGATTACATAATTAGATTAATGTAGATAAGATTGTATATGTAAGCACATGCCTATATCAATTTCCCACAACTTTAAAGTTTCTCACATGTCACAAGACTTGTCACAATTTCACACAGTTAGAAAAGTGAGAATTGTCACATGACCTATTAACAAAAAATGTAGAGGGGATGAATCTGACTAAGAATATGAAAACCAGATAAGTGTAAATCTGGTATTCACAGAGATAATTGCAATATACTATCAGGATTCCGCATTTTTTAGAACAGCCACTGCACTCCAATGTACCAAAGTCATATTCATGACATGCTCTATTAACAAAAATTATAGAGGGGGCAAATCCAATTCTATTGATGGTATACAAACATAAATAAACAGAGAACTTCCTGAGATATAGCCCTTTCTTTCAAGTTTTTGTGTGACAATGCCAACACACCACACTTATCAGATTCATAACATCTTCTATTAATCAAAAATGTAGAGGAATCAAATTTGCCTTGGTGGTGATATTCAAACATATGCAAACAAAGAATGTGTTGAGTTATCAGTAACTTTTTTATTCTTTGTGCAACAATATTGCCACTGAATCCAGGGGTAAATCTTCATAAACATGGTAAGCAAATATACACAATGCAGTATTTCTTTTATTTATATGTCAGGTCTCAGCAGTGAAGTCATACCACACCTCAGCTGGACTTTGTTATGGATGGTGCCCTCATTGTGGTTTGTTCTAAGTCAACAGTGACAAGCAGAGTCTTGGTCTGCTCCCAGTCACTGGACAAAGGTTCTAGATGCTAAGTCAAACAATGATGAAGGTTCTGAAGACAATGAGGAAGAGGAGAGCATTGAGATTAAACAAGGTTGAGAGCAATACTTGTCTAAGTTGGAACTAGAGAACTACAATACATGATGTGGGTTTATATTTATATACACTTGGAGAACAAAGGAATTGTAAGAGGAAAGGGTATATTAGCTACCTTGGAAAGGTAATGTGAAGGAAGCTATAGAAGGAGATAAATGTCCAAGCTGTGCTATGTGCAGTTGTATGAGTAATGATGATAAAGTAAAATGGTCCACTGAGTCAGGAGCATGACAACAAAGGGAAACTGTAACAGACTTACATCACTGCTCCTTTGTCCACCACTGCCTGGTCATTGCCTAGCCATCAGCACCACCTCAACCACCACTTGTGACCTACCAATGATGCCATAGAATTTATTCAATTCACTTGAATGGCACATTGGCACATCACCCATCTCAACCCACTGTTACACTTCCTTTTCATCATGGACTATCATATTTATATCACTGCTGCAATATACTATATTGGACACTATGCCTCTCATCATGTATAGAAAACTCTGATGTACAGTAGAATTTCCAGTGCTTAATATCATCATCTCCCTTCCACATCATCTTCAGGACCTTTGTCACTGTTTGACTTAGCAGCTAGAATCTTTGACCAGTGGCTGGGAGTGGACCAAGACTCTGCTTGTTGCTGTTGACTTGAAACAAATCATGACAAGGGCATTGTCTGTATCATCCACAACATCCAAATGTCCCAAACATGAATTGTGAGCCACACAGCATCAACAATGTATGACCAGGACTCACATGGACTCCACATGGACTGCAGCTGGGCTGGGCAGGGAGTACAGGTCTGGTTTGCACAGACCTGGACTATATGTACCTGGATGTTACATGGACTTGACTCTACCCAGACACATGGCTGAGTGCAAAGTGCTGTGTCTTATGTACTGCATATGACATTTTCCCATATTTTACAACACACTTGCTCCTCAAGAAGCGTACTTTGGATCAGACCTTCATGGCCATGCAACAGTGAGTTTTCTTACCTCTCTTTGATAAAATAATTGATTATTCTGTGCTCAGAAAAACCTTGAAACTGGCCAAAACACGCATGAGAGAGGAATCTGCTGTCAAGAAGAGAAAGCTGGACCTCCAAGAGAGGGAGCTACACCTTTGTGAGTTTGAGCTTGGCCTCATGACAAAGGAGGAATATCTTCAGCAGATGGTGACTGAGAAGGAGAGAACACCTGAACCCCCTTCTTCTGATTGGGATTATGAGAAGTTGGAAAATGACATGGAGTGAAATGGTGCATAGATTGGTTTAGTGACTTTGATAATTGGTACTTTACTAAATACATTTAATGTTGCCTTTACAAATTGATCCCAATTGACTGGTGATAAGCCAAGAGCTCAGCAATGAGCTGTTTTTGCTTGGCAGATCCTGCATTGTTATCCTCCTCCTCCTCCTCTTCCACATCTCCTGAATCTTCTTCTTCATTGTGTCCATGCAATGGCTGGAAGTATGAGCTTGATACTCCACCTTCAACATCAATAACAAGGTTGTGAAGGATTATAGCACAAGTAATCCATCTAGTTGCCCTAATGTGATCATCTGGACTATTGATGGCAACACAAAGTCCCTAAGACACTGAAAGCAACCTTTCAATGCACCCATGCAGTGCTCAGAGTATGCATAAACGAGACACAGCCCTATCAAATATTGCATTTTCACAGCGATTAGAAGCTGGCTGTTTGTGGACAGGAATGACTCTCTCCCCCACAGGGTAGGCAGAGTCAGCCCATGCAAACTCTGGTCCAGAAAATGAGGTCATTACACTCCCCCCCCAGTAGTTGAAGATTCCTATAGGAATCCTATAGGAATGTGATAAATAGGATTCTCACTAGAAATGGCAGAGAAATCTTACTACAGTCTGATAAGAGTCCTATTGGAGTTATCGGACTGTAATCAGAGTGAGTAGGAGTCAGTCCAATGGACTTTAATAGGAGTTCAGTAGGAATCTAATAGGATTATGCCCAAGTATAGCAGAAAGACAGTGTAGTTCTGCTATTTTAAGCTTGATATATATTTACATATATTTATCAATGGTCTGTGCTGTTGGCACCATTCCAACAAGAATTAGTCACAAGTCACAAGTCACGTATCACATGACCATTGAGCAGATGGTCTGTGCACACCTGAAAGGTATATAAGGACAGCCAGCCATGCTCACTGAACCCTCATTCCCCTCCTCGAAAACTGATTTGTAATACATATTAGTAAGCCATGTAATGTGATGTAAGTAGATTACATAAGTAAATAAGGAGATTACATAAGAAATAAGGAGATTACATAAGTAAATAAGGAGATTACATAAGTAGATAAGGAGATTACATAAGTAGATAAGGAGATTGCATAAGTAGATTAATGTAGATAAGATTGTGTGTGTAAGCACGTGCCTATATCCATTTTCCCACAACTTAAAGTTTCTCACATGTCACAAGACTTGTCACAATTTCACACAGTTAGAAAAGTGAGAATTGTCACATGACCTATTAACAAAAAATGTAGAGGGGATGAATCTGACTAAGAATATGAAAACCAAATAAGTGTAAACCTGGTATTCACAGAGATAATTGCAATATACTATCAGAATTCCGCATTTTTTAGCACAGCCACTGCACTCCAATGTACCAAAGTCATATTCATGACATGCTCTATTAACAAAAGTTGTAGGGGGCAAATCCAATTCTATTGATCATATACAAACATAAATAAACAAAGAACTTCCTGAGATATAGCCCTTTCTTTCAAGTTTCCCTTACCCTACAAGTAATGCTGAACTAAGATACTGGGATCTCCTGTCATGCACCTTTGCCAAATGTGTGCAAACACACCTGCCAGCCACACTATCACACCTACTTCTATGCTTAAGCTCTAGTGCTTTTAACACTAATTGTGTTGTCTGAGTGGCTGTCACACAGTGGTGCAACATATGACCAACAAACCCATGTCACTCCTACATACATATCTGGATAAATGAGGAAGTGGATTTCTATTAGTATGGTTTGAGGATTTACCAAGTCAAAATGACTGATTCAGCAACAGGTAATAGCTAAACTTTGTGACCAATGATACAACTGTGTAAAAAAGATAATTTATTCTCCTATGGAAAGGGTACCTGATCTTGTATGCTCCATGTGACTGACCTGTCACATATGTCATTCAATCCTATATTGCATATTGAATGTAGTTTTTGAAATGAATCTAGGTGTATACACATTTGGTTGCTGAAACATGCACTGCTCCTGCCTGTCTCCCTGCTCCCTTGACTTGCTCACACCACCAAATACATCAATAACATTATTTTTTATCTCATCTATTGTCATGTCATAATTCTTTCCCCAGCCACTGGTTACACCAGCTGTGTATAGATACCATGTTAAACATTCACTTGTGCTGAATGTTAATGAAATCCACATAACAGAAATGAGGGGCAGTGTAAAGTGCTTCTAGAATACCATAACTTGCCAGGACTCAACCAGTACAGTAAGTGTTACAATCATGCCTCAATTATGCTTATGTAAAACCCCTATTGCTTTTATCACATGTCTATTGCTTTTATCACATGCCACATTCCTCTAACACATGCCAATGTTTATTATCACATGCCTATCTTATGTGCTGGTTGGTACATAGCATTGCACCAAGACCAAACAAAAACAAATTGTTGGTGTATAGAATAGAACCAAAATCAGGGCTAGCTAGGAAATTAAGAATTATGTAATCTGGTGTTGTTGCAATGGAGATATGCTCAATTTAATGTCTTTCTGCTTGTTAAAGCATAGAATCACACAAATACCAAACAGAGCCAAATTTTAAATGTAAGCAATAGAATCATAAGTAGGGGTACAAATTGAACTAAGAATCATGTAATTTAAAGATGTTTCCATGTAGATATAGTCAATTGTAAGATGGCTCTGATCCAAATCTTTGTAGTGAAAGAAAGAGATTGATATGGCCAAACCTACTACAGGAATGCATTTAACACACAGGCATGTGTACAGCTGAATGCATGGTTAGGAGGCTTTGATTCAATTTTTAGAAGGATGGCACCAGGAACTTTAATTGGTTCTAACATACAATGCTGACATATCACACAATCCATGTAAGGCAAAGAATAGTGAGGCATGATGAACACACCTCTGATAGTAGTAGTGATGATGATAGTTCAGGATTTGTGTACAATTATACATACATATGTAAATGAGCAGAATTTTCCACTCTTGATGATCTCCAATATCCTGTCAAGTTTAGTTTTCATAACTACAATAAATAACTACTGCCATGAAGTTTTCTTATGCCTGAACAACCTTGATTATCTCCAATATCCTTATCAGGTAAATTTACAGGACTACACTACTCTCAACTAATAGAGTATGTACAAATAGAAATAATTACTGTCATCTTACCATTCTCACTATCAGGTGCTGCCTGAATGTCACATACTACCTTGTCACAACCCCAAACTCTCATATCAGAAACCTCCTCACAAATTGCTGTCAGATGATGCCCATATTGTCTATATGTGAAAATAAACATGAACAAACACAAATGTGTACCTTCAGTTGGTGTTAGGTATTTCTAATTTTAATTTTTTGCATTTTTATCGGACTGCAGTCAGATTCCTATAGGAATCCCTGATTCTTATAGGATTCTTATGGGACTGGGGGGGGAGTGTAAAGTACTGCAGAAAATAGATATTCTGGATACTTTGTGGCTGCTGTATGCTCAAATGCACTTGCATAATGGGCAGAACCAGTGAGACCATGAGAATAGTCAACAATACACAGTGTTGATGGTACATTTCCAACCTAAATATGTTTTTATTGAGTGATTTTGTGTTGTGTAATGATTGACTAACCTGTAGGTTCATGCCATAATTACATTGCAAGTGTAATATGCACCACCCTCCATACCAGGCCAAGCATATAGCACAACAATTGTGCCATCATACATAACCCACCCTTCATGCCAAAGACCTCTGAATCCCATGTGCTTATCAATCCAGTCCTTCTCTACCTCCTTCTCCTCAGGAGTGAGTGGCTGGACAAATATGTCATGCAGTGATTCAATTGCAGTGATGCAACAATAAGTCCAATGCTCCACAGATCCTTCAGAACAACCTGCAACTCGACCAATGTCCACCAGTGATGCTGCATTGCCAAAGCGACCCATTCTATAAAGACAAACAGCCAGTTGGCAATCAACTGGAGTCTGTGGAACATTTGGTGAGTTGTTTTGAAAAACTGGATGAGCCTTGATAAGCTCATATAGAACATCAAATGCATGAGGAGAAATACGGAGCATTTGAATGAATAGATCATGGTGTTGAGGATTTCTTGCATACTCCCATGCAAGATGGAGGCTTCCAGACTTGGTATAGAAGTACGAGCATTGAGATATGTGTATTCCTGATAGACCTGTACATCTCCATATCAGCTTGTAATCTTAGGAGCAACTCATCAATTGCAAGCTCATGTGGTGGCATGAGAGTGTCTCGTAGTGTGAGATGTATTATATATGCCCTAAGGACCTCATCATGCAAGTTACTTTGAGGCATGGTGGAGAGAATGGTTGTGGAGAGCAGCAGAACACCGTGACTGAGCTCGCCAGATGTAGCTTATGTAATATTATGTAATGTCACAAATGCCACATTCTGTGAATGCTGCATTTTCACTTTGAGCCTCCCTATTGTCTAAAGACAATGATGATGTGCTACAAGACTGTAAGTGAACATATAAGTGGATGATGCTGAATGAGACTTGGAGACAATAGATGATAAGACTGGTCCAAGGTCTCCAACAATTCCATTCCAAGTTCATGTGCTACCCAACTGGCAGTGAATGTATAATTAGATGATGACCTATGAGGGTTTGAGACCATGGATGATAATACTAGTCCAAGGTCTCCAACAGTATTATTTCAAGTTAATATGCTACAATACTGGCATTGAATGTGTAAGTAGATGATGTTCTGAGATTTTGAGACAATAGACCATAATAACACTAGCCCAAGGTCATCCACAGTGTTATTCTAAGCTCACATCTGACAAGACTGGAATGCCTGTGAAATAGATAATGCTTGATGAGACCTGGAGATAATACATGATAATACAAGCCCAAGGTCTGCAACAGTGTTGTCTCAAGCTCATATACCACCACACTGACTGTCACTGACAGTGAATGTGTAAGTGGTTGACACTCTATGAGATGTGGGGACAATACATGATAAGACTAGCTCAAGGAATCCATCAGTATCATTTCAAGGTCATCTGCTACAAGGCTTACATTGAATGTGTAAGTTTATGATGCAATATGAGACTCAGAGGCAATAGGCTATAAGACTAGCCCAAGGGTTCCAACAGTGTCATTTCAAGGTCATATGCTACAAGGCTTACATTGAATGTGTAAGTTGATGATGCAATGTGAGACTCAGAGGCAATAGGCTATAAGACTAGCCCAAGGGTTCTAACAGAGTCACTTCAAGCTCATATGCTACAAGGCTCACATCAAATGTGTAACTCTTGAAGGGGGTTGTAAACCATGATAATGGTTGATAATAGCTTGTATAGCAGTAACAGTGTGGGAATCATTGATCAGATCTATTATGGCATGCCAGACCCCCCCCAAAATCCTGATGGATGGCCATGCCATCATCTAATCTATATTTGACACCTAAGATGTGCGGCTTATCACTGATGTCCCTGACTTCCTCAGTCAGGAAACAATCAAGAATGAAACCAAACATGTCAATACGAGAGGTGAGGGAAATTTGGTGAATGGGAAGATCATAAGATTGGATCACTGGATATATATCCCTGACCTCAGGGGTATCTTTGATATTATTATATCCAGCACAGGAATGTGCCAGATGGACAAGGCAAGCAAGACAAGCATATGGATCACATGATGCCATATCATCTGCATCATATTTGTTCATGATATTGAGAACATCCTGTTTGGTCAAATTTTGGTTCCTAATCAGGACCCAAGCTAAGATGCCCTGATTAATGTAATTTTCATAACCAATAGCTCCATCAAGGTAGACATGATAGAACATTTGAGTGCAAAGAGGACCAATTTGGTAAACATGCAACATTTTGATTTGTTTCTAAAAATAAAAATATTTTAGCCCTAATTCTTATTTCACAAGTGATACATGAGAAAAAGAGTGCTTATCAGGCTGTGCTATTTTTGAAACAATACGTCATGGACTTGTCTGGCAATGCAAATGACTCATTGGGGTTATATGGATGTTGTTATGCCAATCTCGTACCAGGGCTCCTTCAAATTCCCTGCGTACAAACTAGTATGTATATGTATCTGTGTATGTATGTATCTTGTGTATGTATGTATCTGTGTATGTATGTATCTGTGTAAGTGACATCCTCAGATGTCCTAATCTAGTTGGGGTGCTATTCATCTGCCCAACAATAGTCTGCATGTATAATGGAAGTCTGCCTCAAACAAAAACAGTTATTATGATATATGCATTAATGTAATGGCCAATTGGGGGTGCGTGAAGCCTTTACAGGGGATTGGCCCTGTTATCTGCATAAAGCAGCCCAAAATCCATGTCTTTTTTAGTAGTGGTGTGACAAAACCACAGCATGTTTTAAGATCTGCCGATCCTGGGAGAATTTTGATTTCATTGTTTCCCAAAAATGCATGACTCCAATGCATGACACCAGATGTTTAATCTATCTTCCCAGATAGTCTATCACAAGTGTGACAGAAATGGTATCCCTGCTACCATTAAGTGACTATTTTTCCCATAGTTGGGTTAGCATACATTCGTAGGTGTGAGAGAAAGTCAAATCATAGATCACACAAATCTAATTAGCTATAGATCCCATTGGTCATGATAGAGGGCCATCAGCCATATCTATGATTCCGATATTTGAGACCTTGTCAGCTGATCTGATCACACACTTAAACTATTAATAATACACTATAGACTACTACCCTCTAATGCATACAATGCCCAACCCTTTGAGTGTTTTGAAGGCAGTCACCAGGGCCCATAACCTATTGAAACAATATACAGCAGCACAAGCCACTAGCTAAGTAAGGTTCCAACTACTTACATTGTTAGCTAAGGTTGCCTTAGTTAATAGGTTGTTAGTTGTAAAACTGAGGGGATAGTTGCTCAGAACACCCTCCTTATATATGTTTCAGAAACCCTGACCTAAGTACAGTGTAATCTACCTATTACATAATATTGGTCCCTAAAACAAGTCATTCTGAGTCTTCTTCTATTTATAATCCTTCTATGATATTCCATATGATATCATATCCTTCTATATGACATTGTATGAGTCATATGACTCAGTGTGAGTAATGAGTCATAAGTATGAGTCATTATGACTAATCATGAGTCATAACTGTGAGTCATAATTGTGAGTCATAAGTCACATGACTAATATTATGTAAGCTATTTATGATTAAATATGAAACACTTAATTAATAGTTATTCAATCTTATCTTATCTTATAAGATATAGATTAGATATAGATTAGTTCATTACATTAGTTATTGTAATGAATGTAACTAATCTAATGTAACTATTATAATAACTGTCAGAGTTTCAACACAGAATTCTGAGCTGCAATGCATAAAAATTGGTGCACTAGAATCGGAATAACTTGTATTTTTATTTTGCAGTAGACTGAGCCTAATAACACTTTATTTCAGAGGTCTTGTTACATGGAACCTGTGACAAGTGACAGGTATCAGTATTGTGCAAGTGGGTGTCATTTGATAATATTGTGTCCGGAGTACAATAGAATGACTGCGCTAATAATTCCGAGTCTAACAAACTAAGTTTCATGCATTTTGGCCCAGAATTCAGTGAGCTATGATCATTTCTTTCTGACATCATTTTTTTTCAAAATTTTCCCGTGGGTCAGGTTATCTGAAAATGACAGTAAAGGGTATACAGGGACCATCTGCCAGGGGTCAATGTCCGTCTGGTCTATGGGGTGTATCAAAAGAGCCGAACCATGAAAGAAAACAGAAGAAGGAAGAACTGATGTGCATTGTAGGTTTTCATGATTTGATTTTTTTTTGAATTTTTGAGTCATCCCAAAATAACTTCAATCAGAAATATTAGACAAGCACCAGCGCTTTTTTTTTTTTTTGAGGGGGGTGGGGGGGTTGATTGTGAGGGGAATGGTGGAGAATTGTTTGCCCAAATGATGAGTGTCGGGTGGCAGATCCAAGGAAGAGGGAAAAGGACGATCTGAGAAATTTCAGCCACACCAAAGATGGAGAAGAAGGGGAACAAAGCCTGGCCCAAGACAAACTACTCTCATCTCAAATGCGTGACTTGTTGCAACCTGTCATTGTCTGCCTCTCTTGATGTTCACTGCTATTGATCTGCAATGGTTAGCCATGACAATGGAGAGGAAGAAAACAAAGGTGAGCTAAACAATGATGAAAAAAGAGGATGCCTTGCTTGGCACCTAATTCTTGTCCAACTTGTTGCACCCCATCATCGCCCACTTCTTTGATGTTTGCTTGCTGTGATTAGGCTAAGAAGGTTAGCTGTGTCTATGTAGAAGGAAGGAAGAACAAGAACAAAACTTGGCTCGACACTAACCAATCCTCATATTGCCCCCTTCAGTTCATGACTTGTTGAGCCCCGTTGCCCACCTTTATTGATGTTTGCTGTCATTGAGCTAGAATAGTCAATTATGTCAATGACGAGAGAAAGGAGGCATTGGGTGGTTTTCATCTGAACTGCTCTGCTTTATGACTTGTAGTCTGCCACCACTGCCCACCCTTCTTGACGTTCAAAGATGGTTCCAGACACGGCTTGACCAGAGCACCCACCCTTCACCCTCCTGCTATAGCCTTGAGTTTGCCGCCCACTGATGAGTGGTGTCCCAGTGTGACCATGTAGCGACCTCATCATGCATATTCATCGTGCTATGCAAGAAAAGTCCTATTGTCCTTGGGATTATACACATGCACTGAACCTGTCACTAACTATCTGATACACTACAGATCTGCACACACCTGCAGTATAAGCCACACACAACAGCCGCAGTATAATCTGCCCCCTTCTGCATTAGCAGCGAGCACCGTCATGCTTGACAACTACCGAGCACAAATCTGATTATCCGAAAGCCCACACTGACTAATGGACATTCCACATTGGGAGTTTACCACTGCACATGACAGCTCTGCACTGCCACTTCTGTGATAGGCAAGTCTGCCTTCCAGATACTGCAATTGAGATCCACATCCACATATGCATATGATTGATGGATGAAGTCATTAGCCCGCCCAGGATACTGGAACAAAATCTTCATGGCGGTTTGTGTTGATCAGAAAATACAATGGGAAGGATATATGGAGTGCAATCGGAAGAATTCCTTTAACAGGTTTGCGGTCACCAGGGAACACATCAGCAGTAATTGATAAAGACACTGGAGCTAGATCATTGGCCATCACATTAGTATTCAAAATGCCCTTAGGGACAGCAACCATACAATCAGGGTTCTACTATGGAGTCGCACGCAGGATGAAAATACATGGAGAAAAGTTTTAGAGTTTCAGAGTCTTTTTGCATTGGTAGCATAGAAAAATGTATATAAACCACAAAGATTCATAGTAGAAAACAAGATATCACATCCACTCAAGTTTCCCCTTCATGTTCATTCTCTTTTTCATTTGCAAGTTTCCTCTCCATGTTGCTTCAGCCATTGTTGAGCCTGCCTTGCAGAAAGACTTTGGCTACTTGTTGTTATTGCCAGCATCCGACATTTGCTATCCGCCTGTGTTATCCACCCTCAACTTCATCTGTAACAACTACCAGCTTTCGCCACTTTTGCTCACTCCAACACGGTTATCATCATGTGACTGCCACACACATTGAGTATCTGCTTATCCATTTTGCATTATCTGCTGATGAGCAGTCACTGGCTGTGACTGTGTAAAAGAAATCTGCTCTTGATCTGCTTCTGATCTGCTCTTTTCTGCGCTTTTCCACACTTTGCAACATTTGTGATCCGCTCTTTCCCACGCTTTCCGCTCTCTTTCCGGTCTCTCTTGCACTTTTCCACACTTTGCAACATTTGCGATCCACTCCTTCCACTCTTTCCTGCACTACAGGAATGCAAATCCGCTCTCTGCACAGCCACTTCCTCAATAGGCAACTCCGCTTTCTGGAGCCACAAATTGAGACCCAAACCCACAATCAAGGGATAAAGGCAAATCCCATCTAGAACAAAGGATGGAAAACTTCATGGAAAATTGTTGATCATCAATATCAAGCCTGGATTTGGACAGGAGGTGAAAATATCACAGAGTTCCTTTGTACTGATAGAGCTGGAGGTGTGTGTGGAGCCTCATAGTTATCCTGTCAAAATAACATACCATCCTACCCCCAATATCATATCGCACACACATAATATCATTCCCATGCAATAAGCTCTTTTCTGTTACAAGCCTATTCCCTCTATCGCTTTTTGTCACACTTGTCATGCACCCTACCACACACCATCCACTATTTGACATGGTCAATGTCACACACCATTGCCGTTACTCAGTTGCATCACAGCCACACTTGCGTTCCGCTCCGCACATGTTCTGTCACAAGTCACACATAACTCCACAAGTCCGCACACACACATTCTGTCACTAGGTCACATGTCGCATCCACACTTCGCATTTCCGCTCCACATGCATTCTTACGCACTCCTCTGGTTGGCAATGTTGGGACACTTCAACTAGCTTGCACAAAACCCCCCTGTCTACACAGCTGCTTAAGCAGTGTAGTATCATATTACCGCACACATTATTAGTGATCTGCTTGCATCTGTTTGCATTGTCATCTGTGCAGTGTGCTTCTACAACTGGAATTGATGGGACACTTTATCTAACTCACAAACCCCCCTGTCTGCCTGTTGCTTTGATAGGTCGGAGCTTGTTACTGCAGTGTTCGACAATTGCAAACCTGGGACTGACAATGGTTTTGCCCATCTCGTGCTCCTCTGCAAACCCGTCAGTCTTGGAAATAGGGAGGAGGTTCAATGCCGTTGACCCACCAGGGAAGATGAGTGCAACTGAAAGATTGTACATGGTGGTGTGAATAGGAAGGGTGGATGATAATGATGTTCATTGTGTATGGCAAGTGTGGGCTTGAGTAGGGAATGATAGCTGCCAGGTGGTGGTAGCTGACAATTTGGACTTGGTGTGGCTGATATCTGCAATCCTACTCCACACCCAGTCTCTCGACACACCTAAGTCTGCAAATTCTATGCTGGTTGGGATGCTTGATGGCCTGGATGCGTCTTTGTAGTGTACAGGTTCTATTGGCACATAAAGTACAATACAACACCTAATAGTCCATCCACCCTCTTGTTGCCTTCAGTGACACTCCATCACTGCCAAGGAACAATGGGGCAAGCTGTTCCATACTGTGTGGATGTCAATGCATTAAGAAGGTGTTGGTAGTACTAATACATACCTGAGCTGTCAAGATTCATTCAACACATGGTGGCAATCAGAATCTTATTACAGGTTCTCATGAACCACATTTGCAACAAGCTGCCAGATATGAAGGCGCACCTGAATACTATTTTAGGTCAGCTCAGCCAGAACTCAACTTGTTTGGTGATGCAGCCATCTTTGGGGCACAAAACTAAGTATGTCAGCTCTCCCAACATTGTTGAAAGACCCTAATTTGCCATGACTCACAGCAAGGCTACCTCATCTTGCGACTTGTGACTCAGTTTGCGAGAGACTTTGATTGAAGGAATCAAAGTCAACATCTCAATTGACTCTACTGCCAACTTGGACAACCAGAACATCCAAATACCATTCGGAATTCAACAGGTCCATGTTCGTGCCAGAAGTGGCATTCAACCTGCTTGTCAAGCCCCAAAATCAAATGGAATAGACTTTGCAGGTATGGCTGTATGAGCAGTGGATGATGTGAGAAGCAGTTGGTAACATCACATGCATCACCCTGCATCACCACATCAAATCCAACCCAACCCTCACATCGCTCACCCTTGCAATACTGCCCTCGCCATTATCCATGCCCTTCACCCAAGTACAAATGGATCAGAATGTGCCCATACCTCTGTCCCCTGAATTCAACATTGCCCCAATTCAGCTCCCACCAGCCGCCAACATCCCTGCTCCAATTGGGACAGAATAGGGGATGCTTTTGAAATTCTTGCTGAAGAGACTCCACGCATTGCCAATGAGGTACATATTGTATCTCTGCCTTCTTTGCATTGCTGATTTGGTGGAATTAGAATCTGCACACTCAGATTGCTGCCCTAACCAATGGGGTGAATGCTCTCATTCAGGGATTCAATGCTCTTGTCCCTCAAATCCTGGAGATTTCCCTCTCCACACAAGCTGAGTTTGTCATTCATGCTTGTAACATCATTGCTTTCTCACTGTGCTTGTAAAGGCTTGCCTTGATGCCCATCAAGATGGCCAATGCATCTTCCAGCAATAATGCACCTCTTGTTTATCCACCTGGCCACATTGCTGGTGGACCCTTGCCACTTATGAAATTGGAAGCATTACAATTTACTGGTGTCAAAGTGGCAGCTGCCTTACAAGTGCTAGGCATGCAAAACATCCCAGTTGCTGCCAGTGCCCAAATCATACTATTTCATACATACCTCAGAATTATCTTGATGGGCATCAAGGCAAGCCTTTACAAGCACAGTGAGAAAGCAATGATGTTACAAGCATGAATGACAAACTCAGCTTGTGTGGAGAGGCAAATCTCCAGGATTTGAGGGACAAGAGCATTGAATCCCTGAATGAGAGCATTCACCCCATTGGTTAGGGCAGCAATCTGATGTGCAGATTCTAATTCCACCAAATCAGCAATGCAAAGAAGGCAGAGATACAATATGTACCTCATTGGCAATGCGTGGAGTCTCTTCAGCAAGAATTTCAAAAGCATCCCCTATTTCGTCCCAATTGGGAGCAGGGATGTTGGCGGCTGGTGGGAGCTGAATTGGGGCAATGTTGAATTCAGGGGACAGAGGTATGGGCACATTCTGATCCATTTGTACTTGGGTGAAGGGCATGGATAATGGCGAGGGCAGTATTGCAAGGGTGAGCGATGTGAGGGTTGGGTTGGATTTGATGTGGTGATGCAGGGTGATGCATGTGATGTTACCGAACTGCTTCTCACATCATCCACTGCTCATACAGCCATACCTGCAAAGTCTATTCCGTTTGATTTTGGGGCTTGACAAGCAGGTTGAATGCCACTTCTGGCACGAACATGGACCTGTTGAATTCCGAATGGTAGTTTAGATGTTCTGGTTGTCCAAGTTGGCAGTAGAGTCAATTGAGATGTTGACTTTGATTCCTTCAATCAAAGTCTCTCGCAAACTGAGTCACAAGTCGCAAGATGAGGTAGCCTTGCTGTGAGTCATGGCAAATTAGGGTCTTTCACAACATGTTGGGAGAGCTGACATACTTAGTTTTTGTCCCCAAAGATGGCTGCATCACCAAACAAGTTGAGTTCTGGCTGAGCTGACCTAAAATAGTATTCAGGTGCGCCTTCATATCTGGCAGCTTGTTGCAAATGTGGTTCATGAGAACCTGTAATAAGATTCTGATTGCCACCATGTGTTGAATGAATCTTGACAGCTCAGGTATGTATTTAGTACTACCAACACCTTCTTAATGCATTGACATCCACACAGTATGGAACAGCTTGGCCCCATTGTTCCTTGGCAGTGATGGAGTGTCACTGAAGGCAACAAGAGGGTGGATGGACTATTAGGTGTTGTATTGTACTTTATGTGCCAATAGAACCTGTACACTACAAAGACGCATCCAGGCCATCAAGCATCCCAACCAGCATAGAATTTGCAGACTTAGGTGTGTCAGGAGACTGGGTGTGGAGTAGGATTGCAGATATCAGCCAACCCAAGTCCAAATTGTCAGCTACCCCACCTGGCGGCTATCATTCCCTACTCAAGCCCACACTTGCCATACACAATGAACATCATTATCATCCACCCTTCCTATTCACACCACCATGTACAATCTTTCAGTTGCACTCATCTTCCCTGGTGGGTCAACGGCATTGAACCCCTCCCTATTTCCAAGACTGACAGGTTTGCAGAGGAGCACGAGATGGGCAAAACCATTGTCAGTCCCAGGTTTGCAATTGTCGAACACTGCAGTAACAAGCTCCGACCTATCAAATAAT
>JAEBUS010000005.1:909763-1160502 GCA_023014475.1 Amanita pallidorosea
ATAGGAAGGATATCATGTCATAAAGAACATCTTAGAAGGAATATTAATAGATGAAGACTCAGAATGACTCATTAGTGGTACCAGTATTATGTAATAGGTAGATTACACTGTACTTAGGTTAGGGTTTATGAAAAATATATAAGGAGGGCATTCTGAGTGACTATCCCCTCAGTTTTACAACTAACAACATAAGTACTAAGGCAGAACAAGCTAATAGTATGTAAGTGTATTGAAACACTTACTTAGCTTTGTACTGCGCTGCTGGTATTGTTTCAATAAATGAAGCATTCAATTCTTTGCTGCTCTGAGCATCCTGGCAGACTATTCAACTGGATGGTATTGTGCCAGTGGACCAACATGCCAGAGGAAGTTGCATGACGACTCCGTCACAAACCTGGCGCTGTTCATGGATACATTTGGCTTGGACAGAATAGCGCTCCACTGAGTTGGCCAATTGCCATTGTGCAAGTGAGTGGCAAGTGGTGAGAAGGTGTTGAGAGCCATCACCATGTCGGGAAGCAGCACACACGAGGGCAAGTGGTGAGAGGGCACGGTGACAAAGTAGGGAGAGTGTTACAAGTTCATGATCATTTTATAGTCTAATACAAGCTGGCATAGTATGGTTTACACGGCCAATGCATCTTCCAGCAATAATGCACCTCTTGTTTATCCACCTGGCCACATTGCTGGTGGACCCTTGCCACTTATGAAATTGGAAGCATTACAATTTACTGGTGTCAAAGTGGCAGCTGCCTTACAAGTGCTAGGCATGCAAAACATCCCAGTTGCTGCCAATGCCCAAATCATACTATTTCATACATACCTCAGAATTGTGTAAAACCATACTATGCCAGCTTGTATTAGACTATAAAATGATCATGAACTTGTAACACTCTCCCTACTTTGTCACCGTGCCCTCTCACCACTTGCCCCTCGTGTGTGCTGCTTCCCGACATGGTGATGGCTCTCAACACCTTCTCACCACTTGCCCCTCACTTGCACAATGGCAATTGGCCAACTCAGTGGAGCGCTATTCTGTCCAAGCCAAAATGTATCCATGAACAGCACCAGGTTTGTGACGGAGTCGTCATGCAACTTCCTCTGGCATGTTGGTCCACTGGCACAATACCATCCAGTTGAATAGTCTGCCAGGATGCTCAGAGCAGCAAAGAATTGAATGCTTCATTTATTGAAACAATACCAGCAGTGCAGTACAAAGCTAAGTAAGTGTTTCGATACACTTACATACTATTAGTCTGTTCTGCCTTAGTACTTATGTTGTTAGTTGTAAAACTGAGGGATAGTCACTCAGAATGCCCTCCTTATATATCTTTCATAAACCCTAACCTAAGTACAGTGTAATCTACCTATTACATATACTGGTACCGCTAATGAGTCATTCTGAGTCTTCATCTATTAATATTCCTTCTAAGATGTTCTTTATGACATGATATCCTTCTATATGACTCATGTATGAGTCATTCCTATTAATAGATATTCCATAACATTCTATATGTCATCATAATGTTCTATATGACATATTATGAGTCATATGATCATTATGAGTCATTTATGACTATCAGTGATGTCATAGGATGAGTCATGTCACTCTTGTGACTGTTCACGTCACTCTGTCACGTTGTCACATAAGCGTGACCTCTGTCACCTATTGTCACATGAGTGTGACATATTGTGACATGTGTCACAAACCACGTGGTAATGTTATGTAAGCTATTATGATTAAATATGAAACACTAATTAATAGTTACAAGCTTCAGGGGCCCTGCCTATGGCGTGTCCTTGCATTGCTCGAACTGTACTGTTGTCTCACCCCTTCAGCTTGCTGGGGGCGTGTGCCCCCAGACCCCCGCAAATCCCACTTCTGGGTTTTATGCTTTATCCCACTTTAGATTTGTATGCTTTATCCTAATTCAGAGTTACCAGGTGGTATATGAAAGCGCCAGGCATGTGAAAGCGCCAATTCCAAGTGATGGTGAGTCATGTGATGGACCACAATACTTTACCTCCCCCCCCAGTCCAATTAGACTCCGATAGGACTCCTATAGGACTCTGATGAAAAAATCCAAAAAGACTTCAAATATTAAGAAACATGTTTTGCATTGTTTGTTGATGTTTGATTGATATATTTGTATAAGTTTCAAGCTGCATAGTACATATTCTCCTCTAATATGATACAAATACAACTTCTACAAGTCATTTTCTTCACTACTACTGTCACTACTAGTGTGATATGTGCATATGTATGGTTGTTTACCAATGTTTGTTACATACATGATATGACTATAACCATTGTGCATATAATGTCTCATACCTTGTCAGCCACACACCCAAATTACCAGCCACCTTATCAGCCACCTATCAGCCACCCTGTCAGCCACCCTGTCAGTCACCTTGCCAACCACCACCCAAATGACCAATACTTCTTTCACTACTCTCACTACAAGTGTGATAATATATGTATGGTTGTTTACCATAGTTTGTACAAACATGATGACTATAACTATTGTGCATATGCTGTCCCACCTGTCAGCCACACAGCCAGATTACCAGCACCCTGTCAGCCACACACCCTAATTACCAGCTACATTGTCAACCACCAGCCAAAATGGCTAGCCACCCAGACAGCCACCTAGCACAATGACCATCCACCCATCAGCCACCCTGTCAGCCATCCAGTTAAGTAATGGAAGGGCAAGCTAAATAATAGAGGGGCAGGTGAGGAGGGAATGTGTGAGAGAAGTGAGCAGGCAAGGGAGGAAAGAGGAGGGAGGAGGAGTGAGTGAGTGAGCAGGTGCTGAGCAATGAGGAGGAATGAGTGGGAGAAGAGGAGAGAGAAGACAAGGAGGGAACAGGTAAGTGGGAGAAGAGAAACAGGAGGGAGCAGAAAAGTGGGCAGCAGAGGAAAGAAATGGTAGCAGGAGCAAGTTGTTGTAAATATGGGAAAATGTCATATGCAGTACATAAGACACAGCACTTTGCACTCAGCCATGTGTCTGGGTAGAGTCAAGTCCATGTAACACCAGGTACATATAGTCCAGGTCTGTGCAACCAGACCTGTACTCCCTGCAGCTGCAGTCCATGTGGAGTCTGGTCATACATTGTTGATGCTGTGTGGCTCACAATTCATGTTTTTATCATGTTTGCTCCATGTTTGGACATTTGGATGTTGTGGATGATACAGACAATGCCCTTGTCATGATTTGTTTCAAGTCAACAGCAACAAGCAGAGTCTTGGTCCACTCCCAGCCACTGGTCAAAGACTCTAGCTGCTAAGTCAAACAGTGACAAAGGTCCTGAAGATGATGTGGAAGGGAGATGATGATATTAAGCACTGGAAATTCTACTGTACATCAGAGTTTTCTATACATGATGAGAGACATAGTGTCCAATATAGTACATATATCGCAGCAGTGATGTAAATATAATAGTCCATGATGAAAAGGAAGTGTAACAGTGGGTTGAGATGGGTGATGTGCCAATGTGCCAATGTGCCATTCAAGTGAATTGAATAAATTCTATGGCATCATTGGTAGGTCACAAGTGGTGGTTGAGGTGGTGCTGATGGCTAGGCAATGACCAGGCAGTGGTGGACAAAGGAGCAGTGATGTAAGTCTGTTACAGTTTCCCTTTGTTGTCATGCTCCTGACTCAGTGGACCATTTTACTTTATCATCATTACTCATACAACTGCACATAGCACAGCCTGGACATTTATAGCTTCCTTCACATTACCTTCCAAGGTAACTAATAAACCCTTTCCTTTTACAATTCCTTTGTTCTGCAAGTGTATACAAACCCACATCATGTATTGTAGTTCTCTAGTTCCAACTTAGACAAGTATTGCTCTCAACCTTGTTTAATCTCAATGCTCTCCTCTTCCTCATTGTCTTCAGAACCTTCATCATTGTTTGACTTAGCATCTAGAACCTTTGTCCAGTGACTGGGAGCAGACCGAGACTCTGCTTGTCACTGTTGACTTAGAACAAAACCACAATGAGGGCACTGTCCATAACAAAGTCCAGCTGAGGTGTGGTATGACTTCACTGCTGAGACCTGACATATAAATAAAAGAAATACTGCATTGTGTATATTTGCTTACCATGTTTATGAAGATTTACCCCTGGATTCATGGCAATATTGTTGCACAAAGAATAAAAAAGTTACTGATAACTCAACACATTCTTTGTTTGCATATGTTTGAATATCACCACCAAGGCAAATTTGGTTCCTCTACATTTTTGATTAATAGAAGATGTTATGAATCTGACAAGTGTGGTGTGTTGGCATTGTCAACAAAAACTTGAAAGAAAGGGCTATATCTCAGGAAGTTCTTTGTTTATTTATGTTTGTATACCATCAATAGAATTGGATTTGCCCCCTCTACAACTTTTGTTAATGGAGCATGTCATGAATATGACTTTGGTACATTGGAGTGCAGTGGCTGTTCTAAAAAATGCGGAATCCTGATAGTATATTGCAATTATCTCTGTGAATACCAGATTTACACTTATCTGGTTTTCATATTCTTAGTCAGATTCATCCCCTCTACATTTTTTGTTAATAGGTCATGTGATAAGTCTTGTGACATGTGAGAAACTTTAAAGTTGTGGGAAATTTGATATAGGCATGTGCTTACATATACAATCTTATCTACATTAATCTAATTATGTAATCAACTTATCTACTTATGCAATCTCCTTATCTACTTATGCAATCTACTTATCTACTTATGTAACTTACTTAAATACTATGTAATCTACTTAAATACTTATGTAATCTACTTATCTCACATTACATGGTTTACTAATATGTATTACTAATCAGTTCTCGACAAGGGCAATGGGGGTTCAGTGGGCATGGCTGGCTGTCCTTAAATACCTTTCAGGTGTGCACAGACCATCTGCTCAATGGTCATGTGATATGCAACATGTGACATGTGACATATTCTTATTGGACTATTGTAATGGATTACAGTTATGTACATTTTCTTAGAATAGTTTCTAATGTAGATATATTCCTATCAGACTCTGATTGGAATAGGGGGGGGACAGTAAAGAGCTCAATGGACCATGTGAACAGTGTGTGAAATCCCATGTCAGGTCATGTGTGAAATGTGGTCCATGTCTGACTTGCCTGTACCTTATGTCATGTGGTGTGTGAAGTGCCATGTCATGTGGTGTGTGAAGCACCATGTCACATGGCATGTGAATTTCAAATGGTGGTGAGTCCTGTGATGTGGCATGTGAACAGCCAGTGAAGCACCATGTCACAGTGAGTCATGTGATATGGCATGTGAAGCCCATGTCATGTGGTGTGTGAAGCACCATGTCATGTGGCATGTGAAGCCCATCTCATGTGGTGTGTGAAGCACCATGTCACAGTGAGTCATGTGATATGGCATGTGAAGTGCCATGTCATGTGGCATGTGAAGCCCATCTCACATGGTGTGTGAAGCACATGTCACAGGCATGTGAAGCCCATGCACATGGTGTGTGAAGCACCATGTCACATGGCATATGAATTCCAAGTGGTGTGAGTCATGTGATGTGGCATGTAAATGCCATGTCACATGGTGTGTGAAGCACCATGTCATAGTGAGTCATGTGATGTGGCATGTGAAGTGCCAGGTCACATGGGGTGTGAATTCCAAGTGATGTGAGTCATGTGATGTGCATGTGAAGTGCCATGTCATGTGTGGTGTGGAAGCACCATGTTCCGCGATAATGCATAGCATTATATAAGGATAAGTTGTAGGGCATTGGAGGTATTCGGCATCGTCCGTTAAGACGATTAGATAAAGAACTTTCTCACACACCGCTTACATATTTCTTCCTTGTCCGTTGCTCGCAGACGGGTATCAGCAATTCTGCGCCTCAGTCCTGGGTGATGCAAATTTCAATCCAAGACGGAACCCTTCTCAGATGTCGACTCAGCCGCACGGGGACTCAACCTCAGGTTTCCTCGGAGCCTCTACCCAGGAAAAGAAACTACACGTATCTGACGCTATCTCGGCTTTGCTCAAATCACTTCCTCGTTCAGCCAGACTCGAAATCAACTCCCAAATCACCTCTAGAACAAGCAGCGCCAGGTGGGACACGCATATAGGCTGATTGACCCAACGCGCAACGAGGATGGGGAGCTCTACTCTTCTGACGAGTCTATATGCACTATTTCTGATGAAGGAGAACCTTTTGGAGCTTCTAACTCATCCGGGAACCTGCTGGGCATCCCTCCTATAACCAAGAGAATCAACAAGCGGAAAAAGAAGGCAACGACTCGGACGAGGAGGAGTTAGAGTCCATTATCCAACGCACTCAGAGACATCTAGCCAACCGTAAAGCCGAAATTCACATCAGACCTGGAGATGACTTTGCCCTGGCTTCTCTCAACTTCACTATGCGTTATGCTACAACAATTCATACATGCGCCTCTCGCTTTTCACTAATGACAACCTCACAGTCATCAACAGAGAAGCTTCCTCCCTTCCCAAGATAAGCGTAAATCCTCACGGATTAAAGGGGAAGAAGGTATACCTTTTGGACATCGATAAATTCGAGATGAAATACGGCTTTGAAACGCACTTCAACAAAGCCAGTGGGTTGAAGCGGCTTCCAACTTTGTAAATTTCCTCGAATCTCTAGGCGACCCTGGCCAATCCCTGGCGACACATTGGAAGAACCACTTCTGTTTTTTCGAATCTCGGCGCAACACTTCAAAAATCTTTCCAGCAATCAGGGCTTTGGACATCAGGTTCAGGAAAGATTATATTGCTACTCCTTTCATGTTCGACGCCGCCTTATATGATCTTGAACTTCAAAAGACTCTTAATCAAATCCGATTCGAGCAACTGGAGGAGCAACTTACTGGAGGTAGAGGCGGTCCGTCAAATGCGCATACACAAGGCAGGTACAAACCATTCGCTCGCCAAACAACGACATATACTCCCTTTCAACGACACACCGGTGGTGACCCCTCCTCCGCCGTGTGCGTCATATGCGCAAGGAAGGGCCACATGTTCAACTCCTGTAACGCGACCGCTTTCAGGGATGGCTCCCCAACTTCATCCAAAGCTGACGGATCCAATATCATCACAATCAAAGGGAAATCGCAGCTTTGCAGAAGCTGGAACATTCGTGGATCGTCCTCTTCTGCCTGTGCTAATCACGCACAGGACAAAAGACTCCATAATTGTTCCTTCTGCGGAGACAAGTCTCATCATGCATTCTCATGGACATGCCGACGAGACCCATCCAAGCCAACTTAGAGCGGTTAAACAATTCATTGATATGCTTCCTTCCTTTTTCGCAGACTTCCGGCTCCCAACAGACTCCTCTGCACGATGCCATTTTTTCAAAAATTGTTACCCCCTATAATGCAACGGCCTTCGAACAACTTCTTTTTAAACATAAATTAAATAACGCATACCCTTTCCTTGTCAGGAATCTTCGTAACGGTTTTCCCCTTGGGAATTCCCAGATCTTGGTGAACACGTCATCTTTCCTATCCACAAGACTGCTCTGCCATACATGACGCAAATAGATGAATATTTGTCCGAAGAAGTAGATTGTGGGCGTATGAGTGGGCCTTTTTCCCTCGAGGAGGCGACTCTGATCTTGAAAGGGCCATTTCAATGCTCTCCCATCGTCGTGGCGGTTCAACCAGATAAAATAAGAATCTGCCGGCACCTTTCAAAAGGATCAAAGCAGAATGCTTCGGTCAATTCATATATCGACACAGATAAATTCCCTACTCGTTTTGGCTCAGCGGCCGAGGTAGCGGAGATTGTAAGTCCTACCCACGCAAAAAATTTTTTTTACCACGCATACCATTTCTTCTCCAACCACCGCACCTTACCACCTCGTCAAACATTTGATTCCTATCTTACTTCAATCCATACTACGCACCTCATTCGTGCATCCGTTACTTTCAACCCCTACCTTACCACCTCATCCGCTTTATCTTATTTAAACCTGATCATGAATGCGTTCTTACAATTCTTACCAGATCGCAAATGCACCGCCTGGGACTCAAGCGATGACTTTGGACATCGCCAAGTTCCATTGCACATGCCCGATCCTCCCGGACCACAAACCGTGGTTTGTCGTCAGAGGATCAAAGGGATTTTACATCGACCATGCATGCCCTTTTGGGTGCTCCTCGGCGAGTAGCAACTCAGTATGATAGCCAACGCGCTATGGATATTTGGGAGGGTGAAGGTGTTAATCCAACCGTTAAATATGAAGATGACATCAATGCCTTTCGCTTCCCAATCGCTGGAGGACCAGCAGATGACGGTTCATTCATTCCTTACACCTACTCTTATGACCGAGCTTCAGCAATTGAACGAATTAGTTCCCTTAATATTCCCTGGCATCCCGACAAGGGCCAAGATTTCGGTACCACGTTTAAATACATCGGCTTCCATTGGGACATTGGAGAAAAGTCAGTATCCCCCCGAGGAGAAGAGACTAAAATTCTTAAATCGCGTCCGTTTATTCTTGTCCTCTTTCAGTTCCGGAACTGCACTGTGGAAGACGTCATGAGGATTCATGGATCCCTTTGTCACATAACGTATGTTTACCCTTACGGACGTAACAGACTCGCCTCATTGTCCACCTTTATTTCGCGGTTCAATGATAACAGATACCGCCGTCTCTACCCTCCGTCTTGGTCATCTCGGACCTCAGATGGTGGAACGACATTCTGGCTGTCGAAGGTACCCACCGCTCCTTGGTACCTCTCGGACCCCCAGTTGACATAGACCTTTTGTAGATGCCTCCACATCGTGGGGTATCGGCATCTATCTCAACGGCAAATGGGACGCATGGTCTCTAAACCCAGACTGGCAGGGTCCTCACAGAGATATTGGTTGGCTCGAAGGAGTTGGTCTCGAATTCGCAATCTATTTGCTTGAAGAATTAGGCTTTTCCAACTCACATATCACCATTCATTCGACAACAAGGGCGTTATCGGCGCCTTCGATAAAGGCCGTTGCAGAAACTTTCAAATTAACCTTTCAATTCGCCGCTCCTCGAACGTACTCGCATCAAGAAACATTTTATTAAACCTCGTTCACGTTGAATCTGAGGCCAACCTGGCCGACCCTTTCTCGCCGGGAATCTTGGGTCGTCCGAGTCCAGGCTTCACACCAAATTCAATGTTCCGGACAATATTAAACCTTTTTTCTCGCATGTTTAAGTTTAAATTGATCACAAGGTGACATGTGTCACCCCGAAGGTGGAAGAGGACCAACGTCCAAACTCAGAGGTTTTCCGTTTCAAAAGGAAACCCATAGCCAATCCCCTTGACGCTGGTCCTCCGCGCTCTTCCTCTCTTCGAAACTTGTCTTCTAGCCTGCCAAACGTTACCACTCCTTCCCAGTGTAATTCCATAATCATTAAATCAGAGCATGTTAAAACAAAGGAGACGATAAAAAAATTTCAAAACGGAAAATATAAAATCAGATTCTTTTTCTCCTTCAAGTTTACCCCAAAGTTGCTGCCTCGGAGCGTATTAAATCATGGAAGACTCCTTTTGTTTTGGATCATCAGAGCTCATCACTCTCGTCTTTACCCCCACATCTGGCATCAAATTTGCAATCAACGATATTTAAAGCTTTAGCCCCTATCACACGCAATTCTTACGGGGCGGGAGTTCTCAGGTTCAATGAATTCTGTGACAAACACCTCATCCTGGAAACAGACAGAATGCCAGCTTCAGACGCTTTACTTGCTTCATTCATTGCGGAACATTCCGGGTTGCGTTCGGGATCGTGCATAAAAAATTGGCTTTCAGCTGCCAACAAAGAAGGCTCGTCTTTCTCACGTCCAAAACGCCAACCAATAACAAAGCAACATCTTATCGCCATTCATTCTTATATAAACCACTCGGATCCTACACATATCACCTTTTGGGCTATTGCACTATGTGCCTTTTGGGGTTGCCGACGTCTTGGCAAATTAACAGTTCCTTCAATTTCCGCTTTTAATGAGAATTTGCACGCAACCAAGTCATCCAAAGTTTCTTTCAAATCAAAAGGCTTGACAATTTCTTCCGCTTCGATTCATATTCCTTGGTCTAAAGCAACCAGTGAACAAGGTGCCGACATCATACTTACCACCAGACCGGACGCTCTTTGTCCAGTCGCCACCCTACTTCTACATTTAAAGACAAACCACAAACCCCCGGCACATTCTCCACTTTTTGCGTCTATCAACGCACAAGGAATCATAACCTATCCGATAAAATCCATGTTTTTAGACCTTTGTCGGAAAGGTTCTTCTTCTACCAACCTCAACCCCTTCTCAGGCCACAGCTTTCGAATAGGCGGCACGGTCGAATTATTACTCTCGGGCGTCCCTCCAGAAGTCATAGCTTCGCTTGGTGGTTGGTCATCAATGGCTTTCCTTTTATATTGGCGCAAACTAGACGATATCATACCCAATCACATCCTCTCCGCATACGATAGACAGAAGTTAAGCTTATCCATAGAATCATTAAATACCCATCCATCTATGTCACACCACACTTGCTATTCAAACGTGAACCTCCTTAATTAATAAACACTATATTCACTCATAATCCCTCGACTGGTTTGGGGGAAATCTCGGGTGCGTTGCAACCCAATCTTGTTGTAGCCTCGGGCTTGATGGGGCAGAGTTTGGAGTCGCACGTGCCTCTCTTCAGCCGGCTCCAATCTTGTCCCGGCTTCTGAGCCTGTTGGTCCGGCATCTCACTTGGCCCATTCCAAATTGAGTGCCCCCTCCCCTCGGTTTCACCCGCAATGAAATCTCCCAACGGGAAGGGCAAATTTGGAATTTCCAGATTTGGATTGTCACGTGACAAGGCCACGCGATCTGACCGGCCCCAGCTCACTCCCCCCAAACCAAGTTCTAGTATTAAACATAGAACTCTGGAAAGGAGACCCAACATTTATCGCGCATATCGGATCAGCATCGTGAAAGTTGAAACCAGTCTTTTCACCACGTCGTAGTGTTAATACCAGAAAGGCCCAATAATCAACTTATCTCATGGGGTGTGAATTCCAACTGGTGGTGAGTCATGTGATGTGGCATGTGAAGTGCCATGTGAGGCAGGTGAAGTGCCATGTCACATGGTGTGTGAAGCACCATGTCACATGGCATGTGAATTCCAAGTGGTGGTGAGTCATGTGATGTGGCATGTGAAATGCCATGTCACAGTGAGTCATGTGATGTGGCATGTGAAGTGCCATGTGAAATGCCATGTGGTGGACCATGTGAACAGCCATGTCATGTGGCATGTGAAATGGCAGGCCACCCAAACTCACTGACAGTGATGTCAGATATGCCATCCATTTACTTGCTGGTCAGAAAGCCCAGGATGCAGCCGATGTCCAGCAAAAGTACTTCCCAGCTGTACATGCACAAACAGTCAGAAATAGGCTCAGGAAAGTGGGCCTCAACTCTTACAAGCATCGTGAGAAGCCTCTGTTGACTCTTGCCCATATCAAGAAGAGATTAGCATGGGCAAAGGCACATGCAGACTGGACCATCAAAAATTGGAAGGCCATAGTGTTTTCTGATGAATCAAAGTTCAATTTGGTGGGATCGGATGGGCTGCAGTGTTGTTGGAGAGAGCCTGGATGAGAGCTGGACCCACACAATGTGACAAAAAAGGTGAAGCATGGCGGTGGTCATGTGATGGTGTGGGGATGTATTACATCATCAGGACTTGGACATCTTGTGCACATTGAGGGGAACATGAATGCACCACTATACCTCACAATTCTCAACAATGATCTTCTTGGGACCCTATCCAACCTTGAGCTCAACAAGAAGATATATTTCCAGCAAGATAATGATCCAAAGCATACTTCCTGCCTTGCCCAGAGCTGGTTCCAGAAGAAAAGGCTTGATGTACTCTCCTGGCTGCCTAATAGTCCTGATATGAACATTATAGAGCATGTCTGGGACTATTTGGATCAACATGTACACACCTGGGATCCGCTTCATCACAATGCCAGAGAGTTATGGCATGCACTCTTGGAGGAATGGGGCAATATTGAGGATGGCTATATTCAAGGATTATTCAACAGTTAGCCAAATTGTGTGCAGGCATTATTGAAGGCCAAGGGTAGATACACACCATGGTAAATGTTTTGACAAGCACCAGGGGATAGATCTCGAGATACTTAGACAACTTTGATAGATGGTGACTGTGAACATAAGTAATGCACCACCTGTTATGGACGATGCCCTCATTGTGGTTCGTTCTAAGTCAGCAGCAACAAGCAGAGTCTCGGTCCACTCCCAGTCACTGGACAAAGGGTCTAGACGCTAAGTCAAACGATGATGAAGGTCTTGAGAACAATGAAGAAGAAGAGCGTTGAGTTCAAGCGAGGTTGAGAGCAAAACTCGTCCAAGTTGGAACTGAGGTTACTCTAGGATACATGGGCTTTATATATGTTTAGGGAACAAGGAAACCGTAAAAGGAACAGAGCTGTAGCTACCTGAGAAAGGAAGTATGAAAGTAACTACAAAAGGAGATAGTGTCCGAAGCTGTACAAATGTGCAGTAATGATGAGTGTGAAACGGTCCACTGAGACACAGAGATGAAACAAAAAGAGAACTGTAACATTACCCCCTTCATATGCGAGAAGTCGCCGACTTCTACCATGAGTTTGTCCAGCCGTGGTCTTGCCTGGATTCCAGCCAACTGATGATGTTGCCAATGTCTTTGTCAGCAGTCTCTACTCACCACTGTAGACTTTGGATTGCTCGCTGTAACTGTTTCGCCTGGGCGAGCATCACGTCTTGTTCCTCATAAGTGAGGGTATGCGGGTCGGTGGTAAGAGTGAGGGCGGTGATGAAGTCGAGTGGCTCGGAAAATAAGTTAAAATAGGTGACCAGGGTAGCAAGGTTGTCACTGATGTTGTCAAGCATGGCGTTGCAGGGACAAGTGACGATGGGCGGAGCGGGTACAATAGGGACGGTGATGGTATTGGCCAATTCTGCTGGGTGTTCATGAAGTTCGGGGAGGTCAGCAAACTCGAAGTCGTCAATGGTGACGGTGGTATTGACAAAGACCTTAAGGGGGAGGTCTTGGGTGGTGGCAAGGAAGGGTGAGAGAACAGTGGTGGGTTCAACATAACAATGGCCACATGCTGTGACCAAGAGGGCAAAGATGAAGGCGACAAAATAGGCGATGGTGGTGAAGAAGGTGGGCATGATGTGACGAATAGGTTGGGGAACCTGATGCGTTCCAAAGCATCCTTTTATGTTCAATTGAACGCTTTGTCATCATAATTGACAGTCAGGAGCTCTTCTTCCAAAAATTGGTAAGATGACGTGGGCGCTCTGATGCTGGGAACATATTCAAGTTCTCCATCTGATTCTTCTGATTTGCTTAGCTCGTTCCTGGTGGTGGTGGAAACCTCGTTCCCATGCTCGGTGTCTGTGATAGGGTCATTGCCTTGTGTGATGGCTTGTTCTGGTGCGTCAGGAATAACAAGATCGCCAGCAAATGCGTTCAGGAAATCCAGGCTATCCATTGCATCGTCAAAATTGGCTTGTGCATTTGGGACATGCCGATCAGCAACCCAGTGGTATATTTCGATTTCTTTGCCAGCGCGTTTTAGATTCTGAATGAAGGTGTATTTTTCAGGATCTTCTCTTCGAAGAGCCATCTCAGCGTACACCTCATATCTGTGATTCAAAGGTACATTGGGTGATGGAAGATATGATCTAGCATCAGGATAATATGGTAATTCCTCAGGATTGAATGTAAGATCCATGTATTTTGGGAGATAATGAAGGCGGGCGTTAAATGGGAATTCTACATGTCCTTGTGGATGTGTTAGGTGTCTGGTGGTTAGTCTTGAGACTCTGGGTGCAATCTGTCGAGCTGCTTGTGTCCGGATGATTTTGGAGAATCATGGTAATCCCAATGGAGAGGCTGGAGGGCGATAGATAGGAAATTTAATGATTCGTCCTCGAAATCTTTTGTAGAGTTTTGGAGAATACCGTCCTTGAGTAGAACAGTATTTCTTCATATATCGAATATTTTGTTTAAGGATTCGGCGATTATGATAGCGGGACATGGGTGTTTTACAACTGTCTTCTCTGTTTATATGCTTGCACGATATCTGCAGCATTGCCTAGATTGCGCTCTGGTTCCCAGGAATTGTCATTTGGACTGTAGTTTTTCCATTTAACCAAATACTGATTTCCTGTTCCATGCTTTCGGTGTGCAAGAACCGCTTCAACTTCAAACTCTTCCTGCCCATTTACGAGATCAGGAGGTGGGGCTGTGTAATTTGGTTCATGTGTTTCAGTCTCCCTATATGGCATAAGGAGTGATGTGTGAAAGACTGGATGAATGCGCCATTGTTTCGGAAGTTTGAGCTTATACGTTACTGGTCCTAAGACTTGCTCAATGGGGAAGGGTCCTTCTTTTTCGGCGCTAGCTTCCTGGACTGGTATGGAACATTAAGGTTTCTGTTTTTGAGCCAAACTTTGTCTCCTATTTCGAATTTGATTGATTTGTCTCTAATTCTTCTAGCCACCATTTGTCTGGCTAATTCATGCGCAGCAAGCGCCTCTTCCCTAGCTTTTTGTAACGTCTGTAGTTGTTCTTCTGCTGCTGGTGTCGTCATTTTCTGCGCCGCAGTAGGTAGTGCAACAGGGTTTGTTCCATACATGAGCTGGAAAGGCAATGCTTTAACTGAGTCATGATGGCGATTGTTATGGGCAAATTTGGCGATTGGTAATAGTTGTTTCCAAGTATGGGCTTTGTTTGTGCAGAATATTCAAAGATATACTTCTAGTTCCTGATTAACTCGTTCCGTTTCTCCATCAGTTTGCGGATGGTACACGGTGCTCATCCTATGATCGATTCCTAATGTTTTTCTGATTTCTTGGAAGACTTTGGCTGAGAACTGCGGTCCTCGATCTGAAATAAGTACATCTGGTAGACCAAAGCATTTGAATATTTCGGAGATGTAGAGGTCTGCCATCCCTAATGCGTCAATGGTTTTCTTGCAAGGAGTAAGAATTACCCCCTTCGTAAGACCATGGTCCACCGTGACCACAATTGAGTCGAATCCGTTGGAAATGGGAAGATCGGTAATAAAATCCAAGGTCACTTGTTGAAATGGTCGAGTTGCCTTAGATCCAATTGGTAGGAGGGCCAGGGTGTTGGGGTGAGTGTTCACCTTCATTTGCTGACATGTGGCGCATCCTGTGATCCATTCCTTGATGTGTTTATACATTCCTGGCCACCAGTAATCTCGTTGTAACAATTCTAATGTTTTCAAGCATCCAGGGTGTCCGGAAGTAGGCGATTCATGAACTGTTTTAATAATACTTGTGCAAAGTGTTCTGAGATCAGGGATATATGCTCTGTCAATGTATCAAATGATTCCATCAACAAACGCCCAATCCTGGAGTTTGGATTTGAGAGGTGGAGCGCATTGCATTTCTATGACTTCAATGATGGTTTTTCCAAAGCTGTCAAGTGACGTAGCATCTCAGATCTTCTGAGCAAGATCTGTAGCAATAAGGCAAATAAACTTGTTATTGGGTAACATGATAACATTGTCCGGCATGTCATCATCTTTCATATGATCAGGATGGCAGGATAATGCATCTGCTTCAAACATTTTTGTCCCGGGTATGTGCTCGATCTTCAGATCAAATTCCGATAGCATCATAGACCATCGAGCTTGTCAAGGTGTTAATTGTTGCGGAGTTCTATAGAACAAAAGGTTTTTGTGATCGCAATGGACTATAATGGGATGCAGAGATCCATGCAGCAAATGTCACCATGCTTGTAATCCTTTAATGATAGCCAATAGTTCTCGGTCATAGATTTGGTAATTCTGCTCTGTCGTGGTTAAGGCGTGTGATATAAAGCCACAAGGATGGAGGGATCTGGAGGCATTGGCTTGTTTCAACACTGCTCCAGTGGCCTTATTGGAGGCGTCCTTTTGTAGGATGAATGGTCTTGTGGGGTCTGGCATGCGTAAGACTTGCATAGACAAAAACTTGTGTTTTAATGCGTCGAAAGCTTCCTGACAACCGGATGTCCAACTGAAGATTAAACCTTTCTTTGTCAAGTCTGTTAATGGTTTTGCTATAGCAGCAAAGTTGCCAATGAATTGTCTGTAGAAGTTTCCGAATCCAAGGAAAGATTGAACTTGTTTGACCGTTGTGGGGACTGGCCAATCTCTGATACCGGTGAGTTTAACAGGATCCATTTGAATATGACCAGGCATAATGACCATGCCCAAGAATTTGACCTCTTGAACACAAAATTTGCATTTTTCTAACTTCAAAAATAGGTCTTTTTCTTGTAAGTGCTTCAGGACTTGTTCGGTTCGTTTCTGTATTTCTTCTTTTGTTTTTCCACAAATCAGAATATCGTCCATATAGATAATGAGCCATCCTTTGTTAATCTTGTCCTGGAAATATTCGTTCATCATGGTCTGAAACATTGAGGGCGAATTGCAAAGGCCGAAAAACATTACTGTTGTTCATATAAACCACAATTTGTAATGAAGGCAGCTTTCCATTCATCGCCTTCTTTAATTCGAATGTTGTTATATCCCCAGCGCAAGTCAAGTTTAGTGAAGTAATTTGCACCTTCTAATTTCGTCATTAGATCTGAAACTAGGGGTAATGGATAGGTGTTTTTAATTGTCCATTCATTAAGGTAATGATAATCCTGGCAGGGTCTAAGAGTGCTGCTTTCTTTCTTTGAAACGAAGAAGAATGGTGATGCTTGTGGCAATTTGGATGGTCGAATATATCCTTTGTCTAATTGTTCTTTAATCCATTTGTCGAGTGTTGATTGTTCTTTTAAGGATAACGGATAGATTTTGCTAACTTTCAGAGTAAATCTGGTTTTAAGTTCAATTGCGTGGTCCCATGGTTGTGATGATGGGAAGCGTTCTGATGCTTTCTTTTCGAAAATAGATTGCCATGGGGTGTATTCCACTGGTAGAATGGTTGGTATTTTGTCACACTTTGCCTGATGTTCAATTGCTTGTGATGCTGACATTTTTACCCTAATCCAATATTTGTCTTCTCCCCATTGTTGTGTATCTAATGCCATGCGCCAGATGGATTTATTATCTTCTAAATTATCATCCATTTGGAGGGTTTTCTTTTGCCAATTGATGGTAGGATTATGCTTTTCCAGCCATGGTATTCCAAAGATAATTTCTTGATCTCCTAGGTTCGTGATCCATAACCAATTGTCATATGGTTTTCCGTTGATGGAATAAGCGAGGTGAGTCCGATGCGTGATTATCCCATTCTGGTTAATAGTTCCATTGGCATTTTTGGTTGTTTTAGTTCTTCTTTTGGCCAATCTTTTGATATGCATTTGTCAATGAAGTTCCCTTCTACTCCACAATCAATGAGGGCGGATATTTCAGTGGGTTTATTGTTCGTTTGCATAGTGATGGAAATCCATTTGTTATTATTGGATTGTATGATTACAGAATCGAGTGCTAACTGTTCAACTTTATGGGAGGCATCAACCACTTTCTGGTGTCTCCTTTTTAAAAACCCTCTGTTTCAAGTTCCTGAAGGGTATTCTTGTGTTCTTTGTCTGGGAGTGCTTTCAATAATGCCCTTATGCATTGGGCAGTTGATTCTTCTGAGGTTGTTTCCTCTATAGCTCTAATGGTGTGATTCTGAGGAGGGGATGGTTTATTGGGTGTCATCTGGGCGGTTCCTTTGTTTGGGCAATCCCTGGATATGTGTCCCTGAGTTCCACATCGGAAACACTTGCCGGTTTTCTGATATTCCTCCTTTTGGGCATCTGAAAGGCATCCAGTAGTTATGGCATTGACCCCTTTTGATCCTGATGCCAAGTTCCTCAAGTTTCGGTTGAATTTGAAATGCCTCTCCATTTTTCCTGATCCAGAGGACCAGTTCATCAGTTTCAGGGTCTCCCAAGCATTGTGTAATCGCTCTGCAGCATCATAGGCTGTTTCCATGTTGATAACTGCAGGGTTTTCGATGATTTTTGCTGCGACTGTCCTTTACAAAATTAGATTCGCTGCGCCATGAACCCTGTGATTCCAGTTGACTAGATAAGTGATTGGAATTTCTGAATGTAAGTGGGGATATCAATATCTCTGCCCACTTTGACTTTATCTAGATCATTCAGGGTCCTGGCTGTGGTGTCTGATTCGCCCCAATCGGCTAAGAATCGCCTTTTGAAACTGCTACAGCTATCCCAAGAGAGCATTGTTCCTTCTTCCTTTTTCTTTCCTTTGTCTGTAGTTGCCTCGTCTAATTCCTCTCGGATATTGGATTTCCAATCGTCTAATTCCTCTCCTAAGTGTAGGAAGACATATTTGATCTTCTTCTTGGCAGTGGTAAATCGTTCCTCATCTAGATCAAAGGTGTCATCAATGCATAGATGAAATGTTTTGCTTTGGACCATTGTCCTTTGAATTTCTCAATGGAGATTCCCTTTATTCCTTTTGGAGATGTTTCCTTTTCATCTGCCATATTCTTTTTTGTTTCGGTTTCAGGTTCCTGTTTCGGTTCTGTTGCTTGTTTCGAGCTTTCTCCTTGTTTTGGTTCGTCGTCAAAGGCTAGATCTAATTCAATCTGTTGCTGCTCCCTGTATTCGTTCCACTTGGCGAAAGTAGATGCTTCAAGTGCTACAAAAGTGAAGTCTCCTAGATCTTCTGTGTCATGAAATTTGTGCCACAAAGTGAGCTCTGGTTCTGTATTTGGTGGGAAGAACAACTGTTTTTCTGAGTCGTTCTCTTTGTTATGCCAAATGATCCAAGTTTCTGCTGGTAGCTCTTTGTCAGGGTCTCCTTCTTTGTATACTCCTTCAAAGAAGCTGTCTGGGACTTGTTGGTTCTTTCTTTTGGTAGCTGAAACATAGTACCACCCTTCATTGGTTGTAGAAGGATAGACTTCCCTTTGGTTGAGGTAATACCTCTGTCTGTAATGAACGGATTCATTCAGCAGTCTGATCTGGGAGGTTCGGGTCTCAATGGTGTCTGGCTAGTGACGAAGTGTGCTTTGGGTACCACAGGCAAAGTTTGATGAACATCTCCTCCAAATATCACTGTGATTCCAGCAAATGGTATTTCTCTTCTGTTCAGAAGGTCCCTCAGAAGCTGGTCCACAGAGGCAACAGCACTCTTGTGTTGCAGATGCACTTCATCCATAATCTTGGTGTGCTCAAACACCTGATCCATGATCAACCTCATGTTTAAATCCAACTGTAGTAGATGTTGCTTACCTGATGCATGTAGGAATTTCTTTTGACTCCTGCTACAGATGTCTCTGTAATGGGAATGGGAATCTCAAAGGTGGAATGAGCTGTTCTTCCACCTTGCAGCAAGAGAGAAGCAATCCAGAAGAGGCCACACACAGGGCTACTTGATTCTGAGATCTGACTGCAGCAGCAATGGTGTTGCACACAAATGTTTTACCACACCCTCCAGCACTGTGAACAAACAAAAGCTTGCCTCTGTTGTTGTTGACAGAGTCCATGACAGCATTATAAGCATTCCTGCTCTTCATTGAACCTGCCTACATTCAGAGTCACCAATTCACCTTGTTGCACTGGATTATAGTCCAAGTACTGAGCCAACATAAAATTCCCCAGCATGACCTCCAGCTTTGACCCTCCATGGGTCCTTGAGGCAATGGCATAGGTGGAAAGTCACCCAGAGTTTTCCAGACCTCATGACAATCTTGTTGAGAAGATGTAGGCATAGTCATAGATCTTGTCATCCTCAAACTGATGGCCTTGGAATTGAGGTAGCCTCTCAAGTTTTCATCTCAAGTTATCACATATGTGTTGCTTGTATTAATCCCACAGAGTTTCAGGTGATAATGGAAAACAACTCAGCAGAATCACTGCAAATAGTGATCTCAAAGCAGACCCAGTCTGCATTCTTGATGCCTCTCTAAGGCATTGATCCCACTCTCTGTCATCTTCAAGCAATCCTCTGGCAAGACAGGCACCCTTGTATGTGGGATGAACAATCCCATTAAACTTCTTCAAGTCATCAAAGGACTGTGCCCAGTACTTTACACTGTCCCACATAGTCCTGTGGGACTCCCGGGACTTCCTGGGACTTACCAGGACTTTACCAGGACTCCTGGCTCAGTCCTGGCATGGTCCTGGTGCAGTCCTGGTCATGTCAACCAGGGAAGATATTCAATAATTTACATCCCTACCATACAAATAACAGTAAATATTGCCATTGTCCTGGCCCAGTCCTGGTCAACTACACTGCCTACCATGGTCAACTAACCTGTATATCTACAAATAACAATAAATACACAATATATAAGCACATTGCACTGTCCCATCAGACAAATAGTAGTCAACTAACCACTCCTACATTTTCCCACAGTCAGAATAGCTTCCTGTGCATATTCTCACTCTTCCTTCATTGCCCACAGAATGACCACTTTCTTTCTTTATGAGTTCCCACACTATACTAAACTTTCCACGGCCAATTTAACCCCACAAACCAACTTTTTGTATGAATTCCCACACTGGACTCAATTTCCCAGTCAAATTAACTTCCTACACCAAACCAACTTCTCACCCCATTTTCAATAACAGACATGCAACTTCCAACACAGGAAAAATGAAAGGTCCTCACAATTGCCATACCAGCCATCTGGTGATCATGATTTGAGTTCTGGGTTCCTGTCTCATTCATCAATTGTTACTTATGTCCATTTGAATTTCCAACACAACAAATAAAGGTCTTCACAATTGCCATACCAGCCATCTGGTGATCATGGTTTGAGTTCTGGGTTCCCATCTCATTTGTCAATTGTTACTTATGCCTATTTGACAGTTGACATCCAATTTCCAACACAGAAAAAATAAAGGTTTTCACAATTGCCATACCAGCCACCTGGTGATCATGGTTTGAGTTCTGGGTCCCCATTTATCAGGCAATTTACTTATGTCCATCTGACAGTCAACTAATTCAAATAACAATCAACTAGCCTACACATCAGTATAGATTTACTACACTATTCAAATAACAGTAATGTAAGCTATATATCTGCTTCATCATTTTCTTCATCATCTGTTTCCTCATCTTCCCCCTCATCATCTTGTTCCTTTTTTGTATTTGATGCCTGTCTCTGGAGTACATGTTTTGCATGGTAAAAGATCATGAAATGCAGGAACCAGTTTGACTTCTGGCCAATTGGGATTAGCTGTCATGGTAATGAAAAGATCAGGCTTTTGGAACTCTCTGCAAATGGCCATGGAATCTTGAAACAGTTGAAGCATGTGCCTTTCACTTCCAATGTGTGTTGAAGGCAATATTACCCTTTGACCCATATTTTCCATTGTAGTGTTTCCATCTCCATCACCTGCAGCAGCATCTCTCAGCCCCTGATAAACATCAGCTCTCAGCTCTCTTTGATGAGTCCTTGCCCAGTTCAAACTACTTTGTTCAGTGGAAGCCCATGCATCCACAATATACTGCTGGAAGAGCCTTCCAGCTCTGAAAAGTGGAGTCTGGTCTCCTGGTCTGACATGGAGCCTATATGCATAATAGCACCTCTGGCTGACTTTGGGACCTCTACCTCTTCTATCTGGTCTGGCCTGAGTAGGAATGTTGATGTGCCACCCATCTTCACCATGTGGAAATAACAAAACATAATGCAATGGTGAATAGCCTGGATTCAAATGGCTAATGTGCCTCAAACCACCACCTTGAAGGTGTAAAACAATGTCTCTGTGCTCAGAGACCTCTTCAGAGCCATCCCCTGGAATAACTGCAGCTATCTCATCAGCAGCTGGCAGATTGTATCTCCTTCTATCCTGAGTCCTCTCCATGTGCAACAGCACTTGAATATTGCGTCTCTCATTGGCAGGTGTTTCAGCCATGATTTGATGAGCTGATTTGTACAGAGCAATATAGGGATGTGTTTGAAGGATCATTGCCTGCAGCTCAGCCATGATGACAACATTCAAATGAGGATTATTTGCCATCCTCATATTGACTTGCATCTCAGCATTGTCATGAATGTAGATTTGAGCATAACACTCTGGCTGGTTTCCCTCTGGAAGTAAGGCACCTGAATGGTGATGCAATTCACCCTGAATGCAAAATGAGTAAGGCCCAGGAGCATTGGTGACAGCATGATCAATTTTAACACCAAGAGAAGTAAATGCAAAAGCAGCATTGTAATTTCTGATGTCTTTCCTGAATGCTTTTGAATGAGGTGAAATCCCACACAACATGTCTCTAAGAACTCTTGGAGCCTCTCTCAGTGGAGGCAACTGAATTTGCCCTTGCAAACAGCACATGCCAAACTTGATATTTCTGGCTGTTGAAGATGATAGCTGTTCAAAGTCCCAATGTAGGGCATTACAGTGAGAACAGACAATATTCATGGCACCCAGACCATGGATTTCATTTGGCTGAAGGTCAACATAGGGTCTTCTACCTCTAGGAAGATCCCTGGGATCTCTTTGAGGAACATCAGGAATGTCAATATCTTGCTGGTTTTGACCCTCTTGGTCTCTCCAACATCCTCCTCATCTCTCCCTTTCTCTGTATAGTCTCTAGGTACTTGTTGTTCTTGCTCATTGACAGGCAAATCCAATGCCTGATTCACAGCTTCATCCAATCTTTCCCACTCCTCAGGATCCAAGTCTTCAAAGTCAAAGCCATCATTTGGATCAGGATCCAGCTCACTGTCATGCTCTTGTCTCCATTGATTCTGAATGAGGTTTCTTCTTTGAGCATTATCAGCATCAGCAACCTTATCAAAGTATTCCAAACCCAGAGCATCACGAAATAGCTCCTCCTGCTCCAGTTGTCTTTGGGCTTCCAAAGCTATTTGCCTTTCAATTTCTGCTTGTCTTTGCAGCCCTGCCAAATCTCTCTGCCTTTGCAGCTCAGCATCCATATTCCTTTGGGCTTCCAGATCCAATTGCCTTTGAATTTCAGCCAGTCTCTCTAACTCAGCCAACTCTCTCTGTCTGTGCTGTTCCTGAGCCTCATGCAATTGCAAAAGCTGTTGCTGTTCAGCTTCAACATCTCTTTGGGCTTCCAAGTCCAATTGCCTTTGAATTTCAGCCAGTCTCTCCACCTCAGCCAACTCTCTCTGTCTTTGCTCATTATGAAACATAGCCAGCCTATTTTCCCTCTCTCTCTCTCTTTGCTCCTGCAATTGTTGCCAAAGTGCAGCCAGCCTTTGTCTAGCCTGCTCAGCCTGTAAAGCCTGGACTCTGAGCCTCTCTTGCAGCTGAGCATCTAAAACAGCCTGTCTGTGGTTTTCAACATGCTCTCTATGAGCAATTTGTCCTCTGTTGACATTATTTAGATTTGGATTGGCCTGAGGCCCAGACAAAACTAATCTTGGTGCAGCTCTGCTTCTCCCTCTGCCTCTTCTATGTAGATTTGTCATACCTGTCACTGAAGTACTGTGCCAAGAGCATTATATAAGTGTCAAAACAACGTCTATAATTATTCCTACATTTTTCTGAATTTATTTGATTTTTAAGCTATGTGTGTGTTGGGGGGGAAAGGCAGAAAGAGTGTGTGACGAAAATGTGACTGGGTGTGACTTGTGAGCTGGCTTAGCTAATTATTAGTCAGAATTAGGTCAGCATTTGTCAGCATTTGTCAGCCTTAGTCAGAATTTTGTCAGCGCTGACTCATCAGTACCTTTCTCACACATTGTGCCCTTCTTTATAGACAAGCTTCAGGGGCCCCGCCTATGGCGCGTCCTCATGTTGCTCAAACTGTGCCGTCGTCTCGCCCCCAGACCCCTGCAAATCCCACTTCTGGGTCACATGCTTTATCCCAATTCTGGGTGACATGCTTTATCCCACTTTACAGTTTTATGCTTTATCCAATGATGGGTCATGAGGTGGTGTGTGGAGTCCCATCTGATGGACCATGTGTAGAGCCATGTCAGGTGGTGTGTGAAGTGCCATGTCATGTGGTGTGTCAAATTCCATGTCACAGGGTGTGTGAAGAACCATGTCACATGGTATGTGAAGTCCATGTCATGTGAAGCACTATGTCACATAGTGTGTGAAGCTCCATGTCACATGACACACTATGTCATATAGTGTGTGAAGTGCCATGTCACATGAAGCACCATGTCACATGGCATTGAAGTGCTATGTCATGCAAAGCATCATGTCACAGGGTGTGTGAAGTGCCATGTCACATGGTGTGTGAAATGCCATGTCATGTGGCATGTGAACAGCCATGTCACATGGTGTCATGTGGTGTATGAACACCTATGTCATGTGGTGTATGAAGTGCCATGTCACATGGTGTGAAGTACCATGTCACATGAAGCACCATGTCACATACTGTGTGAAATGCCATGTGTCATGTGGTGTGTGTGAAGCACCATGTCACATACTGTGTGAAATGCCATGTGTCATGTGGTGTGTGAAGTCCCATGTCACATAGTGTGTGAAGTGCCCTGTGATGGTAGTGAACACTATGTGATGGACTGTGTGAGGTGTGTGAAACACCATGTCAAGTGGCATGTGAAGTGCCATGTCAGCCATGTCACATGGTGTGTGTCACCTAGTGTGTGAAGCACCATGTCACACAAAGCACCATGTCACAGGGCATGTGAAGTGCCATGTCATGTGGCTCATGAAGTGACATGTCACAGGGCATGTGAAGTGCCATGTCACATGGCATGTGAAACACCATGTCATGTGGCATGTGAAGTACCATGTCACAGGGTGTGTGAGGTGCCATGTTACAGGGTGTGTGAAGTGCCATGTCACATGGCATGTGAAACACCATGTCACATTGAAGCACCATGTCATGTGGCATGTGAAGTGCCATGGTGGACCATGTGAACAGCCATGTCATGTGGCATGTGAAGTGCCATGTCACAGGGCGTGTGAAGTGCCATGTCACAGGCATGTGAAGCACCATGTCACAGGGCATGTGAACAGCCATGTCATGTGGCATGTGAACAGCCATGTCACGTGGCATGTGAGCAGTCATGTCACGCGGCGTGTGAAGTGCCATGTCACGTGGCGTGTGAACAGCCATGTCACGTGGTGTGTGAACAGCCATGTCACATGGCTTGTGAAGCACCATGTCATGTGGTGTGTGAAGTGCCATGTCACGTGGTATGTGAACAGCCATGTCATGTGACATGTGAAGTGCCATGTCACATGGTGTGTGAAGTGCCATGTCACGTGGCATGTGAAGCACCATGTCATGTGGTGTGTGAAACACCATGTGATGGACCATGTGAATTCCAAGTGGTGGTGAGTCACTCCCTGTGACTGGGGTGTGACTTCTAGGCACCCTGTGACTGTGAGTCACTCCCTGGGTGGTCACCATCTGATGGGGTGTGACATTGTGACTGAGGTGTGGCTTGTGGGAACCTTTGACTGGGATATGATATTGTGACTGAGGTGTGGTTGATGGGCACCATGTGATAGGGGTGTGACATATGTGTCATGTGGTGTGTGAAGTGCCATGTCACATGGTGTGTGAAATGCCATGTCACATGGTGTGTGAACAGCCATGTCATGTGAAGCACCATATCACAGGGTATGTGAAGTGCCATGTCACAGGGCATGTGAACAGCCAGGTCACGTGGCACATGAAATGCCATGTCATGTGGCATGTGAACAGCCATGTCACAGGGCATGTGAAGTGCCATGTCACAGGGCATGTGAAGTGCCATGTCACATGGTGTGTGAATTCCAAGTGGTGGTGAGTCATGTGATGTGACATGTGAAGTGCCATGTGAAATGCCATGTGGTGGACCATGTGAACAGCCATGTCATGTGGCATGTGAAATGCCATGTAATGGGCCATGTGAATTCCCAGTGGTGGTGCAGTCCTGTGACTGGGGTGTGATAGTGTGACCTGTGAGAACCTTGTGACTGAGATGTGCCTTGTGAGTGCCCTGTGACTGGTGTGGGACTGAGGTGTGACATGTGGGCCATGTGTGAGTCACTCCCTGAGTGGAGAGTGACAGTGTGACTGGGTGTGACTTGTGAGAATTGTGTGACTGATGAGTGCCATGTGACTGGGGTGTGACTGATGCGTGACTTGTGAGCACATGTGACAGAGCAATGTAAGAAGGGAACAAAGGTTGCTTACAAATGCTTACAAATGCTTACGTAAATTATTAGTCAGGCTGACCAATCTTATGTCAGCCTTATGTCAGCATTATCTAAGAATTTGTCAGCGCTTTGTCAGAGTACCTTTCACACGCTTTGGCCCTTCTATATAGACAAGCTTCAGGGGCCCCGCCTATGGCGCGTCCTCGCGTTGCTCAAACTGCGCCGTCGTCTCGCCCCTTCAGCTTGCTGGGGGCACGCCCCCAGACCCCCGCAAATCCACTTCTGGGTTTTATGCTTTATCCCACTTTAGATTTGTATGCTTTATCCTAAATCAGAGTTACCAGGTGGTGTGTGAAAGCCCCAGGTGTGTGAAAGCCCCAGGTGTGTGAACATGTGGTGTCACATGGTGTGTGAAAGCCCCAGGTCACATGACATGTGAAGTGCCATGTGAAAGTGCCATGTCATGTGAAGCACCATGTCATGTGGTGTGTGAAGTGCCATGTCACATGCCATGTGATGCACCATGTCACAGGGCATGTGAAGTGCCATGTCACAGGGTGTGTGAAACACCATGTCACATTGAAGCACCATGTCATGTGGCATGTGAGGCGCTATGTGAAATCCCATGTGGTGGACCGTGTGAACAGCCATGTGATGGACCATGTGATTCCAAGTGGTGGTGAGTCACTCCCTGGGTGGTCACCATCTGATGGGGTGTGACATTGTGACTGAGGTGTGGCTTGTGGAACCCTTTGACTGGGATGTGACATTGTGACTGAGGTGTGGTTGATGGGCACCATGTGATAGGGGTGTGACATATTGTGTGAAGTGCCATGTCACGTGGTGTGTGAACAGCCATGTCATGTGAAGCACCATGTCACATGGGGTGTGAAGTGCCATGTCACAGGGTGTGTGAAGTGCTATGTCACATGGTGCTTCATGGTGGTGAGTCATGTGATGTGCCATGTGATGTGCCATGTCACATGGTGTGTGATTTCCAAGTGGCAATGAGTCATGTGATGTGGCATGTGAAGTGCCATGTCATGTGGTGTGTGAAGTGCCATGTCACAGGGCATCACAGGGCATGTGAAGCACCATGTCACATGGTGTGTGAATTCCAAGTGGTGGTGAGTCATGTGATGTGGCGTGTGAAGTGCCATGTCACAGTCACATGGTGTGTGAATTCCAAGTGGTGGTGAGTCATGTGATGTGGCATATGAAGTGCCATGTCACATGGTGTGTGAACAGCCATGTCACATGCCATGTGAAGTGCCATGTGAAATGCCATGTGGTCGACCATGTGAACATGTCATGTGGCATGTGATGCAATGGGCCATGTGAATTCCCAGTGGTGGTGCAGTCCCTGTGACTGGGGTGTGATAGTGTGACTTGTGAGAAGTGTGTGACTGATGAGTCCCATGTGATGAGGTGTGACATGGGCCATGTGTGAGTCACTCCCTGAGACAGTGTGACTGGGTGTGACTTGTGAGAATTGTGTGACTGATGAGTGCCATGTGACTGGGGTGTGACTGAGGCGTGACTTGTGAGCACATGTGACAGAGCAATGTAAGAAGGGCACAAAGGTTGCTTACAAATGCTGACATAAATTATTAGTCAGGCCGACAAATGCTGACCAATCTTATGTCAGCATTAGTCAGCATTAGGTCAGCATTATATCAGCATTACCACACGATTTGTCAGCGCTTTGTCAGCGGTACCTTTCCCATGCGTTGTGCCCTTCTATATAGACAAGCTTCAGGGCCCGCCTATGGCACGTCCTCGCGGTTGCTCGAACTGCGCCGTCGTCTCGCCCCTTCAGCTTGCTGGGGGCGCGCCCCAGACCCCGCAAATCCCAATTCTGGGTGACATGCTTTATCCCACTTTACAGTTTTATGCTTTATCCCAATGGAGGGTCATGAGGTGGTGTGTGGAGTCCCATCTGATGGACCATGTGTAGAGCCATGTCAGGTGGTGTGTGAAATGCCATGTCACATGGTGTGTGAAGTGCCATGTCACATGGTGTGTGAAGTGCCATGTCACATGGTGTGTGAAGTGCCATGTCACATGGTGTGTGAAGTGCCATGTCATGTGAAGCACTATGTCACATAGTGTGTGAAGCTCCATGTCACATGACGCACTATGTCATATAGTGTGTGAAGCACCATGTCATGTGGCGTGTGAAGTGCCATGTCACATGGCATTGAAGTGCTATGTCATGCAAAGCATCATGTCACAGGGTGTGTGAAATGCCATGTCATGTGGCATGTGAACAGCCATGTCACATGGTGTCATGTGGTGTATGAAGTGCCATGTCACATGGTGTGTGAAGTACCATGTCACACAAAGCACCATGTCACAGGGCATGTGAAGTGCCATGTCATGTGGCTTGTGAAGTGACATGTCACAGGGCATGTGAAGTGCCATGTCACATGGCGTGTGAAACACCATGTCACATTGAAGCACCATGTCATGTGGCATGTGAAGTGCCATGTGAAATGCCATGTGGTGGACCATATGAACAGCCATGTCATGTGGCATGTGAAGTGCCATGTCACAGGGTGTGTGAAGCACCATGTCACGTGGCGTGTGAACAGCCATGTCACATGGCTTGTGAAGTGCCATGTCACGTGGCTTGTGAAGCACCATGTCACGTGGCGTGTGAACAGCCATGTCACATGGCTTGTGAAGTGCCATGTCACGTGGCTTGTGAAGCACCATGTCATGTGGTGTGTGAACTGCCATGTCACATGGCGTGTGAACAGCCATGTCATGTGGCATGTGAAGCACCATGTCATGTGGTGTGTGAAGTGCCATGTCACGTGGTATGTGAACAGCCATGTCACATGGTGTGTGATCACCAATGTCACATGGTGTGTGAAGTGCCATGTCACGTGGCATGTGAAGCACCATGTCATGTGGTGTGTGAAACACCATAACCTCATGCAACGGGGCGTGTCGATAACCGGCTAGCGTGTGGAGCGTGAGAGTAAGCGCGTGACTGAGCGGGCGGCTGTGACGTGGTAGCCATGTGAATTCCAAGTGGCTCCCTGTGACTGGGGTGTGACCTGTGGGCAATTGAGTCACCCTGATGGGGTGTGACTTGTGAGAACCTTGTGACATGCCTCTGACTGGGTGGACTGAGGTGTGACACGTGAGCCATGACTGTGTGACAGGTGTGACTTGTTGGAGAAATCCTGTGACAGGGTGTGACTTGTGAGTGCCCTGTGACTGAGTGTGACTGGGGTGTGACTGTGACTGCAGTAATGTAAGAAGGGAACAAAGGTTGCTGACAAATGCTGACAAATTGCTTACTAATTATTAGTCAGGCTGACCAATCTTATGTCAGCCTTAGCTCAGCATTATATAAGAATTATGGCATGTATATCTAAGAATTTGTCAGCGCTGACTCACCAGTACCTTTCTCACGCGTTGTGCCCTTCTATATAGACAAGCTTCAGGGGCCCCGCCTATGCCGCGTCCTCGCGTTGCTCGAACTGCACCGCCGTCTCGCCCCTTCAGCTTGCTGGGGGCGCGCCCCCAGACCCCCGCAAATCCCACTTCTGCATGACATGCTTTATCCCACTGTACAGTTTTATGCAATGAAGTGTCATGAGGTGGTGTGTGAAATCCCATCTGATGGACCATGTGAAGTGCCATGTCACGTGGTGTGTGAAACACTATGTGGTGGACCATGTGAATAGCCATGTCACATGAAGCACCATGTCATGTAGCATGTGAAGTGTCATGTGTCATGTGGTGTGTGAAGCACCATGTCAGGTGGTGCCATGTCACGTGGCGTGTGAACTGACATGTCATGTGGCATGTGAAGTGCCATGTCATGTGGCTTGTGAAGCACCATGTCATGTGGTGTGTGAAGTGCCATGTCACATGGCGTGTGAAAAGCCATGTCACGTGGTATGTGAACAGCCATGTCACATGGTGCATGAAAAGCCATGTCATGTGGCATGTGAAAAACCATGTCACATGGCGTGTGAAAAACCATGTCACATGGCGTGTGAAAAACCATGTCACGTGGCATGTGAACAGCCATGTCACATGGCATGTGAAAAGCCATGTCATGTGGTGCATGAAATGCCATGTCATGTGACATGTGAAGTGCCATGTCATATGGCTTGTGAAGCACCATGTCACAGGGCGTGTGAAGCGCCACGTCACAGGGCATGTGAAGTGCCTTGTCACATGGCATGTGAACAGCCATATCACGTGGCATGTGAAAAGCCATGTCATGTGGTGCATGAAATGCCATGTCATGTGACATGTGAAGTGCCATGTCATATGGCTTGTGAAGCACCATGTCACAGGGCGTGTGAAGCGCCACGTCACAGGGCATGTGAAGTGCCTTGTCACATGGCATGTGAACAGCCATATCACATGGCGTGTGAAAAGCCATGTCACGTGGCGTGTGAAACACCATGTCACGTGGCGTGTGAAACACCATGTCACGTGGCGTGTGAAACACCATGTCACGTGGCGTGTGAAACACCATGTCACATTGAACCACTATGTCATGTGGCATGTGAAGTGCCATGTGAAATGCCATGTGAAATGCCATGTGATGGACCATGTGAACAGCCATGTGATGGACCATGTGAATTCCAAGTGGTGGTGAGTCACTCCCTGGGTGGTCACCATGTGATGGGGTGTGACATTGTGACTGAGGTGTGGCTTGTGGGAACTCTGTCAATGGGATGTGACATTGTGACTGAGGTGTGGTTGATGGGCTCCATGTGACAGGGGTGTGACTTGTGAGAATCCTGTGACTGGGGGGAGTGCAGTTCTGGGCCTTGTGACTGGGGTGTGACTTGTGAGAATCTTGTGATTGTGACTGGGATGTGCCTTGTGAGTGCCCTGTGACTGGGGTGTGACTGGGGTGTGATTGTGTGACTTGTGAGTCACTCCCTGATGAGTCCTGGGCACTGTGTGACTGGGGTGTGACTTATGAGAATGTTGTGACAGGTGTGTGACCTGTGGGACAATAGTGTGACTTGTGACTGGCAGGTTGCTTACAAATGCTGACATGCTGACAAAACTCTTAGTCAGGCTGCACTTGCTAATTATTAGTCAGAATTAGGTCAGCTATTGTCAGCATTTGTCAGCCTTAGTCAGAATTTGTCAGCGCTGACTCATCGGTACCTTTCTCACGCGTTGTGCCCTTCTATATAGACAAGCTTCAGGGGCCCCGCCTATGGCACATCCTTGCATTGCTCAAACTGCACCGTCATCTCGCCCCTTCAGCTTGCTGGGGGTGCACCCCCAGACCCCCACATATCCCAATTCTGGGTTTTATGCTTTATCCCACATTAGATTTGGAAGTGCCAGGCATGTGAAAGCGCCAGCAAGGACGTGCCATAGGCAGGGCCCCTGAAGCTTGCTGGGGTCGTGCCCCCAGACCCCCACAAATCCTACTTCTGTGTGACATGCTTCATCCCAGTTCTGGGTTGATGCTTTATCCCAATGAAGAGTCATTAGGTGGTGTGTGAAATCCCATCTGATGGACCATGTGAAAAGCCATGTCAGGTGGTGTGTGAAGTGCCATGTCATGTGGCATGTCATGTGGTGTGTGAAACACCATGTGGTGGACCATGTGAATAGCCATGTCACATGAAGCACCATGTTCCATGGAATGTGAAGTGCCATGTCATGTGAAGTGCCATGTCACATGGTGTGTGAAATGCCATGTCATGTGGTGTGTGAAGCACCATGTCACGTGGCATCACGTGGCGTGTGAAGCACCATGTCACATGGTGTGTGAATTCCAAGTGGTGGTGAGTCATGTGATGTGGTGTGTGACGCACCATGTGATGTGGTGTGTGAAGTGCCATGTCACAGGGCATGTGAAGCACCATGTCACGTGGCCTGTGAAGCACCATGTCATGTGGCATGTGAAGTGCCATGTCACGTGGCATGTGAAGTGCCATGTCACGTGGCATGTGAAGTGCCATGTCACGTGGCATGTGAAGTGCCATGTCACGTGGCATGTGAAGTGCCATGTCACGTGGCATGTGAAGTGCCATGTCACGTGGTGTGATCTGGAATCCTAGCCTGTCCAGTCCATCCTGTACATCAACAACAATCTTGAACATCCCATAAAATTCTTCAACAGATCCTGTGTGAGCAGGTGGTGGGGATGATGGTGGATCCTGGTGCTGATCCTGGTGCTGATGATACTGATCTCCTACTCCAGCCTGGGGCTGAACCATGTTAGGCCAAGGAATGAAAGATTGAGATGGGTAGGGGCCATAGGGCATCATGAAATGTGGTGGATAGTTTGATGGGTAAGGTTGAGCAATGGGCATAGCAGGAAGTGTGTTACTGGGCATTGGCTTGCCTAGAGATGAGGCCATTGCTGGAGAAGCTCTCTTACCTTTCCCAAGTGAATGGGAGGCATGAAATAACTGCAAACCAAGAGGGATGGTATTCAAGTCACTTTCCCTTTGTTCTAATCTTTCAGTAAATAAATTTGTTTATATCATAGAAAACCATACAATAGATGATGCCCACACCAATTTACAAGGTCAAGTCAACTCAAAGTGCATGTTGCTTACTTGATGATGAAAACACTGCTTGTCATGATGTAATTGACAAGCACCATGAGGGTATTTATTGTCAATTTCATGCACAATATCTTCATTTATGAATGCAAAACATAATTTCACCTTCCTTGGTGAAGACAATAATAATTGACTGTTGTCACCCTTGTCAGGATTGTCTACCTGATCTCATTCCATGGCTATCATGGCTTTCAATAGCTTAGATGACCAAAAAGAATGTCAACTCACCATTGTTTTCTCACTAGTGAAAGCTGAAGAGGGATTCCATCATAACAATGATGACAGGTATTTGGTCATGTCAAGAGGATACTTGTCAAATCATAGAAAGATAAGAAGGTAATGAATGCAAAGGGACAGGTGGTGTTTCTGGAACTTCCATTTGAAACTTGTGATCACTAAGCGATCCTTTGAAACCTAAAACCCATTACTTATACTCTCAAACATTACAAAATGATGACACACCTGAAAACCTTTACTAATAAACTCAATAAACTCATCCAAGACAGTGAGACATCAAGCATGACTGGTCCTTCCATGACAGTCTCATCTTTTCCAGCCTTACGGGACAGCTTAGAGGCAGTGGTCTTACTGTGGGAATTGATAGAGATAAAGGCTTCAAACTGTTTGACAGTGCTCATAGCCTGAGTCACAGCTGGGACTGGTTCTTGAGGCTGGGGAGTGACTGTGAAAAAGTCTATGCAGTCTCAGAGCTTACATGACCAAGTCTATCTGCTACATACCTTGTTGAGTGCCTCAGCAGGCTGGGTTCCAAAACCATCAAAACTGCCATAAGGATCAGAAACTTGGTTGGCAGCAGGAGGATAAGGCCAAGAGTCAGGGCTATAATAGTCATAGCTGAAGCTGTCTGGCACATAGTATGATCCTGGATCCATGTCAGACCAGTGGACAAGGAGATGAAGCTGGGGAGACAAAGTTGGGGAGACGAAGCTGGGGGATTGAGGGATGGGGGATGTCACACACAGCAACTGGTCTCAGGGTCTCAGGGTTGCTGATTACATAATCACATAATGATCAGCTATCACTAGCTAAGCAAAAAAGAAAAAGTTGTTGTCCCAATGTTTTCTGAATCAGCTGTAATAGAGCATGTCATGAATATGACTTTGGTACATTGGAGTGCAGTGGCTGTGCTAAAAAATGCGGAATCCTGATAGTATATTGCAATTATCTCTGTGAATACCAGATTTACACTTATCTGGTTTTCATATTCTTAGTCAGATTCATCCCTCTACATTTTTTGTTAATAGGTCATGTGATAAGTCTTGTGACATGTGAGAAACTTTAAAGTTGTGGGAAATTTGATATAGGCATGTGCTTACATATACAATCTTATCTACATTAATCTAATTATGTAATCAACTTATCTACTTATGCAATCTCCTTATCTACTTATGCAATCTACTTATCTACTTATGTAATCTACTTAAATACTTATGTAATCTACTTATCTCACATTACATGGCTTACTAATATGTATTACTAATCAGTTCTCGACCAGGGGAATGGGGGTTCAGTGGGCATGGCTGGCTGTCCTTATATACCTTTCAGGTGTGCACAGACCATTTGCTCAATGGTCATGTGACATGTGACATGTGACATGTGACATATTCTTATCGGACTATTGTAATGGATTACAGTTATGTACAGCTCTTAGAATAGTTTCTAATGTATGTGATATATTCCTATCAGACTCTGATTAGTCTGATTTGACTCTGCTCCCAGTCCATCGGACTGTGTCCGATATCGTCCAATTTGACTCCAATGAAATGGTCGGACTGGGATCAGAGTCAAATCGGAGTGGAATAGGAATTTTACTGCCATTTTATTAATGACTTTTTTTCATTGGAGTCCAATTGGACTCCAATCAGAATAGGGGGGGACAGTAAAGAGCTCTCTTTTCCTCCACATATAAATTTGCCAATCTATTTTTAGAGGAAACAAATCAAATCTAGAGTCCACCAAGCAAGTCTAGTGTCATGACCTGTTCTCAACGGACAAAATCTCTAAGACATTTTTATTCTTTTTCTTGTATTTTACAATAGCTGTAGCCAAACATCTTAGTCAGGTTTGGCGTCTATTTTATCTAGTCAGCGCTAAGATTAGATTAGATTAGATAACGATTAGATTAGATTACGGACTACCGGACCAATGACTCATACACTATGACTCAGGCTTACCAATGCGCAGCAGCGGGGGCCAATTATGCTATCTCTTTTACTCATACTTACTCAGTGTAGTTACTATTATTAGAGTGGTGCACAGACCACCCTTGTAGTATATAAACTGAGCAAGTAGCACCCAGAGTCCTCAGTCGAGTTCTCTCAGGTTTCTTCCTACCCTCATCTCTTCTCCTCTCCTAAGTCTTCTGTTGGGGCCCTAAGGCGTCACGCCAAGGGTAGTCCTGATATCTAGATTTAGAATTCTCAGTGAAATGAAGATAATCAATGCCACATGAACATTTCTCCTCCAATGCTGAGGATATGAGACAATTTCAGATAGTTTAGGATACATAGGCCAAACTTGTTCTTTATAGTATCTGGGTTGAAACAAAACCATATAATAATCCATTCTTATCCCAAATAGGATGATTTTTAGTATGTTTTATGATATGTGTTTGTTTATGAACCCTATATTTAACATTTATAAAGAATGGAAATGCAAGTTCTAATTCCTTTGCTTTTATGCTGAATTTAGAATAAGTATTCTTATCAGATTTTGATTCAGTTCCTGAACCTGATTTAAAGAATTTCCTATTTGATGAAGAACCTGGTTCTCTCATAGGTGTAATGTTCTTCTGCCATCTGATTTGTGGAGCTTGAAAATTGTGAACCCTCTTCTTTTGTCAAAGATTCCTTGGTTTGGAAATATTGTTTTTTGGATAAACAATTTCTTCCAAATTTTTGTCAATCCAATTGGATGCTTTCATTGGTTCATATCCCCAAGGTTTATCATCATCATCTGATTTGTGTTCATCATTCCAACCATTATCCTGATTTGTATCATCAGCTTTCTGTTTCCCACAGATCCTTTGTAGATGTTTAATTAAACCAGTAATTATTTCTTTAGTATTTAATAATGTTGGTTCAGGGGAATTATTAATACGTCCTTGAGACTCTGGGAATTGTTGAACAATGTTTTCATTATGGATGGTGAATGCAGTTTCTTCTTCTTTCAAAAATGGATTACTCTTAGGATAATACACGTTGATGATCTCATCAGGAACATATACAAAGTTATCCAAGTTCAACATATGAGTAAACTCATTTTGATGAAGTTTTTCATCAGATTTAACCATTGGGAAATTATCTTTCTTAGTCTGATTTTCAATCTTATTGGACTGTGACAAAGAATTTATATTTGGACCATTTTGGTCCGCCTGTGTACAAGTACGATGACTACTAGGTGCTATACCTGGTAGTCAATGCTGTCCTCTGAGAGCACTGAGCTCCCAGAACTTCTGGATCTCATCCACACTCAGGACAATGGGGCTGAATGCCTCTGGAGCTCCTGCTCCAGTCTCTCTCCTGCAACTGGGGATAGACTTTTCCCCAGGCGTGTGTGATTGTACAGGGAGTGACGTAACTCCCTCTTCTGAATGACTGTTGGGGTCCTCACAACCCCTGCATATGTATGCTGTCACAATGATATAAGCCTTTGATAATAGCTGATTTAGATCAGTTACCTTAGGCTCATACTTGGCCTTTTCCAGTATCCAATTAAGCTCAATAAGAGCTTCCACCTCCTGCTTCTGAATCTCCAATGCTTGAACAGCCGCATCATAGTCTTCCTTGCTATGATAAACAAAACCATCATGTATCCAGATTGTGTGTTCCCTTTCTAGCCTCTTCTTGGCTAGCATGTGGGAAAGCTCCTTTGGATCATAAGGTTCATCAACCTTATGTGGGGTTAGATCAATGGATTTTTTGAGAGACTTGTATTGTGGTGCGGGACATCCATCATAACCATTATAGTGACCCTGAGGGCCACTATACTGTGGGAATCCAGGGATGTCCAAAATCTGTTGTGGACGTGTGTCAACATTGCCATCATTGGCTCCTTCCTCATGTTCATACCTAATGAACATATCAAGAAGACTAAGATCTATGTTCTCTTGAACGTATCTGCCATTGTTGGACATGTACTTGATGCCTAAAATGTGCAGCTGCGGATCATGAATGCTCCTGACTTCCTCAGTCAGGTAACTATTGAAACAAATGACAGCAGCGCAGCACTAAACTAAGTAAGTGTTTCAATATACTTACATTTGCTTAGTTAGTGTGCCTTAACTAAAATGTAGTTTGTAGTAAAACTGAGGGGATAGTCGCTCAGAACGCCCTCCTTATATATCTTTCATAAACCCTAACCTAAGTACAGTGTAATCTACCTATTACATAATTCTGGTACTGCTAATGAGTCATTCTGAGTCTTCATCTATTAATATTCCTTCTAAGATGTTCTTTATGACATCATATCCTTCTATATGAGTCATTTTTATTAATAGATATTCCATAACATTCTATATGACATCATAATGTTCTATATGACGTATTATGAGTCATATGAGTCATATGAGTCATTTATGACTATCAATGATGTCATAGGATGAGTCATATGAGTCATTTATGACTATCAATGATGTCATAGGATGAGTCATATCACTCCTGTGACTTGTCACGTCACTCTGTCACTATGTCACATAAGCGTGACCTCTGTCACACTATTTGTCACATGAGTGTGCCATGTTTGTGACACGTGTCACAAACCACGTGGTAATGTTATGTAAGCTATTATGATTAACTAATTAATAGTTATTCTATATTATATAAGATATTAGATAAGATATCCATTACATTAGTTATTGTAATGAATGTAACTAATCTAATGTAACTATTATAATAACTATCAGAGTTTCGACATCATTACCAAATGTGAGGACAACCCAGACCTGTTCTGAGTCCCAGTTCCCATCACTTTTGCCTCTTGAAACATGCCCTCTGCCGACTATTGGGAATGGTTCCATTGTGATGCCCCAGGAATGTTAAACATGTCAACATCAACCCCCCACTGGCATGACACGCATGCATCTATCATGCCATGTAAGTGCATCAGGTATAAGAACAAGTTCTCTTCTCTTTTTTTTTTCTTTTCGTGCACTTGAAGAACAATTTGAGCTCTTTACGGTGCCCCACATAGTCCCACTGGACTCCCAGCTCAGTCCCGGGAATTCCCAGGACTGGCTGCTGGCTGGCAAATCTCATTTTCACTGTGAAAAATGCCCAGGACTTGACCAAGACTCTACAGGGAGTCCTGGGGAGTCCTGCTCGAATGCAAGCACAGTATAAATATTGCTAGCTGGGCAGTCACATGACATGTTCAATGGTGCATCATGCGCGCACCATTGATTCAACGTGACTTGTTACTTGTGACCCATGACCAGTAACGACCCAGATGCCATCCCGCCGAACTGCCCCCCACTCTCCACCCATCCAATCTGACCAATCATCCAGGAAACGGACAAAGTCTATGATGTCCAACAAGAGCATTGAGGAGTTGCACAAGAAAGGGAAGACTGAGGAGGAAGGATCGAGCATTCAAACACGGTATGCCACCCCCATCCCCATCTATTATTCTAATGGGCCAGCAGTTGCACAACTCGCATGTAAGCCACCCGGGCAAGTGAAGATATGTTAGCAGCAAATCAAGGACCTTCAACAAGGTAAGTTCCTGCCACTCCCGGTCATGCACCCACTCACCAGGCCACTGCCACCCCACTGTTAGGATCACAATCCTAGCCCCTCAATTTCAGTTTACTCTACAGTCATCTGGGATGACTGCTATACACATTATAACGGGCCAGGGGCCTTATGGGACACTATGGGATACCAACAGTTGAGTCAGCGCATTGGAGCGCTCACCAGAGGGCAAGACGATGGTTGGAGGAACCATCCAATACTATATACAGAAGGACAGCCGGACTAGGAAGGTGGATCACCACCTTGATGGCATCATGCTTGGCATCAGTGCATCAGGAGGATCAGCGCATCAAGCCATCACGCATCAGACAAAGGCGCAAGACAAGTGCGCATGTCTATAAAGGATTGCGATGGGAATGCACAATGCCTTGAGGCATTGGTCCTTATGGTCAGGGTCTAGAGCAGTCCAGAAGAGGTCTATGAGTGGAGTCAGAGTGGCCACGCCCATATGTGCTCATATGCACAGCAACTGCAGCAGTGCCCAAGCACATGCTCACCAAGAACAATAGGAGTGAGTCAGAGTGGGGGAGTGCCAATGGGTCTGGGAGTCGCAAGGGGTCCTCATAGAATAGTATATAAGTAGGTACATTGTAGCTGGAGTCTCCCTAGACTTCAGATAGTTAACCTCCACCCCAATCTATCTCGTTCTCATCTCCTTTCTATCCTCTGGCCAGCGATGAGGCCTGTGGGCCCCCTAGGGGGGATGTGTGGGTTGTGCTTAGGGGCATGAGCTCATAACACCCACCTGCACACCCTACTATTGCCCTGTTGCCTCTTGTCCCTCAACCTCCTGCCTCTTGCCCATTTGCCCGTTTACTGCCCATTCGCCCATTCACCTGTTTACCTTTGCCTGTTTACCGTTTGCCTGTTTGCCCTCTCTCCCTCTCGCTTCCTGCCTGTTTACCACCCTCTTGTCTCTTGCCCATTTACCGCCCTCCCACCTGCCCATTTTCTGCCCTCTCACCTCTTGCCCATTCGCCCTCTCACCCTCCCACCCTATCGCCCTATCACCTTGCCTCACCCATCTACCGCCCTTCTCACCTCACCCCTGTCACCCCTCGCCCCTCACCCATCTACCGCCCTTCTTGCCTTGCCCATTCGCCTTCTCACCCTCCTGCCCTATCACCCTATCACCTCGCCTCACCCATCTACCGCCCTTCTCACCTTGCCCCTGTTGCCCCTCGCCCCTCACCTGTCTACAGCCCTTCTCGCCTCGCCCATTCGCCCTCTCACCCTCCCACCCTATTGCCCTATCACCTCACCTCACCCATCTACCACCCTTCTCACCTTGCCCCTGTCGCCCCTTGCCCCTTGCCCTGTCACCTCTTGCCCATTCGCCCATTTACTGTCACCCCTCACCCTCTCGCCTCTCACCCATTCACCCATTTACTGTCACCCCTCGCCCCTCGCCCTGTTGCCTCTTGGCCATTTGCCCGTTTGCCCCCTCCCCCTCTTGCCTCTTGCCCCCTTGCCTCTTGCCTCACCCATCTACTGCCCTCTCGCCTCACCCCTCTTGCTTGCCCCTCTTGCCTCACCCTGTTGCCTCTTGCCCCTCACCCTGTCACCTCTCGCCTCTCACCCATTTGCCCATTTACTGCCTGTTTGCCCATTTACTGCCTGTTTGCCCTCTCGCCCTCTTGCCTCACCCATCTACTGCACTCTTGCCTTGCTGCCCATCTACTGCCCTCTCACCTTGCCTGTGAACCACCCTCTTGCCTTGCCCTGTCACCTCTCACCCTGATTCTGTATCATATTGTACTCAATAATAGGGCTGAGATTCTACTTGCTGAGAGTGGTGTATCAGTTGCACCACCTCCACAAATTCAGACCCGGACAACAGTTATCCACTTCCTCCCTTCTCATATATCAAGGCAACAATCTAGTCGTCTTCATCAACAGGATGAAAAGTCAAGCACAAGTGAGAATTCAGGTATGTTGAATCCATCCATTTGCAACTGGTTGTGAGACATTTGCCAGGGAGTAATTTCAGCAATGGTAGTGGTGATGGTGATGTTGGTAGTAGTGATAAGGAAGGAGAAGGAGGAAATACAGATGTATGTGATAACATGGATGGCTAAATTTTTATCTTAAATCAAATCAGGAACAAGAAGAGAGTGAGCAAGGGGAGGTGGGTGTTGAGAAGGACTTAGCTAGTGCTGTGGTAAGTGGCTGGATAACTGTCCTAATCAATGTGGCTCACTTTGTATGGGCAAGCTTGGCACACCTGTGGATGTGACAAGGGGCATGGATGAGGGTGCTGAAGATGAGGAATCATCTAAGGATAAGGTAAATTGAAGACTGGCACTTCTTCCCTTGTAGCTCACAAGATTGAACCATGGAAGGATGTCACTATGGGCTCCCCACCCCACCACTGCATGGTTCATCTCGTACCTCAGGTGGTATCATTAGAGGAAGAGCTCTAGGTAATGCATTCAACTTTGCAGATGCAGATGCAGATGCAGGGGGCTTGGACCTGCCCCTTCCCCAAGAACACTAGGGAGCAGTGAAATTATTCACTAATTTGGCTGAAGCTGAGGATACTACCACCAAGCCATTGGTGGTTAAGACAACAGTTGTTCCTAACATAGCCCCAGTGCTAAGGAGGTTGGCAAAGCTTTCCCCTCACATTGAAAGTAAGTTATTCAATATATTGTGTACTTTTATTAAATATTTGCAGAAGATGACTACCATGTTCTAATCCTTGAGGATAATCAGTGGAATATGATGGGAAAGTATAGTTTGGCTATTGAAGAAAATGAGGAAATCAAGTGGTCTCATGAAAATGGAATATCCTCACTGACCTTGTGTATTGTGAGTCATTGTTTTTCTGCAATAAGTCTAAACTCATGGGATGCAGAGTGCAACTGATCCATTGACAGCTAGATCAGGTGGTGGTAGTGGTGCAGGTACTGCTCTTTCTGCAGAGAGCACAGCTATTCAGTCTGGTGATCACTCCAGGATGGATCTCATTATAATGCTCAGTATTCCTGAGCATTTGACCACAGAGACCAAGGGGAAGAATCTTGGTGTAAGAGAATATTATGCCAGATACATTGCATGCTTGGAAGCTCAGCAAACATTACATGACATGGTGGAGGCTGGGACATGGGTGGGCAAGAGGCCAACCAATCTCACCATCACCCAGCTATTTACATCCAAGACATCATGGTTCAGCTATTTCATCCCTGCTTTCTCTAACATCAACAATTTTCCTGAGTTGAAAATTTGGCTGGAAGGAGGTGATGATTCCCTTACAAATATGGAGGTTTGGGGCAGGGAGAAGACAGCATATACATTTTCACATTTGAAAGAAGAGAAAGAGAGGAGGAGCAAGAAACCAGAGAAAGGGAAGAAGGCAGTAGCTTCTAGCACATCTGAAGCAAGGAAGCACAAAAGGAGACATAAGTAAGCAGTGTCATGTACTTTACTTACAATATGCAAATCCTTATGTACATCAATCTAGTTTTTTTGACATGTTGCAATATGTCTGTCAGATGAGTTGGCTGTTGGTTTGGTTTATTGTGTTTTGTCAACTTCCTGTTGTGGCTGCACAAGATGAAGCACCATTCCCTGATATCACTTTCAAGATATTCAGCAAGTTTGTGGAGGATCATTTCAGCTCCACTGTGACATTGTCAACAATCTTGATGACCCTCCTTACTGTTACAGAGAACACTGACCTGCTGAGTTTGCACTTCAGGCAACAAAAGGGAGAAGGTACAGGTGAAAGAAGTACAGTGGCTACTGGATGGATTAATTGTTTTGGTGTTGCATTAAATAAGAGGCTGAAGGTGACTAAGGGCTGCTTGTTGAAGAGATCAGATTCACATGAAGGAATGACTGAGGAGAAATTCAGTATTGCATTGGGTGTCAAACTTGAAGCACTGGCAAACCTTCTTGGCTTGAATCCATACCAGAACACAGATAAATTCAAAAGGAACTTGAAACCAATTTCTCACAAGGAGTTGCAACCAGTCTACATTATATGTCCTGGGGTAGCTGTCTGCCAGACAGCCACTTGCAATAGGATGGCTCTGTATCAGAGGTCCAGACAGAGAGATATTCCATGGGTGAGATTAATTAAAAATTTCTCCAGTTATGACAGTGTACCTGTCCTTTCAGGGCATTGCAAGCAATGCAAAACAATATACTACAGAGATCATAAAAGATCACCTGATGTGAATGGTGGGAGACACGAAAGAGTGTACCTCAATGCTGCAAAATATATCAAAATAGGTCAGAACTTCTGAGTTGACCGCATGATTACCTCTGCTGTCATGGGCAGCATGTACAATTTCCATGCATCTGCAGCTGCATATGCTGATTTCTGGAATGATATTCTTATCAGGACTACCCTTGCCGTGACGGCTTAGGGCCCCAACAGAAGACTTAGAGTAAGAGGAGATGAGGGTAGGAGGGAAACCTGAGAGAACTCGACTGAGGACTCTGGGTGCTACTTTGCTCAGTTTATATACTACAAAGGTGGTCTGTGCACCACTCTAATAATAGTAACTACGCTGAGTAAGTATGAGTAAAAGAGATATCATAATCGGCCCCTGTTGCTGCGCATTGGTAAGCCTGAGTCATAGTTCATGAGTCATTGGTCCGGTAGTCCATAATCTAATCTAATTGTAATCTAATCTAATTTAATCTTAGCGCTGACTAGATAAGATAGATGCCAACCTGACTAAGATGTTTGGCTACAGCTATTGTAAAATACAAGAAAAAGAATAAAAATGTCTTAGAGATTTCGACTGTTGAGAACAGGTCATGACAATTCTGATTCAAGTTGGAAAGGTGACAAGACATCAAATTTGGCAAGCCTTTGTACAGGAATCCATATGCTTAGTTGCTTTAGAATCAAAGATTGAACTTACATTGCAGGATGGTCTTTCTATTGATGAAGTTGTATCTGAAGCATTCAATGCCATTGGAGAAAAAGGAATTGTCAGAGCTGCTGATCAACACTCTTGCAATGAATGTACACAGAAGTACAAAGAATTTCCTGATGTAATCTCAGCAAATGATCCATCAGCAACATTAGGGGCAGAAGTCATTCAATATAACCAAGGTCTTGCTGGCAATCAGCCAGAGGATGATGGAGATCATGCTCCAGTGAGAATGGTTGTGATGGATGGGATTGTTATAGGTCACACCCACTGTGCTTATGGTAATTGTACCAAAGAATTGCACAATGTCCATGGTGGTGTATATTGTGCCTTACATGAGAATATGTATGGAGGTCTTTGTCATGTTGAAGGTTGTTCCAATAACAAGATACAAGGCACTTTGGCTTGTGAAATGCATCATAATGCATGGAGGCAGTATCTTATGAGTCACAAGCAGCATGCACTGAAAGGTTACAGAAGAGCATTAAGAAGGACAGATGATAGTTGGCCTTGGATGGCTCAGACAAGGGACAATGCACAACCACATGATGAAAGGCAGCCAGATGATCAGCAAGTACAAAGAGTGAAGAATCATTTCACACCAGCCAGGTTCTACTGTGTTGAAACTATATGTGCTCCTTGTGGAGTTGTCATTGCATGGAACAAGTTTCCAAAATCTGAGTCCCCCAAAAATATTATGAAACTCTTGGAAAGTGTTTATCCCACATTGGAGTCCAGGCCTGGCTATGTTTGCATTGACAAGGCATGCATGGTGTTATGTAGTTGCCTAATAAATGGGAGATGGGAGGAATGGAAGGCAACAACAAGGTTTATAGTGGACTCATACCACTATATTAATCACCGTGTTGATGATGAATTATGCAGAACTTGGTGCAATCCTGCTCCTTTAAATGGATCTGCACCTAATCTGGTCATTGCAGACAGAAATAATGAAGGAGAGCTGTACTATAAACATGCATTCAATACACAAGCTTGTGAGCAACTGAATGCATGGTTAGGTGGCTTTGAACAAATACTGAGAAGGATGACTGCTGGGAACTTTGACTGGTTCCTGCATTCCATGATTTTTTACCATACAAAACATGTACTCCAGAGACAGGCATCAAATTCAAAAAAGGAACAAGATGATGAAGGGCAAGATGAGGAAACAGATGATGAAGAAAATGATGAAGCAGATATATAGCTTATATTACTGTTATTTGAATAGTGTAGAAAATCCATACCTATGTAAAGGCTAGTTGATTGTTATTTGAATTAGTTGACTGTCAGATGGACATAAGTAAATTGCCTGATAAATGGGGACCAGAACTCAAACCATGATCACCAGGTGGCTGGCATGGCAATTATGAAGACCTTTTATTTTTTTTTGTGTTGGAAATTGGATGTCAACTGTCAAATGGATGTAAGTAACAATTGACAAATGAGATGGGAACCCAGAACTCAAACCATGATCACCAGATGGCTGGTATGGCAATTGTGAAGACCTTTATTTTCTGTGTTGGAAATTCAAATGGACATAAGTAACAATTGATGAATGAGACAGGAACCCAGAACTCAAATCATGATCACCAGATGGCTGGTATGGCAATTGTGAGGACCTTTCATTTTCCTGTGTTGGAAGTTGGATGTCTGTTATTGAAAATGGGGTGAGAAGTTGGTTTGGTGTAGGAAGTTAATTTGACCATGGGAAAATTGAGTCCAGTGTGGGAATTCATACAAAAAGTTGGTTTGTGGGGTTAAATTGGCCTTGGGAAAGTTTAGTATAGTGTGGGAACTCATAAAGAAAGTGGTCATTCTGTGGGAAATGAAGGAAGAGTGAGAATATGCACAGGAAGCTATTCTGACTGTGGGAAAATGTAGGAGTGGTTAGTTGACTACTATTTGTCTGATGGGACAGTGTAATGTGCTTATATATTGTGTATTTATTGTTATTTGTATGGTAGTATAGTGTAAAGTACTGATATACAGGTTAGTTGACCAGGACTAGGCCAGGACAATGGCAATATTTGCTGTTATTTGCATGGTGGGGCAGTGTAATATGGCTATTTACTGTTATTTGTATGGTAGGGATGTAAATTATTGAATATCTTCCCTGGTTGACATGACCAGGACTGCACCAGGACTGAGCCAGGAGTCCTGGTAAAGTCCTAGTAAGTCCCAGGAAGTCCCAGGAGTCCCACAGGACTATGTGGGGCAGTGTAAAGTACTGAACAATTTTCCGCACATGGATTACTTTTCTCAAGGATAATCCCCCCACAGCAGGATCCTTTGGCAACATTGACTCTATCCATCAGCAAACTTGGGGTTTCCCCACAGTGCCCACAGTGTTGCAGGACTGGCAGACAAGTCACAGACTTCAAGTAGAATGTTTGCAGAAACCTGCAGTGCCCACAGTGCCCACAGTGAATCTGCAGTGATTTTGTAGTAACCTGGCAGTGAATTGGCAGAATGTTTGCAGACAGCAGTGCCACAGTACTGACAGTGCTGACAGTGAATCCACAGTGATTCTGCAGAGACCTACAATGAATCCACAGTGATCTGCAGCAATTCTGCAGCAATTCTGCAGAGACCTGCAGTGAATCCACAGTGATCTGCAGTAATTCTGCAGTGACCTGCAGTGAATCTACAGTGATCTGCAGTAATTCTGCAGTGACCTGCAGAGACCTGCAGTGAATCTACAGTGATCTGCAGTAATTCTGCAGAGACCTGCAGTGACCTGCAGTGACTGTAGTCTGCAGTGAATCCACAGTGATCTGCAGTGACCTGTAGTGGCCTGCAGTGAATCCACAGTGATCTGCAGTAATTCTGCAGTGACCTGCAGTGACCTGCAGTAATTCTGCAGAGACCTGCAGTGAATCTACAGTGATCTGCAGTAATTCTGCAGAGACCTGCAGTGAATCTACAGTGATCTGCAGTAATTCTGCAGAGACCTGCAGTGACCTGCAGTAATTCTGCAGAGACCTGCAGTGACCTGCAGTAATTCTGCAGAGACCTGCAGTGACCTGCAGTGACCTGTAGTGGCCTGCAGTGAATCCACAGTGATCTGCAGTAATTCTGCAGTGGCCTGCAGTGGCCTGCAGTAATTCTGCAGAGACCCGCAGTGAATCCACAATGACCTGCATTAATAACAATGCCAGTTTGGTGTAATGGTTTGTATCCCTTCAGCTGTGCTCTAAGGTTGTGAGTTCAATCCTGGTCATTGGCAAGTTATTTATGTTCATATATTACTTTAATTGACCAGAGCCCCACAGTGTCCTGCAGAGTGCACAGAACATATACCTTTTCTCCAGGCTCTGTGGGACTCTGTGGGACTCTGTGGGACTCTGTGGGACTCTGTGGGACTCTGTGGGACTCTGTGGGACTCTGTGGTGCTCTGTGCCTTATTGGCACAGTTATTTACTTGGACTGCCACAGACTGCCAGCAGAGTGGCAGTACTCCACAGAACATATACCTTATCTCCAGGTGCTGTGGGCTATGTGGTACCTCCACAGTGCTGCAGAGGCCTCTGCAGAGAGCCCCCAAGTTTGCTGATGCCTCATGCCAAAATGTGCTATGCTTGCCATTGAAGTGCCAGTTTTTTCATCAGCTGTTCCACGATTAGGTCTGTTGCATCTTTGTAACCCCTCCTGCACATTTCATACCCTTACACACGAGCCCTTAGGGCACCATTGATCCTTTTGTTATATGTTGTCCATGTGATTTATAGTCTGCCAGGGAGAAGCTGCCAAAAACACGCATCCGAGTGGTGTTCGTGGTGCGCCCTATAGCTAGTAGCTAGTATGTACATCATGATTGATTTACTACCTCCTCACATCATCTTCATCAGGCCCCTCTGGGGTGTATGGGTTCCAGTCGCGATGCTGGTGACACTTTGGAGCAGATTACATTGGTTGTGCCAATGCGGATTTCGAGGAGAAAGGTGTCGGTCAGTTGAGGAAGATGGTGAAGAAGATCAGTAGTACCGAGGGGCCGAGGGTGCCAACATCAAGCTTGGCATCCCCCTCATCCTCATATCCGCAGACAGGCGCGTGACTCAGGAGAGGACCAATATAGTGGGGTGTGTGGTGGAACACTAGCATGGAGTGACGAGTCCGCGATTCCGATTGAATGTGTTTTGATTGCATCTTGACTAAAAGCACTGCCATGGCTTAGCATTTAGCATTCCAGACGTGGGCATATGAAAGGAAAGCTAAAGACATCCATCTGAACTTGTTTGTCACCTGGAGTAAGAAATGCGTTTTTCATGGCTGCCATGCAAGCTATCTGGTATTAGTCTACATATTTGGGTAACAGGTCGCAAATGTATGGGTAGGTAACCAACTCAAATCGAGAAACATTAGAGGTCGTCTTCCTTCAGACACCAAGGGCCTTCGCCATCTTCGCAAAGTTGGGCGTTCCGAGACCTGTAACAGGGTCCCATCCAACTTTGGCGGGGAAGCCGTTAGTGCCGCAGCCAGGGTTACTCCCGGAAGTGATATCATTGAAGACGCCCGGGTTCGCATAAAGCCAGGGGTTCAAAAATCCCAAGGGATTTTTGCCCATTTGGATTAGACGATCATTCAAAAGGGCGATGGTAGAGGCAACGATGGGAGTTGAGGCAGAGGTACCCCCGGTGACGTCCTGCTTCTGATTTATCACGATTGCGATATTGTCGCCTTGCGCGCTGATGTCAGGGAAGGCCCGTCCAGCGGCGTTGAAACGGTCACTGTAGAGTGAACCGATCTGGTTGAGGTAATCTTTGACAGCAGCTGCTTGGTAACTGGGTTGCTCGAAATAGTTGGAGAATCCCCCAGCGGAGAGAGGGGCAGCAATTTCGGTAGGGAAGCCTTTGGTTGCGCCGACAGCTGTGACAAAAGGGCAACCAGCGGGGAAAGTGGGAATAAAGTCATGGGGAGTCTCGCCCGAGGGAGGCTGTGAACCAGCCACTCCTCCGTCTCCTGAGGAGACAATAATAGAAACGCCCCGAGCGCCGAGTTGTGCGAAGAGAGTACAGAGAATACTATAAGATCCGTGTCGAGCAAGGAAACAAAAAGGCCTACACAACTTACCTGGTACTCTGAGTGCTAAGAATGTGTTCATTAAAGCCATAGCTAATGGACACGACGGTCGGAGGATTATCTTGCTCCAGCCAATGATGGACAAGGCGAATGAAACCGTTTATGCTGTTCATTCCGGAGGAGATGAAGTCGACTGGGGTAAAGTTAACAAGACCGACAGAGTACTGGATGTCGAGGTTTGCTTCTCCTCCTGCAGAATCATGGCTCTGGATGTTTTGACCCCCGTCTATGGACTGGCTGGTAAAGGAGGCGCCGACCAAATCAGGGCGGTATTTATCAAGGAAAATCTAGATAAAATTAGGAGAATAAGAATCGACGCAATGTAATTCGCACATTCACTCACCGCCAAATCCTCGTAGTTGGCATATTCATTATCAAACCCTGGCACAGAGAGGACGTTCCTGGTTTGGGTGACCTTGATAGTTGGGATACCGTAAAGTTGTACGAGATGGTCGGGCGTGATCAAGACCTCGCCAGAAGGGAGGGCATCCGCGTTCGATTGGCTGATGAAAGCTTGCACAGCGCGACGGGAAGCTGGGTTAGGGAAGCTAGTTGTAGGCTCGACGGACTCGATCATATGTTTGACTTCGGAAGGAAGGGAGTAAGAGAGAGTATGGAAGGACTCATGCCCAGTTTCTGTGTGGCGGAAGGCAGAAAAGGTGGCTTGGAACATATTGTTTGCTTTCGACACCGGCAGGGTGATTTGGAGCCGATTGCCTGATGGGCTGATGGATGTGGACTCAACTCCATGGTGAGCGAGCCAAGCATTGATTTCGCGCACGGTTTCGTCAGTCGGACTGACATACGATTCGGCCTGTGGATTTGCTCAGTCAATACAGGGTACGAATATGGGAAGGGCGTACCTCTTCTTTGCTCAGATGTTTCCCGTACGAAAGACCTCCGGGGGTACTTACTTCGTAAAGCCGTTTCACCAACCCAGGGGTATCGCGACCACGCAAACCAATCTCCAGATCAATTATTTTATCATGGGAGAGATGGCGGGCGTGTATGAAGCCATCCGGGGCGGTTTCTCGTGCATCATGGAGAATGAGATTGTCATAAAGTGCACGTAAAATTGAGTAGCCAGGTTTGCTAACGAACAGGTGAACATTGAATATATATAAGGACAGTTCATTTGTTGGTATACTTACGATGGGGCCATTAGATCGATTAGATGATGTCGGGCGAAGAGCTTTGAAGACACTTGAGTTGGATTGGCGTTTCGGTCTCCCTTGTGCGCTGCTTAAGTAGACTTGTATGCTTTGACGTTATTTGTTTGCGATTGCCGGCATCTATGTGAACAGCAGATCTTCGACCGATGAAAGGCAAAAGGGGCTGCCATAACAGCTAGTCATCGGCATGAACCGTGTTCCGTGGAATGAGGACGTGATAGCATCAGGCTTCCGATTCGTTCTAGAGTAAGATGGCGGGAAAGGCCAAGCCTAAATCACGAAACGAAATTAACTTCTCAATGGACCACGTCCTATTGGACGATAAGGCTAAGTGAGTTCGTACATCGCTGAGTTACACAAGAGAGTTGTACCTGGAGTCCGCACTAGAGCAGTGAGTTGGGGAGTGACGTGAGAATCCAAGCAAATACCAACATGACCAATAACCATCCTAGCGGGACGTGAAGGAGTCAGAAAAGAATTATTTCATGTGACGTGTGACCGTATCCTTTGGATGTTTACTGGTTACCATCCGTCCACCGCACCATCTGGGTGTCAACGCAGAACCAAATCAGTGACAGCCCTCAGACTCAGGATCGCATAATTGTATAATCAAGCCGCCTCATCTCGTCCACTACTGCCAGTCTCGGCACATTCAACCACCCCCTCTGATTGACGAGATTCCGGTGGTCAAGGGCAATGGCTCGTTCTTTGACCCAGCAGCAGGCAAGCAGGTCTCCCGTCTGGCACACCTTACGTTCCTGACTGCGACGGCAATGTCGATGAGGTTGTCTCACGGGAGCGGGCAGCAGGCCCTCATTCTTATTCCCCTCCTGCTCCCGCTCCTCTCCCTCCTTCTCCCAAATCCATTCGGATGTATGTACCATGGGGACCTGCATGCGTTGCGACTATGGGCAGACGAAAGTACCACGTCTGTTAACTTTACAGATGACTGCAGCCGTTGGACGACTCCATATTTCCTATGCACCAAGGACGAAGTCCAGACACAATTTGACGTGTACATTAACTTATGTCACACCTCTCTGCGAAAATGGCATGAAAAAAAAATAATGAGCATCAAAAGGGTATATATGAGGGAATGACGGAGATACGGATGGCGTAAGTGTGTAAGAGTAACCAGTAATCTAACAGCTTTGTGGACTGAGGTCGGTAACTGGTAACCAGATGTCACATCCGCTACTAAGACTTACCACGGCAAGAACCATCTCCAACCTGCCATCTGGTTCACCGTCTGGTTCAATGCCTTGACGTCTTCATCAATCCTCTGCATCAGGTCCGTGCTGTTATTACATTGCTGCATAGCAATGATCCTAGCCTTGTTGTACGCCTCTCGTGCATCATCCATTCGTCGCATTCGTGCAAGCACACGGCCACGCGATATGTAGCAATTTACGACCTCCGTGGGGTTTTCGATTGTTTCAAAAATGAAACGTGCTTCACCATTGTACTGGAGAGCTTTTTTGAAATTGCCCCTCTTCAATTCTAGTTCTACGAGGTGGTCGAGCGTGTAACCCTTTTGGGCGAGGTTCTTCAGCTCATCGAATATCTGGTAAGCGCGTTGGAAAGTTTTCTCAGCTTTGTCATGTTGGCTCGACGAGGATAATGCTATGGCCCTCTGATACATGGATAACGCCGCCATACTGCGTGATCCGTAATTTTCGAATGCATTGCCAGCAGAACGCAAAATGGAAGCTGAATAAGCCGAGTTCTTGTTTCTCCACACCCAACCGGTATAGAAATCGATGAAGGCGACACAAGGTTGGAGTTCGTCACATTTTTCTCTGGCCTTTTTGAGAAGCTCGATAGCCTCTTGCCTGTCTCCTTTTCTTAGCGACATAAGAGCTAGGCTTTGAAGACATTTTGAAACGCCAGCATGATTCCCCGCCGTTTTGAACAACTTATGCGCCTCCGCATAAGACTCGAGAGCCAGTGTTGTATTGCCAAGCAGACGATTTACTTGGCCTTGCATTAAGTAAATCTGACCGAGTTGTTCGTTCTTGGTTCCGTTCAAGATCTTTTCGGCCTCTGTGAACGCTTCCTGGGCCTCGTGATACTTATCCAAGCGATGTAAAAGTCTCCCATGACTGAACAAACACTGAGGCAGCAGGACACCATCTGGATCAAGTGAAGCATTCCTGTTAACGACGTCGAGAGCCTTGGCGGTTACTTGAATATTTGGTGCATCTTCGTAGAGGAAGTTAGCATAACCAACGACGGCCCTCAATGCATCAGTGGTAGCGTTGTTGTGTAAAGCATCTAGCAGTACAGCACGAACATTCTCCTCTTCTAAAGCAAGCACCTTTGACGCATTTTTGAACTTTTCGGATCCTAGTTCATGGCCAGCGTCTTCGCAAATCTGAAAATAATGCTGTCTTAATGCGTGTAGATCATCTGCATTAAGATCAAGATCCGGATTTCTGGTGATGTAGGAACTCGTGAGTGTTTCCAAGACTACAAAATCATCTGTATCCGGCCTCGTATGGCCACTATCCTTGACAGTTCTCCATGCATTGGTGAGGTGGTTTTTTGATAAGGGAGAAATCGCACAGAGGGTGTCAAAATTCACTCCTCTTGGCAACCGCGCAAGGATATGGAGGACTGTACGAACATTTGGATTTGAGTGAACCATGGGCGACCCAACGAAACCCGCACAACATTATCAATTAGGTCGATCTTGTCATCATTGCCTGATTTCAGGGACGTTAGGAATTGCGAGGGTTTAATACCGGTTCGCCGATCGTGCCCAGCAATAGATATGGGGAACGGCAGACGTCCAAGGGCTTTGACTAGTTCTGCGATTTCCTCATCCGAGTCTTTGGTGTTACGACCTATACTTCTATACATAGCTATTGCTGCGTCTAAGGACAAGGGTTCGACGAGAAAAGGTATCCACGTTACACCTCCCGGAAATGACAAGCCTCGAGTTGTCAAGAGAATGTAGACATTGGCAGATTGACATTGACCCAGTCTTCCCAGTGCATCCGTCAGCTTCTCGATCTCTTCTTTACTGCCTGGTGTCTCGTAATCATCAAGGACGATGAGGACTGTCAAGCGATTGCCGTCAAGATGTTCGATGATGGAATCGATCAATGTGGAATTTGTCCCTGATTTGATAGAAAGTGATTTCGCCAAGGCATGTAGCATACCATCAACGTTGGCCGCTGACTGACAGCTGATCCAATGACGCGAGCGCCCAAATATGTGAGCAACCACTTCCAGATTGACGAACATTTTGGCGGTGGTAGATTTCCCTGCTACAAGCGACCCGTAGAGTGCCATATGCTCTTTTCGAGTACCTTTTTTCACCCCCTTCTTCAAAACGGCTATCATTTTTTTGATGTTCTCATATCCACCGAAGAAGGGTTCAGGTGCGTAGGGCAACCTAGCAAGAGGTGACGCGATTCTGCAAGTTTGGTGATAAGTTGTTAGCTTGTTAAGATGGAAAGCTACATCAGGTACCTCACGTGACTGTCAGACGACCAATCGAAGGTTCGCAGAACTTGGAACACAATTGCTAGGCAAGCCACCGAGCAAGCCACCGAGACCCATAAAATGGGAGGAGGACAACGGCGGCTTCTGCGGCCCAAATTACGTTTAGCCACGTGATTCACGTCGTGGGTAGCACTTGTACTGTGCGGATGCGCTTTAGCGGTTTGTTGCTCTATTTCATCGATCGTCTCGCTCTCACGTAAATAAGCATCTAGCAGACATCAGATAGCCATCAAGTTGGATAAAATCTGAACCTGCCTGCCCATTCGTCAGGACGAGTGAAGAAATATTGGCAGTGTTTGAAGACAGAACGAAAAGCCAAAAGAATGGGTTCCTCGCTTCTACTGACACACAGAATTTTAATCCGACTGCGACACGATTCACTGCTGATGATGGGTTTTATTTCAGAGAAGAATTGTTTTACGATGGTGTGATCATGACAGGCGTCAAAACCATCCAACAAAATGATGTAAAATATGCTTGGACTAAGGCCCTTGACGAACGACTCATTGATAGGCTTGATGACCAATTCGCTAAATTGCTTTCCTAACGGTATTGTCCATATGAGAGGGTGCGTTTTAGAAAAATTTATCAATTGTCTCCTTTAGACCGGGATTCATGCAGTGAAGCTGTCTGGCGAGTGTCGGTATGACGTGTTGAAAGTCCGAACACCGACAGTCGTCGCGATTGAAACAGAAACTGATGACCGGATAATGGGCCTGGACAGCAGAAGTGTGCACAAACCCCCGCGCAACGGTCGACTTGCCAGTAGCCGCAGGGCCCAAGAGCAAAAAGATCGGTACATTGGCGTCAATGATCCATTTTTTCAACTGCTCCAATAACAGACATTCAGTGACCTGACATTGTTCGGATATTTCTTTATCGTAACTTGCGTCCGGTACGGATAAGAGTTCGATCAAGTCGACCGCAGGTGCTGGTCCTATAACTTTTAGTGCGTTTCATGCGGGAATGAAATGATACTAGAAATGGAATCTACTGACCTTCTCCAGAAGTATTGAGCACGTTTCCTGCTACATCATATAGCGTCGAGTTGATGATATAGACTCCACTAGCGCGCTCAAAGATTGGCATTGTATTGTATCCAGAGCAGGACACGCCCTCCACATGTGTGTTTGTTCTTGTTTTCTCTCCTAGGCGCAAACATGGATTTAAAGTGGTGATCCCAAGTTGTATCGCAGTACTAGTAATCATCATTGTGGTATGTGTAGAAGGCCCAAGGTGATGGTGAGAGGGAAGGCTTTGTATTGAAGTGAATGTCGCGACTCGCCCCCGCCGACATGCAGAATATTCTGGCGCTGGCGTTGACGTTGAGCGTTTTGTCCGGCGAGTTCAGAGGATGCCGAATCGTCCGTGTTTGCATATGTGTTAGGTGAGTCCGGCCGTGCGAGGATGTTCAGATGACCCCAGTGAAAAGTCCGGGCGAGCAAACTCGTCAGTCGCTAATTCACTGTTAGTCGCTATCAGAAGACCATCTTCCCCGCGCCTTCAACCGTTTTCCCAAACCGTTACGCAGGTAAGTTGTCATTTCGTTTTGATAACCGCTTCCTCAACCATTTACCAAGACCGCCCCCCCTCAACCGGTGACCTCCATCCCGATAACCGAGCACTCAACCAGAGATCGGCACGGGTATGGCACGGGTAGCGGGTACAGGTATGGTTGTACGGGTTTACAAGTCCGGCACCTCAACTGTTCCTGCGCTCTCAAGATAACCGGGCCCTCAATGGTTTTCCCGATACTAGGTACGTTTTTAACTTCATCGTTTCTTAAAACACTCTTATAACCATGCCGCGCTGCACCCTTCCTCGAACGCTGTAGCACAAGTCCTCCGGTCCATTTCCCTCCAGGACGCGCATTTATTCTGCAACAACGCTGCGTCGTCGTACAATTCGGTCAGGAGGGGGAAGAGAATATGAGAGACACATAACGATGAGGAACAGGTGTTTTACGTTTGCTTCTAATCTCACAAGGAAAGTGCGCATGGCCTAGGGGGTCATGAGCAAGCAAGAGGAGTGCGAACCCGGTAGCGGGAGGGTAGCGGTGGAGATGGTGAAGTAGAGACGAGGATATGGATAGGGACAAGGACGAGCGCAGAAATCGCGTCAACGAATTAAAGAAGGAAGCTTGATTACACCCAAAGCACACATTCCCGTTATTTCCATTAGGTGAGCGGCTAAAAGATCCAGCCAGTAACTCATAAGGTCAGCATGCCAACACGACTTGTAAACGATGCTGGCATCGTGAACGAGAAGGCGTCCCCCTGTGTGAGCCGTCCAAACGACTGTAGCCTTTCGCTCCTCTGCCCTTACAATCTTCCCGAGCTTACATATCGCAGAAAGACTTTCCCCGCGTTATCGCATTGCATTCATTTTGATTCGCGTGGAAGCCTTGACATTTATAGGCGGAAATTATGGATCATGGACGCAATGCTACCTACGTTCCATTACATCGATGTCTCCTAGTTGTAGTGAGTGGAAAAACTGTCACTGATTTTCACACCCTTAACCTCTCCCACTTGTTAGCGTGAATCAGAGACTCCGATGAGTGCGTATTCCCCACGATGGCCTGTTTCGTGTTCGAAGAACATGGGAAACAGCATCCGATCTTCATACGAATTCGACGACATGAGGGTGGTGGCTTTATCTCACAGAATGCATGTCGTGAACTTGCGTTCCATCTTTGCCTTTGCATCAATTTGTGAATCGCCTCGCCACACCAAGTCGACGCCACTATCACAGGTTCGCCATCAAGAAGAGTCAGGGGTCGTTAAACCCTGAATATGATGCATTATAGATGTAAATAAAACTTGGTTTTGAACAGAGGATGTATATTATGCCAGAGCCATAGCCTCGGATAAGAACGTCTCAGACGTTCATCTTCGTATGCAGATCGTAGCCCTCCACCACCACGATATCATCACGAGCAGTCAATTTGATACAATGCTACCTACGTTCCAGCACATCGATGTCTCCTAGTGGTAGTGGGTGGTAAAGCTGCCACTGAGTTTCACACCTTTAACTCCTTCCCCTGGCCTGCTGATAGATTCCGATTCAGTGTTCTCGTATTCAACGATGGTGACCTTCGTTCCGTTCTCCTCTGCTTTGATCCTAAGCACGCCCTGCTTCCTTCCCTCACTGGTGCGCGATTCGCCTGGAGCCAGAGTGGCCACTTCTGTCTCGACGTCACCGGCAGGTGATCTTGTAACATGGTACAGGTACAGCGTCGCTTTCTCAGACTCGTTTGTCAATGTGGTGACTATGGTCCTGCGGAGAATCGCCGGGGTCAGCGTTGACGACGGTTCAATAATACCACGACTTACGCCGTCATCGCAATGTAGGGTTGTCAAGTGCTTTGGAATACAGTGAACGAATTGGTTGTCCTGCTTTGCTATTCTGACTGCTTTTATAGATCCCCAGCATATTTGTGCATTGTTTGCGTAAGGGTTCAGTTATTTCCATATGCAGATACGTGAAACTGTCCCAATGACATGAAAACATACAAACAAGGAAGCAAGTGGGCTCCATCGGCGTATGTGAGAACAGACAGGATCGCAGTCTGCGCCTGCGGATCGATAAGGATTAGATACCATAATCGTGAGATTATGAGCCGATATTTAGAGTTTATCACTTCACTTGAGCGCATCTGATGGATTGAAATCTCACAACACTTTAATGCACACTGCGCAGATAAAGATCTTTCGGCGGATGTGAGACGACGTCGTAAGATGCTTGTTTGAAAGAAGGCTATGAAGCGCAGTCGGCATTGGGACCCATGAGCAACTTCCTATGCCCGCGAGTTAATCAAATCGTTAGATCTAGAGTGCACGACGGATAGCTTCTTCGATAGTAGGGAATCAGCGAAAGATCCATCCAACGGCATGAGCGATGATTGAATCGTCGTTTATCGTGAACGGCTGCGCATCAAGTTGTGATTCGTCCTGCTACGCCATCACAGGTTCCCAATCAATAAGAGTCATGAGATGCACGGAATTGCTAAGCTGTGAGCATAGCCTGTTCCTTGCGCCGAGTAGATGTTGTTATCGGATCCTGTTTCATATACTGTGCACGACGGGACATGTGCTTGTTCAAATGTCAGATTCAAGGCGTGGGGTGGGTATGGAAAAACCGTTAGAACCGCAGTATGTGTCCAGCGCCGCCACACGGTCAGTGGCACGGAAGGGCTCAGCGCCATGAGCCTCGGATAAGTATATCTGGGCCATCCTTCGTCGTGGGCCCTTTTGTCTGCTTCAATATCAACAGGCTATTCTGTCAGATTTGGATTCCACGAACTCAAAACGATCCGCCGGTTCGTCGGATCCTTTCTTGATCTTTTCCACCTCCTACACCTTTCTCCGCCTAATCCGCACACGGGCCCTAAATCCCACTCCCTCCTTGAATACTCCGCGTTTCTCTCAAAACTACCTGATCTTCACCCACCGGTGCATTCACTGACGAATCAAACAAGCTCTTCCATTAATAAACTCTTTTGGTCGTCAACAGGGGAAGCGTCATGTCTGAGGGAGAATCGCAGAGAGGGTCTAGAAGTTGCGTCACGCAAACTGTTATGTGAGTCACGTCATGCCTTCACGAGGCTACGATTCCGGTTGAGCCAATAAGGCCGTGCAGTATAAGTATAACATCTGCGATACCTGGTATATTATCGTGGAATGGACCTCCGACTTTCAAGTAACGAAGAAGGGCCATCTGGCTGACCCGGAACTCACTCTTTCCTGTTCCAGCATGGCGGGTGATAAACGCAGAGAATGAATTCTCAAAATACCAAAATACCAGCGCATTTCCGATACAATCCCGTTCACGACCTTGAATCCGGCGTATGGTGGTTGGTCATGCCAAATCTGAAAGCAGCGGGCTTCTGAAACTTCGCGCTCAACGGAGCAACATTGTTCGCGAGCTCCTTCGACCGCATTACCGCGCTGAGTCGGATATAGCTACTCTCTCTACGAAAACAAAATTTGAAACTCTCCATCAAGACCTGATTGATGTTTTACTGAGGTGCATTTATTAAGTAATCCCGGTCGAACTTGAGCTTGAAGCCTGTGAAGTCATCAAAGCGTTCTGGCGGTGACAATGGAATAGAGGATCGATAGTTGAAGGATGTGCTTGCAATGATCTGGTAATATATGTGTTACCGCAACTGACGAGACTTTCGGAATCAAAATACATAACTTGTTCTTTTACTTGTTACATGCCATCAATAATCAGACCTCCTTCGCCCAACTGGATCGGAGAGTAGTCCACGCACCCCCAGACGTGTTGAAACTGTTTCAAAGCATTTAGTAGTAGTGCAACGGGGAATCGTCATTGTCTACGTTTTTTCCCGCGTCACTAGAAATAGGAGGCAACCGGTTTACGTCACAACGAACGTTCAAGCGCTCACTAGCTCCGGATCAAATGGCTTCGAGTTACGCATATCCTCAGGTGGGCCCGAATCTATAGAGTCAAGCTCCCACAACTGATCGCTCAACCACACAAGTCTACCCTAAGGCCACAGACGATTTTGGCGGCCGGGGGGAGCTCTCGTTTTTTGGAGGGGTCACGACCTCGTTACGGGTATCGTATTGCGCTCAAAGAAGATTACACGCCATACTATAACTTGAAAACGTTGAAAAATACGTTTGAAGCATTGCGAGACACAATAATAGGTTAGTAGCATGGCGACCCCCTGTTTCTTACCGCTCATATATCCGTTAGTACTTCGCACCTGTTGGTCTCAAGGGTACATGGGTCGAGATATCAGCGTGGCGAATGTCTTATGGGACGAAAAATCCAAGTGTGCGTCGCTTGTGGATTTGGATCTTGTCGCCCATGCAGATAGCACCAGAATTGTGAGCGTTTTACCCATTTTCAATAAAAGGATTGTCATTGAAAATTTCAGGGTACTCCGTATTTCATGGCTACTGAACTCTATGGCGGTGAATATTTATTTAAGCCTGAGGAAGACAAGCCGCCTACTCCGGAGGAAGGACTGATAAAAGATTCCAACTTACCAGCGTCAAATTTTCGATACAATCCCCTTCACGACCTCGAATCCGTATGGTGGTTGGCCGCGTGGACTCTATGCAGACATGTTCCGAAATCTGGATTTGATTTCAGAACCAGGGATGAATTTTGGAAACTCTACCATCAACAGAAAATATACGAACAAACATTCTGCGCAAGATCCTACTCGAACTTAGATATGCGTCCCACTATATTTCTGTACTCAGACGAGGTCAAATTCAAGCGGTTAGGCTCGTTTCAGGACTTGGAGGAATACCTGCTAGAGGCGTACTCTTCAGCGATAAAATACATCAACATATTCGCCAACTGCCTTCGGAGGCATTACCATGCTGCCGAGTCGGATATAGCCACTCTCCACGAAAACAAGTTTGAAACACTCCATCAAGACCTGATTGATGTTGTTACCGAGTTCCTTTCATTAATGCCGGACGAGCTAGAAATCCTACCCCTCACCGAAGCTGAAATCTTCCTCTCAAAACAGAGAAATATGGAGCTATCATTGAGGTAACGATTGTCAGGATCGATAGCTGAAGGATGGCTGAAGCCAGTAGAAAATCTTGCTAGAAATCATAATACTCAGCGAAGCTGAATTCTCCCTCTCAAAACAGAAAGCTGTAGAGCTATCATTAATAATAAGGTAACGATTGTCAAGATCGATAGTTGAAGGATGGCTAAAGCCAGTAGAAAATCTTGCGCACTTGTCGTACAACATAGGAGTTGTCGGTTACCCATCTACCTATACACGCGGGCCCATTGGGCACCGTTTTATGCGTACTTTGTTTGCTGTATCGTCGTTTACTTCCGCCCCATTACAGTTGCAACGTGTCACTATCTGTGTTTGGTGTTGTTATGCGATTCGATTTCCCACATACTCTTTGGCACCCGCCGTGTCCCAAGACTCATCCAGGTGGGTTACGGTTCTGTACGGTCGAAGTGATGATTCAGAGTGGAAACTGCACCAACCCGAGATCAAATACCTCCTGGGTTGCAAAGATGACCCAATTGTTCGAGATACTGCTGAAAAGATTCCCGTTTTCTGTTCGTCTTACAGAATTGGCAGGCTAAAAAAATGTTTTTTCTGACTTCAGGAAGACAAAGCTTTTGATGGACCCACGTCGAGCCCGCGATCCCAGACTGGCAAGAGTTGATCCCCGGTTACAACGTGTCTCTTTCGGCACTCCAACGTCGTCGACAGGCCCAGCTGCCACTCCCGATTATTATGCATCCTGGGGCGAAAACGGACCCGCAACACAAGATTCTCAATTACATACGTTCGGGGTCGGTCCAGAAAACAACAATCAAGAGAACCCAACGCCACACATCAATGCCCCCGCACTTTATAAACCACGACCTCTGTTCTGTATCGTCTGCGCCAGCAATCAGGTGAAGGCTTTCCGTTTCTGGATGGAATATAGACTCTGACTCATTCTCTTTTCATCGAAGAACCGGTCGATGGAAGGCCATCACGTGTTATCGTAAGCAAACGTTGCATATATATCCATTAGACGGATTGAAACGTTTCCAGAAAGGCAGGGTTCCGTGTCATATCATCAGGAACAGGATCTGCTGTCCGGCTGCCTGGTCCAGCTATAGACAAGCCAAATATATATCCTTTTGGAACACCCTATAACACGATCTATGAGGAACTGAATGGAAAAGATCCTCGCTTGTGCGCTAATCATTAAAAAAAAAATTTCATGTAGATCATGTTGACGGACGCGATGGGTTAGATATACCGCAAACGGTCTACTACAAATGCTTGACCGTAATCGGAAACTCAAACTTGCGCCTGAACGGTGGCAAGACAATAGGATGATAGCCGATATAGTCATCACATGCGAAGAGCGCTGTTTCGATGCGGTGTGTGACGGTACGCGTGGCGCAGTCGAATTCGCTCCTTCCCATACTTACTTACTTATTTATCCACACACCGCAGACCTCATGACCCGGGGAGGCGATTTCAACAAGCCTGTGCACGTCATCAACATGGAAATAAAGGACAATCATGAAGAGGCGTTGATAGCAGGGAGGGCGATGCTGGATCTAGCCGCGGCGGTATGTTGTTTGCTGACCATGTTTCGGACCCGACTAAAACCGATGGTTTATGCCAGATTGAGGGAGCGGATGATATTGATGAGAGCATAGAGCAAATCTTGCTTGTCCAACAGGAGAAACACCCACACAGTCTCGTACATGCCGTTGCCTACTATTGAATCGTTTTTTTTCCCACTGTATACCCATCTGGTCGCCGTAAATGTATCGATTACCGATTTTGTCGTCGGTCAGGTGCGCTTGGTATTACGGTATATCACTTCAGAAGCACGCCATCCTGGATGAAACATACGTGGGAAACTTGGCAGCGATTATCAATCGGCGGATATTTAATCGCGTCGGAAACACGATGATAGGAGCAAAAATCTTTCACAATGCCTTCTCTCCGTCTTGGAAGCACCGCCCCCGACTTTGAGGCTCAGACCACCCAAGGCCCCATCAAGTTCCACGAATGGATTGGCAACTCTTGGGTACGTGGTTGTTACACAATGCAATGTTTTTTATTTTCTAAAACACAAGAATGGCAGGCCATCTTGTTCTCCCACCCCGCCGATTTCACCCCTGTCTGCACGACCGAGCTGGGTGAAGTCGCCCGTCGCGCCCCCGACTTTGCCGCGCGCAACGTCAAGGTCATCGGCATATCCGCCAACGGACTGACAGACCACCACGACTGGGTCAAAGACATCAACGACTATGGATCCAAGATCGCGCCGACCAGCGTCGAGTTCCCTATCGTGAGCATTCCATTCCATTCCATCTTCGTATTGACCAATCGTCGTGGGTAGATTGCAGACCCAGACAGGAAGGTGTCCACCTTGTACGACATGCTCGACGAACAAGACGCGACCAACAAGGATTCAAAGGGCATCCCTTTCACCGTGAGTTTAGACATCCTCCTCTAACTGTGCTGACCAACGCGGAACGTCAAATAACACAGATCCGTACCGTCTTTGTCATCGACCCCAAGAAAGTCATCCGCCTCACGCTATCCTACCCAGCCTCTACCGGCCGCAACTTTGACGAAATTATTCGGTAAGATCCTAAATTTCGTCTCTTTGAACGTTGTCGTGTCGATCATCTACTAAAAAAAAAAATTTCGGGTGAAACAGTGTCATCGACTGTGAGAACGAGTCTCTCTCCATTGTTATGCAACACGCATCTAACAGAGTTTTATATTTATATTTATATAGCCCTCCAGATCGGGGACAAGCACCGCGTCACCACGCCTGTGAACTGGAAGAAGGGCGAGGACGTGATCGTCCACCCCGGCGTCTCGAACGAGGAAGCAAAGACGCTCTTCCCCAACTTCACCATCCACAAGGTTGATTCCTCTCCCCCACTATTCGTTGTTTGCTGATCACTTTTTTGACAGCCGTACTTGAGAACTACGCCTCTCAATGTATAAAACATAAGCTGGAATTGGATCGGTATCATTATATGTATAAAAACAAAAAGTGTAACATGTTTAGAGAACCAATGTGTTAACAACGTGTGACTTGATGCGAGATAGACTCAATTCAATTCTCTCCCAAAGATGATGATCGATGATCCACTGTTATCATGCATGCAACAAAACAGAATATAATATCCATCCATCGACATCACGTGTACGAAACGCGAAGAGAGAGGCTAAAAGGCAACGTGCTCGCCGTAACGGTGATTTCTTCACCGGGCGAGACGAGCTCCGACACCTTCTTTGACAAATTCGGCCGCGTCGCTTCTTCCAACTGCGGTGGGGCCTGGAAGTAGATGTGCTTGGTCCCAGCAGAGAGCGACGGCTTCTTGATCTGGCTATGACGGAAAAAAAATGGTTCAGTTTCTCTCTCCCATCCACCAGATCCAAAAAACAAAAAAAAAAAAAAAAAAAAAAAAAAAAAAAAAAAAAAAAAAACAGAAAAGAAAAGAAAAGAAACGCACATGTCTTGCTTCTCGCTGAGCTTTTCGATCAGCTCTTCGACCGTGAGGTCTGCACTGATCTGCATATCGATCGACTCCCCGCCGCATACAGGGCAATCGGCCCGTTGCTCGTACTCGAACGTGTACGAATAGACGCCGTCTGTGCCGATGAGCATAAAGTAGTTGTTGAGGTACGCAGCAGAGCTAGTCGCAATCTTGAAGGCTTCATTGCAGCATGCCGCTGATGTGTGTGTGTGCTTAGCGCGAAATGGGGGGGGTTGTTAAGCATCAAAATCCACGCTTACCAGCGATGATGGCGTTCGTGGACGCGATAGCGGGGATGATGTTCTTGACAACGCCCTGGGTGAGAGACCATGTGACACCTTCAATGTTGAACTCCTTCGCGCGCGTTGACGCCATCTTGTAGAGCCAGGTGATATGGTCCGGGTCATCCGTGTCCATCTTCTTGTCTAAATCAAAAAAAATTTAAAAATTTAAAAAAAGTGAGCAGGCGAGATCACAAAAAGGGAAAAAGAAACTTGGGCGAGACAGACCTCCCTGGACACGCGGCCATTCCAACACAGATGCCCATTCTATGCAGTGTTCAGGCAGCCGAGGCGTGTTAGCAATGGTACAGATAGGGAAAGCGGTCGGTTTGTTCAACATGTCGAGGGAACATTCGTAGCACGACGTGATTGAGGGGAGGATAACCCGCGCCTGACCTTTGAACCCTGCGAAACAGATACGTCACGTCATTTCCACACCCTAGTAATACGAGCGTTCAGATGGATTCCGCACCTTCTGTACCCCCATCAATAAGGGGCTTCAAGCTCTCTGGGTTGTCCGGGTCGACCATGTTCACCAACGTGGCGTTTATCCACCGGCGCGCCTCCACCGAATCCAGTCCGCATATGATGAGATTGAACTGCATATAATACTCTTCGTCCTTGTCCTGTATCTTCCCATAGTACCTGACGTGGTCGACATCACAAACGATTGCAGCAGGCGGAAGTGGCACCGAACGAGCTTACGGTGTGACGTTGACCCCTGGCACGCGTTTCATAATGAACTCTGCAGCGACGGTGGCTTTTGGCTTTCCTACATCTTTCTGTCTTTTTTTTTTTATTTCCCCCGCAAAAAAAAAACCAGTCTGTCAGATTCCCGTACGTACGCATGCATCGCACAATGCATGGCAGGGGCAGGCTCACCTGAAGAGGAACTGACGATTCAAGTTGCTGATATCGATGGTGTCCATGTCTATGACGTGGATATCTCTGAACCCGGTCAACGCCAGGTTCGCAAGAATCTCGCATCCTAGTCCACCACCAATGACGAGGATCTTTGCATTGTTTCGGAGAAAGTCTTTGACCTGCGGTTATGCGTTCGGTTGGTTCGATTGTACACGGGTGAGGGTGCGTCGTACCTGGTCTCCAGCAAGAAATGCGGGGTCTGTGCGGTGGCCTGGGGCGTCGAGGATCTGATCAACGTGATGGTATCGACCCGCCCAGTCGTGGGCGGCCATTTGAGAGAGGCAGTGTGATTATCTAATGCCAGTGGTAATTTATTTCACATCTGATCTACAATCAACCCTTCCAACCCGCCTACCTTGGATGACAGTCCTGAAGTTTAAACGTGTTTACTGTTAGATGGTTCACTCTTTGGCATCATCTACACATATCAAGCGATGACAAAAACCTTAGCCTGTCCAAGAAATCAACTTGGTGAAAATTCGATTCAAACAGATCAGTAAATCGTGACAAGTTTGCTGTGAGGACTACAGCTCTACACTCTTAGTTCTTTTTTCCCAAGAGAGCTCCCAATGCGCGCCAGAGTGCTCCCCAGATAGCTCCCACTGCGGCCCCGATGGCACCCCCGATGGCGCCCATGATGGAACGAGCATAAGGAATTCCTTTCATACCTGCCCTCTGCAGGATAGCAAGCCAACTACCTTTCGTCACTCGAGCCCCGTAGAACCAACGCTGAGCCCAAGCTGCAAGAGACCCTGGAAATCCACCGTATGAAAAACCCCCGCTCAGCGGTAGTCATCAATTGGGCCATTGCCTACCTTTAATAGGGCCACCTGGGCCGAAGCCTACCATCCTGAGAAGCGGGCGCAGGAACCACGACTCTGGAATTAACATGACCACCCCACCAAATACCAACGTACTGAAAAGAATGGGGTGTTGCTCTATCAGGTCACCTATAAGAATTGAAAGAGGTCGAGTGCGGAACTGGGGATGCAGACTACGCGACAAGGCATACCCGTAATGACGACCAGCCTCCGGACGTGCGGCTTCAACTGGTCAAAGGAGCCACGGAGATTCTTTAGCCCGTCTTCAGACATCCCATGTTTGCGAGCAAAGTCAAGAGCCCTTGTTCTGCCCCGTCGAGAACACGTGTGACCTCTCTTGCCGCTCCTCGTGATTGGGTGCGTGATCTGGTGGAGGAAGGCCTTCTTGAGATGATCTAGATGGAGTTGAATATAACCTCCAGCTCGTCAGATATTCGGTCCAACGTGAGGCCTTTCTGAGTAAGCTCAGTCATGTGTCCGCGAATCTCGCTGGAAGCGGAGACGATATCGCGAAATGTTTTTCGGAAGTCGTCTATCTTTTCCTGTATGTGGAGCTTGTATGCAGCAGTGTCAAGGTCCTCATTGATCACTTTCGAAAGTTTCTCGAAAGAGGGGAGTTGAATTGCGACGTTTTCAAAGTTGGAGAAAGTGACTAGATGACTCATCAATCTCCAGTACCCTCGAATTTATAGTCCAAGGGACGTACCTGTGGCTCCATCGGAAACATAATGTGGCAGCTGACTCTTCCATCTGTTGAACAAAGACGTTGAGAAATCTGATCTCCTGCCAGGTGGTAAAAGTGGGCACTGACAGAGCCTTTCCTACATCAACAGCTTGAAGAATGGCCGCGGCGGCATACTGTGGTACGAGGATACACAAGAAGAAGAGAACTGCAATAACCACACTGTGGACCGGGGTCCGCATGGTGGTCGCGAGGCAGTCAAGCGTGCGAAGCAACAGAAATCTTTGGCAAGGTCACGTGGACAATAAATTGAACAGGCATACGGAGACGTCTTTGTTGTTTCATTATCCAGAGCCTCCGGATGGTAAGATGTAGAATCCTATACCTTGAAACGAAAGTAAGAACCGAATGCAGAGCAGCATCAAATATTTTGAGAGCCACTGATGTCGGACGGAACGGATATCATATCGTTGTAGGTAGCGAGGATCTTCACGCGGTCCGTATAAAGCTGGTAAATCCAGGGCAAACATTAGTGTAATAGAGTATAGCAAAACTCTCTCGTCCATAGACAATGTCAAACTCGAACTTGGTGTAGCTCGATGTTGCACTTGCCACTGAAAACCAGACGACAAATGGAAGCTTGCGGTCATCAATTGCGGGCCCGGGCATACGCGGCTTAACCCCTCGCCGGGAAACAGCGATATATATAAACTTGTGCACGGTTTTGACCTCTGATACTTTTGGACAACGACTCGGGTTCGGATTTATACTTTTTTACAAAATCGTCCTGGGAGACGGTTGACGGCGCGCTTTCTTTGACACTGGTTTGATTGTCTACTTCCGAGTCTTCATGCTCTACCTACTCTCGCATCCTCGTACTATAGAATATTGAATGTATCCTGGTTAAAGACGGTTCCCTGTCCTGTCACAGCACTTCCTTGTTGATGCGCTGTGAAAACGCGGATGTGTAAAATAAGTCTTGATGTCTACGGCGGCGGAACAAAAACACTGAAACAAGAATTGGAAACATCAAAGGTACGGCATACCGAAAGCGAGTAGATAGTTATCATCCATCTATTACCGGAAAAAAGGTTTGAGTTTCTCGGTACAAGTAAATTTCACTTTTATTGAGCACTTACGCGCTGGATAGAAGTTTAGCAGGATCTTGCACAACAATAACCAAGATCAAGACAATAACGAGAGCAACTGCGGATAAATGGTTCACTCTTTGGCATCCACACATATTAAGCGATGACCGGAACCTTACCTACGAGCCTGTCCAAGAATCAACTTGGTGAAAACTCGATGTATAAGGATCTCACATGAAAAAATGCATTGTGCCATCCTTGACAAGAGCAACAAGAAGTGGCGTAGCACGTATGTCACTGTGCCGACACTCCCTGACTTCTTTCGTAAAGCTCCACAGTGTCAAGACGCAAAGAATGACTTTACAACGGGATTTTTCAGTCAAGCTACCGAGTAGAGCAGAGCACCAGCACGTACGGGCGATAAGAACGTTGGGGATCCTATCACGGTCGGTCAGGTAGTCGATGACAGATACAGATAGATACAGAATCATTTACCATGCAATTAACGTGTCTCGCGCGTCGTAACCGGAAGCAAGGCAGCCAGGCCAAGAGAAACCAGAAGGCGCGGACAGGACAACTATCATGGAGTTAGCGCGCACGGTGACGACTAGGTCTGTCTACTTGGTGTTAAATTTTGGTCTAAAGCAGCAACTTTCAGGAAATACGAACTGCGAATTGCCCTATGTATAATGAATAATTAGATTTCAAGAACATTAACGGTCGTACCGGCCTGTAAAATGACAAAGAATACCAAGACTATACATATAGAATGATTAACGACAATTGATTGACCACTCAAGCATGGCTTACGGCTACGACTTTTGTTGTATAGTGCATATACTCGTAACATGAATATCACATTTGAAAGCGTCGTGAATATGATCGGTCCTCCGCTATAGCGAGACGGGTGTGAGCTTGCATTCCAGTACGATACATAGCCACGTACTAGGTCATCCAAGCATAATAATGCCGACAACTTGATGTTTGTTAGTTACTGCCGAAGCCGCCATTCCTGCCAACACTCACGCCTGGTAGAGATCTCATGTGAGTCGTCCAACCCTACCGCCTGACGAAGACAGAAGACATACCTGGATTGAATTTTGCTTGAGCGAGACTGCAACATTATCGGTTGAATACGACACTCCGCGATAGTGTCTTCAGACTCACAGGTAGTCATAGTCCTGTCAGTAGAACCAATCAGCGTTGCTATTGATGTAATGCTGCCACAACTTACACGACATAGGCCATACCATAATACCGAGCCCACAAATACGCAAATTTCGGGAAAGTCCACTTGGATCTGCGGGCATACCGGAATCGGTTAATAGTGAATCCCGGCGGCATTCAAGTCGTTACCTCCAAATGTAATTAATCTGAAAAAAAAAAACGGTCAGCATCCGAAGGGATGAACAAAATCGTCGTAAGACTTACTTCGCGTCCCAAAGTCAAAACGAAATCGTAAACGAGAAGAGCACATGAGGCCACTTTTGGGGAGATGAGACCCCGACGCGGGACGGAGGACAGAGTGTTTACCCATCCCGTAGTTGGCGGTGAGAACCGAAAGTAGAGCGCGGACCACTTCTCGTTCTGAGGATTCATCTAGGGAGGTGATCATAGCAGGAAAGAAGTGCAATCAGTGCATTCCCAATGCGAAGTCACTAACTCTCACCCCTTCAGTTACGGCGAAACGATTGATATGGACCTCTGGTTTTGGGAACGCAATACCGTAAGTATACGTCCTGCGTCGATTTTCTCTTTGATTATCATGGGTGACCCGAATCTTCCTACCTGTCTGTTACTTTACTGTTCACTATGCATGCAGAAGTTGCTTCGAATGACTTTCCGTGGATGAGCCCATAGGACGCTAAAAGTGAACCATTTGCAACACGAAACTTTGCCGCGGGGGGCCCAATAATTCCTAAAACAAGTTCCTTCGAGCCTTTGATCCCGAAGTGACGGTGCCTGAGGCGTTATTTGTTTGGTCCTATTTGCGTTCTTTGGTTCAGTTTGTTCACCGTCCTCGAGGAGTCCTGCATCCACGAAATCTGAATGCCATGCTATTGCGTCCGCTGAAGGATACTGTACCCGTAACGGAATTCAGTCTGCGAAAAGGCCTGTCCCCTCCTGTTCTATAGCGAAGGAGAAGAGGATGCGTTGCTCCAGGGCAAACTGGACTTGCGCACTTGATTACGTTTGGCTGAATCGGTTCTGGAAGGCGGGACTCGACAAAAGTACAATTGATGGTGTGTCTCTCTGCATCCGTACATATTCAGGTTCACGAATCTGGCAGCGATAGTCTTGACATGCGGTCTCTTTGCCTAAAAGCCGTTGAGCGCGTTATCATCCACGAAATCAAAAAACCACACCATTACACACACGAGTGTCAATCGTGTGGATGTCCAGTCCCGTATTTCTGTTGAATTCTTTGTCAGAATGTATCCATAATATCGTCGTCAAGGAGGACTAACCTTGCAACCTGTTGCACCTCGATAAGACACTGCCTAGAGCAAGGACCTTGACCCAATATCATTGGGAGTTGATTTAACGTGCATTTGGTCGACCATAAGGTCTAAGCCCAAGGCCCACGGCAAGGGAGCACGAGGAAAAGAGGCTAAGTCGCCTCTCCACCTTCCTCAGGAAGTATCTACCACTATCTACAGATCCGGAAGCGCATGGGTCAAGGAATCATTGAGCGCCAGTCTGGCCAGGACTGATGCTCAATGATCCCCATCCTTCCCGTTCCAACGATGAGCCTGGCCAGGGCCCACGTGGAACTTGGTGTCCAAGAGGCCGCAAGTGTCTTGCGAGTGGAACGGTTTGTCTTCGCGTGTCACGCCGCTTCCTACTCTGATGGAATATCAGCCACAGCAATGACGAAAAAGAAAAAGAACAAAGCCCAGCCAAACGCCGGCGACTCCTCATCTCAATTCGTGGCTTGTCGCCCGTCGCCCGCCTTTCTTGACGTTCATCTTGGGCTAGAAACGTCAGCTGTGTCAACGGAGAAAGGGGATAGAAAAGCAAGCGGCTAGAGAATTTCAGCACTAGCACGTAAATGGTGGAGATGGAAGAGAACAATCGCTCCGGTGTAACTTGTCATGCCTCGTCGCCCGCCTCTTTTGATATTCGCAACCATTGGGCTAGAAAGGTCAACTGTGTCAACGGCGAAAGAAAGGGAAAAGAGCAGGTATCTATAAAGGATTTCGACGCGTCAATTCGTGATTTGTTGTCCCATCGCCCGCCTTTCTTGTTATAGAGCTAGAAAAGTCAGCTACGCAAGTCGAAGGGAAAAAAAGTGGGACAATCTGTGTAGGGGTTTTAGACTTTTATATTTTTTTCCTGATTCGTCTGTTTTCCGTTTTTTTTAAGGTTTTGTGGTTGAAGGGTATACAGGGACCGTCCGTCCGGTCTATGGGGTGTATCGAAAGGGCCGAACCACGAAAGAAAACAGAAGAACAAAGAAATGATGCGCATTGTGGGTTTTCGTAGTTTGTTTTTTTTTTTTTTTTTTGCATTTTTGAATTTTTCGAGTCGCCCCAGATGAACCAGAACCAGAAAGAATTAGACGAGCGCCTGCGCTCTAGAATTTTGATTGTGAGGGGAAAAGTGGAGTTTCGTCCGCCCGAATGACGAGCGTCTGGACTAAAGGGAGGCGGTGGATCCAAGGAAGAGGAAAAACGACCATCTGAGAAATGTTAGCTACGCCAAGGACGGAGAAGGGGATCAAAGCCTAGCCGCCCAATACTATTACCAACTATTCTCCTCTCAAATTCGTGACTTGTCGCAACCCGTCGTCGCCCGCCTCTTGACGTTCACCGCTATTGATCTGGAAAGGTTAGGTATGCCAATGGAGAGGAAAAGGCGAGAATCTAGGATGTCAATGGAGAGGGGATAAACTCCGGTTCGTGACTTGTTCAGCCCCGTCGCCCGCCTTTCTTGATGTTCGCCGTCGAACTAGAAATATTGCCCGCCGCCGCCTGCCTCTCTTGACGTTCACCACAAATGAGCTATATAGGTCAGCTGTAAAAACGGAGAGACAGGAAGAAATCCGAAATCTATAGATGATTTCAGCACGTCAAATGATGGAAGAAGAAGGGATCTAAATCATTATCTGGTCCAACTTGTTGTGCCGTCGCCCGCCTTACTTGACGTTCGCCGTCGCTTAGCTAGACATGTCAGCTGTGTCAACGGAGAAAAGGAAGATGGGAAGCGAGCGGCTGGAGGAATTCATGACAATGACGAAGAAGAAAGGGAGGAAAGTGCCGCTTACCGCTGATCATCTCATCCCAACGTCGTTTTTGTTCGTGACTTGCTGTGTCCCGCCGTCGCCCGCCTTTCTTGATATACGCCCAATTGAACTAGAAACGTTAGCTATGCGAGTGGAAGGGAGAAAAGGTACGACAGTCTGCCTAAGGTTTTAAACGTTTATAGACTTTTTTTTCTGATTCATCAGTTTTTCGCTTTTTTCAGATTTTATGGTTGAAGGATCGTCCGCCTGGAGTTGACGTCTGTCTGGTCTATTGGGTGTATCGAAAGAGCTGAACCACGAGAGAAAACAGAAGAAAGAAATGATGCGCTTTGTGGGTTTTCATGATTTGAATTTTTTTTACGATTTTTAGAGTTGTCCGCCCGAATGACGAGCGTCTGGACCAAAGTGAGGTGGCGGATCCAAGGAAGAGGAAAAACGACGATGTGACAAATTTCAGCCACGCCAAGGACGGAGAAGAAGGGGATCAAAGCCTAGCCCAATACCAACTACTCAAATTCGTGGCTTGTCGCAACGCGCCGTCGCCCGCCTCTTGACGTTCACCGCTATTGATCTGGAAAGGTCAGGTATGCCAATGGAGAGGAAAAGGCGAGAATCTAGGATGTCAATGTAGAGGGGAAAAACTCCGGTTCGTGACTTGTTCAGCCCCGTCGCCCGCCTTTCTTGATGTTCACCGTCGAGCTAGAAACATTGCGCGCCGCCGCCTGCCTCTCTTGACGTTCACCACAAATGAGCTATATAGGTCAGCTGTAAAAACGGAGAGACAGGAAGAAATCCGAAATCTATAGATGATTTCAGCACATCAAATGATGGAAGACGAAGGAATCAAACCCCGCCCCCCGGCGTCAACTAATTCTGATCTCAATCATTCTCTGGTCCAACTTGTTATACCGTCGCCCGCCTTACTTGACGTTCGCCGTTGCTTAGCTAGAAATGTCAGCTGTGTCAACGGAGAAAAGGAAGATGGGAAGCGAGCAGCTAGAGGATTTCATGTCAATGACGGAGAACAAAAGGAGCAAAGTGCCGCTCAGCGCCGACTACCACATCCTAACGTCGTTTTGGTTCGTCACTTGTTGTGTCCCGCCGTCGCCCGCCTTTCTTGATATATGCCCAATTGAACTGGAAAAGTTAGCTATGCGAATGGAAGGGACAAAAGGTAGGACAGTCTGCCTAAGGTTTTACACGTTTTTAGACTTTTTTTTCTGATTCATCTGTTTTTCGCTTTTTTCAGGTTTTGTGGTTGAAGGGTATACAAGGATCGTCCGCCTGGAGTTGACGTCCGTCCGGTCTATGGGGTGTATAGAAAGAGCCGAACCACAGAAGAAAGAAATGATGCGCTTTATGTGTTTTCGTGATTTGAATTTTTTTTTAGAATTTTTCGAGTCATCTCGGAATAACTTGAATCAGACGAGCGCCAGCGCTCTAGAATTTTGGGAGTTTTAGTGATTGAGGTGAATAGTGGAGAACCATCTGCCTGAACGACGATCATCTGGACCAAAGGGAGGTGGTGGATCCAGGGAAGAGGAAAAACGACCATCTGAGCCACGCCAAGGACGGAGAAGAAGGGGAACAAAGCCTAGCCCAACATGAACTACTCTCATCTCAAATGCGTGACTTGTTGCAACCCGTCGCCGCCCGCCTCTCTTGATGTTCACCGCTCATGATCTGCAATGGTTAGCCATGCCAACGGTGAGGAAGAAAACAAAGGCGAGCATCTCAGCACGCTAAATGATGGTGAAAAAAGAAAACGCCTTGCTTGGCGCCTAATCCTTGTCCAACTTGTTGCACCCCGCCGTCGCCCGCCTCCCTTGATGTTCGCTCGCCGTGATTAGGCTAGAAAGGTTAGCCATGTCAATGTAAAAGGAAGGAAGAACAAGATCATCTATAAAAGATTTCAGTATGCCGATGACGGGGAAGAAAAAGAATGAGACTTGGCTCGACATTAACTAATTCTTTGTCCCCCTTCGGACCGTGACTTGTTGAGCCCCATCACCCACCTGTGTTGATGTTCGCTGTCATCGAACTAGTAATGTTGCGCGCAGCCGCCCGCCTCTCTTGACGTTCACCACAATGAGCTAGAAAGGTCAGCTGTATTAACGGAGAGAGACAGGAAGAAACGCGAAATCTATAAAGGGTTTCAGCATGTCAACGATGGAAAACAAAGAGATCAAACCCTGCCCCCAGCATCAACTAATTCTAATCTCCACTCCTCTGGTCCAACTTGTAGCGCCGTCGCCCGCCTTGCTTGACGTTCGCCACCATCGAGCTGGAAATATCAGCTGTGCCAGCGGATGAGAGAAAACAAGACAGAAGGATTTAGAAAATATGCCAGTTCGCCTAGGTTTGAATACATTTTGAACTTTTTTTCTCGTTTATTCGTTTTCAGGTTTTTTTCATAGGTTTTGTGACGGAAGGGTATGCAGGGACCATCCGCCTGGAATTGACGCCAACCGGTGTATGGGCGTATCAAGAGAGCCAAGCCACGAGAGAAGAGGAGAAACGATATGGATCTGCAAGCCGGAACGAAGAAAGAGAAACATGCGCCAGCGCTCTGTAGATTTTCTTTTTCGCCTTATGTTGTGATATTCAGATTTCCAAGAAGAGATCTAGAATGCAAGCAATAAAAAGAAACAGGGAATCAAAAGAGGTACGACACCGATCTGCAACTTTTTTTTTCGACTTTGATCGTTCTAAGTAATCTGTTTTTCTTTTATCCAGCGCGCCGGCCCTATCAAGAAAGGAAGTAAGAGTACGTCAACGAGATAATTGTGAAACACTCACAAAGATATCTTTGTCCGGATACACCATGGCTGAGAGCGAGTAGTAACGAACTGGGTCAGGGCTCGTACCCTCCACTCCCGCCACAAGACGGTTCCAGACGCGGCTTGACCAGAGCACACGCCCTTCACCCTCCTGCTATAGCCTCGAGTTTGCCGCCTGCACTGTTCGACAATTGCAAACCTATAGCTGACAATGGTTTCACCCGTCTCGCGCTCCTCTGCGGAGTGTGGCCGAAAGATTGTGCATGGCGACGTGGATAGGACGGTAGTATTGAGTTGGATGATCATGGCGTCCATCGCGTACGGCAGTATTTGTAATGATATCACAGATATCGCAGAGGGCATATGTGGGCTTGGGTAGAGAATGGCAGGGACTTTGTGGTTGGAATGATAGCTGCCGGGCAGTGGCTGACTATTTGGACTTGGGCTGGCTGACATCCGCGTTCCTACTCCACGCCCAGTTTCCTGACGCGCCCAAGTCTGCAAATGTTATGCTGGTTGCGATGCTTAATATCCTGGATGCGTCTTCGTAGCCTGCCAGTCGTTTATCGATGATGCACTATACAGGGGTACTTTTGCTAAGTGTGACAATTTAGTACATCGTGTCACGCTTAGGAACGTGACGCAAGTACATTCGCATTTCACTATCCGGTGCCAATGTTCCCTTCGGATGCACCATCGTACATCCCGCCATCTTCCTCACGACCACATTTAAGGAGTGTAGACAACTTTGAGACCTTCTCATCAGATACGTGTATGTACAGATCGCAACCCTATCATTGAAGCAAAGAAATGGCCAGAAACAATACCGGAAAGACGAAAGAACATCCCGTCGCTAAAACAAATCAACAGCCGCTGGTTTCTGGATCACAATATGGTGGCATGGGTTTATCGTCAAAGAGCGCGTTGATTGTACTGATCACTTTCGCGGACTGATTCGCTGGCAACGTCTTTACCAACTCTGAGAAAATGTTGACTTGGATGATGTTGTTAAGAGCACATATTGCCTTGCTTCCTCCTCCGTGTAGGGAGTCGAATAGATCTGGTATGCACGATCGTAGTCCAATTTGCATGATGTCTTGCCAGAACGAGAAGAGCTTTTAATCGTGTGTTCTTCTTATCATCTGCACTGAGAATAATTTCAAATATCGTGAGGAATGTGAGGGTGTCATCGATCTCCAAGTTACGGTCATGAAAACGCCGAATATCGATTTTGATGTGTCGATCCGCCAATTGGTCCAAGAAGGCATGGGAACGTATCTGCTTTTAGTCTCGGCGACAAATTCATTGCTGAGATCCATATAATTCTCCAGTGTTTATGCGTTTATGCATTTTTGAGAGGAACGTAACAGATCTGATCATTGGGTGGAGGCATTGTTCAGAAGACGGTCGAACGCAGGCCACGTTCCCTTCCTCGTGGGGTGCTCGGTTGTTCAATGTACATAACTCTACTTATTTATATCCCCTAAATTATCGGCAGACATGTGGAATTTGTGTGGTACGGGTAAGAGATCGGGTCTCAGTATGAATAACTCATGCCACTTTTCCTTTTTCTTCCGGACCGCTTTTTTTAAGTACAGACGGTAGGAACCATCGGCAACGGCGCATGCAGTGGTAGTCAAAACCCGAGAGCGCAAGTAAATGAAGCTAAACTAGGGATGGAAAAGACTAGTCGTGCCACTCGTAGCCTGAAATGTAAGGCAATGTGCTATCACTCTCATGACCAGATAGCTGACTGGCAGGTGTCATTGATATCCGAACATCACCACAGCAATTTTGATTAATGCGTTCAGGACCGCAAATAACTTTCGTTCATGCATAGCTCCCAGGTCCATAAAAATCGAGAATGGAAGGATTTTGTAACTTTCCAACGATGTGATCAGTTCGGCAGGGGAACATGCTAACGCGATTTGCGTGCAGTTCTATTATTAGTTTCGGCCTCTCACGCGCCGTGATCCATGTCAGTCCGCAGTCATGCCAAGATGTGAATTGACTCTGGATGAGAACCAGGACAACATCGTTTGTCCAAGAGTACGGCCCAACGAAGAAGTCGAGATAAAGTAATGTCCATCTTCATGCATTGCAAGGCAGCAAGCGTGCACTGATAGTGGCGGGTTAGGGGCAGTACAGGGCAGTACTCCAGAGTTCAAATAACCGAAGGCGGAGCAACGGATGTTGTAAATCACATCGGCGTTTGACAGTGCCGGCCACGTAGGTGCAGAGTTTGACATTCTTGTGGGTAATGAATTTTACTAACCAAGGGCAAAGGTTTGACAGTCCCAGCCACATAGGAGCTAAGAAGTAAAACGACTGTGGATTCCCTTCATGATCAGTGGTCTTCGCCGAATTTCGTCCGGCGTGCCTTGTTCTAGGAACGAAAGCTCGGCATTGACGTGAGGCGATCATTTGAACGTGACTCGGCGTCGGTGTTGTCAAGAAGGCGTTACATTTGAGGACACTTGCGCCCGCGATACATATGAATACAGGGTGAAAACATTGCTTTTGGAAACAGCAGGGCTGGTTGATTCTAAGTGAGTTGACATTTTTGGGACTCCCCCCTTGATTCTCGACCTTGGTACCTTAAGGGTCATGTCTTCCAACCTTCTTCCTGTACCTGTTTATTCCGTAAAAATGATGAACGGAGAAGTTGGGCGGTGCGGCTAATGCATCTAAAGCCTCTTGAACATGCCGTTAACCATTCACACCTGCAGTGAGCTGATTCCTTGCTTTTGCACGATATTGTTGAACCACAGAAATCTATAAAGGGCAAATTGACGACAGGCCTCGCCAAAAAAAATTGTGTTAGGCCGAATCTATTGTTCTATCTCACACGAGGTGCTGCGGAATCCGGATGGATGGACTGCCGTAAATTGTACGCAACTAGAATGAAATAGGAAAGGGTTGTCTCCAATTCCAGGAAAAACTAACTCAACAATTTAGGGACATACGTGAACCTGCCTTTGCCGTTGGCAACCAAAATTGGCCATGACGGGTGTTCCAATACCTATAAAAGATGCAGCAGGTGACTGCTATCCTTCATCAGTTCTATCTGACCTCGTTCATTGTAAGCACTGGTTTCTTTTTTATAGTGCTCGACTGACCATCTCTACTATCTATTCTATCGAACAGTGCTGAGATCGCAATGAAATTGTTGTGCTCCGCTCTTCTTGTTGCTTTGGTTTCTGCGGCTAGCGTTCTTGGTGCACCTGCCAACATAGCTGCCCCTGCGAGCGATGCCGTGTTGAAACGAAGCCCTGGCCCCGAGCCTATCGACGGGACCGTTGTTGCACGCGACGAGGCCGGTCACAAGCATCACTGGCACCACCACCCTCATCCGTCTCACCATCACCACCACCACCACCATTATGGTTGGCACGGGTGGCATCCCGAAGTTGAGGCGCGTGACGTCGTGGAAGTTGAAGGTCATAAGCACCACCACCATCACCACCCCCACCATCACCACCCCCACCATCACCAACACCACCACCACCACCCCCACCATCATCATCATCATGGCTGGCACGCCGAAGTTGAGACACGTGCCATCGAGCTAGTTGATGTTGACGTGCGAGAGGTCGAGGGTCATAAGCACCACCATCACCATCACCACCACCACCACCACCACCACCACCGTCATCACGGCTGGGAGGGTCGCGCTGTGGAGGAAGTTGATGTTGCAGAGCGGGACGTTGAGGGTCATAAGCATCGTCATCATCACCACCACCACCACCACCACCATCGCCACAGCTGGAGGGGTCGCGAAGTTGAGGAACGCGCTGTCGAGCAAGCTGATGACGTTGAAGGCCACAAGCACCACCACCATCACCACCACCACCACACCCCTCCTCACCACCCTCATCACCACCACCACGGCTGGCACGGCTGGGGCCCTGAGGCAGCCTCTGCCTAATTTTCAGCGCCTGTGTCAAGTGATATGACGTTTATGTGGACCTTATCAATTTTGATAGTCTAAAATACTCAAAGTTCATCTGTATCCCAGTAAAATTGTCACGAATATGTTCAAAATGTTATTTTCCTTAGTCTCGTGCATTTGGGTTCGAGCGTCTCGTTAATTCTCTGAATTCTATTTCATATGGCAACCTTTCAAAATGATCCATCTATCATCGAAACTTTTCATCTGGTGCTGATAATCTGTCTTGACCTCGAAGATGCTTGGTCACCCCTTTGCACGCTCAAGTCAATCGACTGATATTGTTTGCAAAATCTTTCGGCCCATGAGCTCACTTGAACATAACAATTCTTAGAATACAGAAGTTGCAAAGCATTACTAGTCACTAATACATGGAAGAGTAGTTTTGAGGAGACAGCAACGAATACTGGATTATATGGGCGAACCAGTGCCAAGGAAGGGAAAAGGTAATGCCAAGGCGCAGGACCGCGATGAGCCTGTTCAGTCTGGAGCAAGCACATGTGGACAGGTTCACAGGCCTTTACTTTGAACGGGGCAAAGTGATCCGTCGACTTCTCTGATGCTTGAAAGAGTCAATAGTTTGAAAGAGCTAAACATGGAAATGGATATGCTGCCTGTTCCTTGGAGTAGGGTGTATTCGGACGTGTTCTTGATTTTGGCCTACAAGTTACAACAATCGTCAGTACGTGGTCAAACTAGGAAGGAAAGGAAAAGTACGCTGAGCCACGTTCTTGCATCAGACTTGGGGATCGCGATCCAAGACATGGCAGCGTCCAGCTTGAGCGTGGTAATTGTGACATGGTGAGCCGTGTTGTCGCACGGAATGGTAGTGATGCCAGGCACATCAAACGTGGCGCTGACATTCCCCTTCGACGTGACGGCGGCACATCTGAATTCCATTTCTGGAACTGGACTCGACTCTACGCTAGAGGCTTCACTTTGAACCGGAGACCTGGACCGCTTCATGGATCCGCTTCTTGGGGAGAACATAGTATATAGGGATGGCACGCCCTGAAGTGGACGACGATATACAGACAAGGTCCAGGGAGACAAAGAGGGGAGTTCTATCCCGAAAGTGGGAGTTGCTGTTTCGAGCCTGAGGGGAATGTCCTTCCATTCCTAAAACCCCACATTGAACTCGTAAGAGCAAAAAAAACAAAACAAAGCGCGCTCAACCCTCACGCATGTCGATTGCAAATCAGGCTATTGTTCGACAGCGAAGGGGATGAAATGAGAGGGTATTGACGGTGTGTCGTTGTACAGGCCTCTGCTTTACGAACCTGGCTCTGATAGTCTTGACATGTGGCAGTAGTTGAACTTGGAATGTGCGAGGAACGGGTCGTTATCGCGGTTTGGTAAGACTGTCTGCTCGTCGTTTATGGATAAGTTTTCCTTTTTGCAAAGGCCAAGGGTTGCTGGTCGGGCTCAATTGCGATGGCGTAGGCGATGGTTTGAGTTCTGGGTTGAGATGCGACGATGGGGGTGAAACTACACGACTTGGCGGAAGATGCGTGAGGCGTGACATGCGTGACAAGTGGCTAACGAACTCCGGCGTACTTTGCAGAAGTACAACACACCCACCAATCGTACACCCCACCACCGCACCTATCGGGGGGCACAAAGGGACTTACTTGTGCCCAATGAAGTTGAAAGGAGAGCCATCGAATTTCGATCACCAAAGTCGCTCGGCGATTCAAGAACAACCATCCACTGTATGATGTGACTGACGCCATGCTGGAAACAGGTGATCCTTTTCAATATCAAATATCCACGATCATCGTATGGATGAACATGCTCATGGCATCGAGCTCTGTGCGAGCCATGACAGAGCACCTCTTCTACTTGCATGACCCTTGTCGAACACTTCTTGTTCGCAGTATGGCCCGCTGTTCTGCTCAGCCACTTCGATTAGGCTCGGAAAAATTTGGGCAATTTTTGTACTGCACATGTCTAATGCATACGTCGCCATCAATCTTCATTTTAAGCAAGTTTTGCCCATCATGTCAAGTCTATTTCTGAGCGCAATTTTTGAAGTCTCGACGATTTTCTCATGAGCGGGACGGGCGCGATCAAGTACGAATGCGTAAAATCGATAACTCGCACCTCTCCGTGATGGAGGCAGATGTTTCGTGGAGCCCAATCACCATGCTCGACACCAGCTGCACGGAGCTTTCCTATTAGTTCATCTGCTAGCACGCTGGTTCAGATGGAATTAACTTGTTCAAAATGTACGGAGAAAGAAATGTATACCGATGTCTGGGAGAAACTTCGTTCCAATCATTTCCCAGAGGTTTTCCGACATACTCCATTAACAAAACCGCACAATTGTCTTCTGGTTCATAGAATACTCCGTAGAGGGCAGGAACGAGAGTTCCCTGGAGTGGGGCAAGTGGACCATCGTACATCATTACCTCGGTTCTTGCATATTGAAGATGATCATCATCGAGCGGTATTTCTTTCCAAACAAGGTGAGGACCACCATCATATTTAGCAATAAATGTCTCTCCGGATACACCAGCCGCAAGGCGCGCAACGATCGTAATATGTGGTGTAATGGCAGGAGGAGGTATTTCACTGTTGCTGGCTTTCCGCTGGGGAGTCCATGTCGATAGCAATGTGCGATCGTCGGAGAATATATATTTTATTCCGCCATAGCCACGTATGTCGTAGTCATATGTGATCTGTAAAGCCAATAAGCCTTTGTCAACAAGACGAAAGGGAACATACAAAATGAAGGCGGTTGCCAGGTTTCCGCATCCACATTTCATCTTGCTTTATCAGGCTCATATTGATTGCCCCACCACTGCTCCCACCTTTCTGATGGCCTGTCCTTTCATCGCCCTTATGCGTACGACCGCGTCTTCCTCGATTTCCACCTCTGCCACGCTCGCGACTACCTCCTCCTCCACCGGGATGATCGTCTGCTGCCTTTCGTTGTCGTTTGCGTCTGGCATTATTGTCCTCGTCGTCTTCATCATCCTCGTGATCCTTGTGATCCCCCTTACTGTCCCTCTTGACATTGACATTGACATCGATATCGTTGTCATCCGCCTCTTGGAGCTCGTACTGGTTATCTTCAATTTCTCGAAGCTTCCCCACAGCCTGTAACTCGCAATTTTCTTTAAACTGCTTATAGATGATTGTGACAAAGATAGGAAGGAGATCCTGCGGCTCATACGGTCCGAAGATGTTGATGGCGCCAACGCTCAGATCGGATGAGCGTCTCACAATCAATGTCTTGTTGTAGTTGGAAAGACAATTATACAATGGTGATATGCTGATTAGCGAGTTGGATGAAGTAGAGGACATCGATGCGGTCTCAATTACGGTGGTGTGAGGAGAATGGGAATTAGGGGATGCAGAGGTCGCTGGGATGGCGTCAATTCGTATGGCGGTGCGAGGAACCATCTGTAGATAAACCTAAATTATATTATATTCAACATCCACGACTGGAGATAGAAGTCATCACACCTGTCGTAGCATGGACTCGGCTACTTTCTTGTACCGTACACGTTGGCCGGAGGGAGCTTCATCGGGATCGAATTTGCCTTCAGCCCAACTTTCTCCTGGAACAGCATGTTGTAGAATATATTCTATGACACCCTCATCAAGGACACAAACGGTCTTCAGCTCCGCAAGGAGGTTAAACAGATCGAAGGGTATCCCAACATCTTTATTCACCTTGGATGTACAATCTGGGATCGCCCACGCGCCGTCCTCGTTGGACGTATTGAGAGTAGGAAACTGATGTTGGTTATGCTGAACAATGTCTGTGACACAGCATGTTGCAACTTCGAGCAGGTGGGCGAAGGCATGGGTGAAAACTGTTTCTTGCGTCCAAGTCTTTTTTTTCTTGGCGACGAGCACTTTTTCTTGCAAACGCAGGCCTGCAAATATCTCGATCGTATCTTGCGATACAGGAATCTCCCCGTTCTCGACGAGGAAATCTTGGACCTCTTTGTCCAATGCTTCGTTGTTTGTGAATGTCACGGTGGTCAACTTTGGTCTCACCAGTTTCTCGCGACGGGTCGTGCCTCTGGTTTTTCGAGATCTGCCACCTATTTGATCGAATGTCTCTGTAAGATTAACACCATCGAGCAGCTGCCTAAGCGTAGGAGAGGATGCGGCGGAGTCGGTTGACATCACAGCAGAGGGACGCGAGCGCAAAGTGTGACAATTTAGTACACTTGTCACACTCCAGCACAAACTCCACATCGACAAGATACCCATATGACGTGTGATCTTGAGGGATTGGCGAAGCCGAACTAGTACATATGAGAGGACAAGGAACGTCTTGGAGCGTATCTAACAGTCCAAACAGACAAGTCATGGGACGGCATATCAATTACATTTGCATTTCGCTTTGACGTATCCAGCGCCTGATCAGGAATCGAAAATTTGCACCTGTGCAGGCGCTGCCACCTCCCACTGCAGCGACAAGTGGGTTTTCACCTGCGAGGGGACTTGGCAAACCCACGACAACTTGCCGTCTTTACCAGCCACCGTTGCCTCCGAATCGCCTCCCGCCCCACTGTCCTCTGCTGCATCTCCCCACTGTGCCACCACTCCTTGGGCCACCTTGATCTTGCTGTTGCTGCCCGAACCCTCGGAATCCGCCTTTGTACTCGCGCTTGTGCTCGTGCCCATATCAGTCTGCACGTTCGGCAAAGATGGATGGAGGAGCTTGACCACAATCTTTTCGTCCGTCGAAACGGGTACCTGATCCACGATCCGCAGATTATCGATGGCAATCGACTTGGTGTTGTGAATCGATATGCGCTGGAGGAACGCGGTGGCTGCTGTTTTGGGGTAGAACCCTGACGTAGACGTTTTCTTGGAGGGGGTGGTACGTGGTGCGGATCGCGGGGTCCAGACCAAGCGCACAGTCGAAGATTTCTCCAGGGCTGACGGCGGGAATGGTAGATTTGGCGATGAAGCTTCCGTTGACGTATATGCTGCCTGTTCCTTGGAGTAGGGTGTATTCGGACTTGTTCTTGATCTTGGCCTACAAGTTACAACAATCGTCAGTACGTGGTCAAACTAGGAAGGAAAGGAAAAGTACGCTGAGCCGCGTTCTTGTGTCAGATTTTGGGATCGCGATCCAAGACATGTCAGCCTCCAGCTTGAGCGTGGTAATCGTGACATGGTGAGCCGTGTTGTCGCACGGAATGGTAGTGATGCCGGGCACATCAAAGGTGGTACTGACATTTCCCTCCGACGTGACGGCAGCACCTCTGAATTCCAATTCTGCGTTATATGCTGGACTTTGGGCCGAAAGGCTGATCATTCTCATGCCAGGCATTATAGGCATCATGGATATACTTTTTCTATGGGCCGCAGCGCGTTGGAGTGACAGGGGCTGAGGTGGATATACCGACAAGGTCCAGGGAGACAAAGAGGGGAGTTCTATCCCAAAAGTGGGAGTTGCCGTTTCAAGTCTGAGGGGAACGTCCTTCCATTCCTAAAACCCCATATTGAACTGATGAGAGCAAAAACCGAGGCGTAAAAATATCCTACCTCTGCGGTGTTTTGCGCGATGGAAGCTTTGTAGACTAATGTGATGGGCGTCTCCTTTGCCCCCATATCGACACGGAGTTCATATAGAGCGCTCCAGGAAGCTGCGCTCACCGCTGTCAGGAACGCAAATCAGAGGGAAAACGAAATAGAACTGATGTTAGAGCATGGCACTTGCCGTAGGTCAATATAATCTCGACTTCGCTTTCCCTCTCAGCGAACAGACTAAGCGATACCTTTTTCCGCAACAAATGTGATTTGTCACTTTGTCTTTCTCTCTCTTTTTCAGCTTCATTCTGGATATCTTCTTCAATAACTTTGAGCTGGTTCTCAAGGTTCAAAATGTCGCCATCGAGGTTTCCGCAGGTGGCCTTGTACCCTTGTACAATTTTGCCCAACTCGTCGACATCGACGTGCTCGACGTCGAGTGTAGCAAGGTACTGGCCCATTGCCTCATGTAAAGTCTGCAGCGTTCCAATTCTTTGACTGTGTGCTCTTTGCAGCTCACGAGGTCGTCCATCTCGGGCGAAGTGGACTGTTTTCCAAGTTGAGGACTGGTCGTAGTGGAGACATCGAGTATCGTTGCTGGACCGCGTCCTTCGATCCTAGGGTACGACTATTAGCAATTCACGTTCCATCGTCCATACGTGAGAACAAATAGTACCTGACTGATTCATCGAGGAGTACGATTGGCAGTCCACTGATGTTGACGCGGTTGTGCCCAGTTTTGAGTTGAGCATGGAAAATGCGGGTAATTTCGGCTCTGGAAGCGTAGACGCTGACACCACTTATTTTGCTGTCGGTCGTGGAGGTGAGGTCGATACTATAGGTGAATGAGCCAGGTATTGGTGGTGGGTCCGGAGTCGTCATGGTAATGCTGTGGAGTGTCGGGCACTCAAAACCATGCCAAATAGAGAAGCGCTGCATGAATTTCAATGTGGCACAGACTCGGAGGGCACCGAAGCGACCTTGCATGAGTCTTTCTTGACGCCTGCGCAGATTCCTCTCTGCGATATTCCTAGTTTGTGACTGGGTCTGGCATCTTCGAACGTACATGCCACACTTAGGAACGTGACTCTGCTATGACACTAAAACAAAGCGTGCTCCACCGTCACGCATGTCAATCGAAAATGCCCCCATCAGGTTCTTGTTCGATTCACAATGCGAAATCGCTAACTCTCACCCTTTCAGTTACGGTGAAACGATTGATATGGAACTCTGGTTTGGGATCGCAATACCGTAAATGTACATCTGTGCGTCGATTTTCCTGTGATTGAACTTGATACGATTACTTCACTGTTCACTATGCATGCAGAAGTCGCAACTCACCTTCCAAATCACCTTCTAAGAGTGAACCACTTGTAACACAAAATTTTGCCGCAGGGAGCCCCCCTGCGATTTTCGATCTTATAATTCCTAAAACAAGTTCCTTTGAGTCGGTATTTGTTTGGTCCTGTTTGCGTTCTTGGCGGTCCAGCTTGTTCACCATCCTCTGCATCGCTGAGGTTACACGAAATCCGAATGCCGTCCTTGTCTGCTGCCCCGTCCGCTTGAGGACACATGTACATGTTTGATAACAAATACTTTGAAGCGCACTCAACTGCAACGGATGTCAATCGAAAAGGCCTGTTCTATAGCGAAGGGGAGGAGGATGCAGTTGCTCCAGGGCAAACAGAGACTTGCGCTCTTGATTACGTTTAGTTGAATCGGTTCTGGAAGGCGGGACTCGACGAAAGTACAAATTGATGGTATGTCCCTCTGCTTCTGTACATTTCAGGTTTACGAATCTGGCAGCGATAGTCTTGGCATGAGGTCTCTTTGCCTATAAGCCGTCCAGCGCGTTATTTTATCAGAATGTATCCATAATATCGTCGTCAAGGCCGGGAGAACTAACCTTGAAACCAGTTGCACCTCGACGATACACTGCATAGAGCAAGGACCTTTACCCGATGTCATTGAAGATTGATTTTAACGTGCATTTGGTCGACCACCAGGTCTAAGCCCAAGGCCCACGGCAAGGGAGCACGAGGAAAAGAGGCTAAGTCGCCTCTCCACCTTCCTCAGGAAGTATCTACCACTATCTACAGATCCGGAAGCGCATGGGTCAAGGAATCATTGAGCGCCAGTCTGGCCAGGACTGATGCTCAATGATCCCCATCCTTCCCGTTCCAACGATGAGCCTGGCCAGGGTCAACGCGGAACTTGGTGTTCAAGAGACCGCAGGTATCTTGTGAGTGGAACGGTTTGTCTTCACGTGTTACGCTGCTTCCTATTCTAACGGAATTTCAGCCACAGCAATGACGAAAAGGCAAAGGAACAAAGCCTGGCTAAACCCCAGCGACTCTTCGTCTCAATTTGTGATTCATCGCGCCCGTCGCCCGCCTTTCTTGACGTTCACCTTGGGCTAGAAACGTCAACTGTATCAACGGAGAAAGGGAAGAGAAAAGCAAGCAGCTAGATACTTTCAGCAGTAGCAAGTAAATGGCAGAGAGGGAAGAGAACAAAACCGCAATCACTCCGGTGCAACTTGTTATGCCTCGCCGCCCGCCTCTTTTGATGTTCGCAACCATTGAGCTAGAAAGGTCAACTGTGTCAACGGCGAAAGAAAGGGAAAAGACCAGGTATCTATCAAGGATTTCGGCACGTCAATGATGGAGAAGAAATGGAAAAAGTGTCGCTCAGCGTCAATTCGTTCTTGTTCATGATCTATTGTCCTACTGCCCGCCTTTCTCGATATTCGCCTCAACAAAGCTAGAAAAGTCAGCTACGCAATTTGAAGGGAGAAAAGGTATGACGGTCTGCGTAGGGGTTTTATACTTTTTAATTTTTTTTTTCCTGATTCGTCTGTTTTTCGTTTTTTTTTCAGGTTTTGTGGTTGAAGGGTATACAGGGACCGTCCGCCTGGGGTTGACGTCCGTCCCGTCTATGGGGTATCAAAAGAGCCGAAACACCAGAGAAAACAGAAGAACAAAGAAATGATGCGCATTGTGGGTTTTCGTGATTTTCTTTTTTTTTGAATTTTGAATTTTGGATTTTTCGGGTCGTCCCAGAATAACTTGAACCTGAAAGAGTTAGGCGAGCGCCAGCGCTCTAGAATTTTGGGGGTTTTTTGATTGTGAGGGGAATAGAGAATTGTCTACCCGAATGACGAGCGTCTGGACCAAAGGAGGTGGCAGATCCAAGGAAGAGGATAAACAACGATCTGAGAAATTTCAGCCACGCCAAGCACGCACGGAGAAGAGGATCAAAGCCTAGCCCAATACCAACTACTCTCTTCTCAAATTCGCGACTTGTCGCAACGTGCCGTCGCCCGCCTCTCTTGACGTTCACCGCTATTGATCTGGAAAGGTCAGATATGCCAATGGAGAGGAAAAGGAGAGAATCTAGGATGTCAACGTAGAGGGGAAAAACTCCGGTTCGTGACTTGTTCAGCCCCGTCGCCCGCCTTTCTTGATGTTCGCTGTCGAGCTAGAATATTGCGCGCCTCTTGACGTTCACCGCAGAGCTAGAAAGGTCAGCGCTGTATCAACGGAGAGAGAAAGGAAGAAATGCGAAATCTATAAAGGATTTCAGCGCGTCAAATGATGGAAAACAAAGGGATCGAACCCCGCCCTCAACGTCAACTAATTCTGACCTCAATCATTCTCTGGTCCAACTTGTTATACCGTCGCCCGCCTTACTTGACGTTCGCCGTTGCTTAGCTAGAAATGTCAGCTGTGTCAACGGAGAAAAGGAAGATGGGAAGCGAGCAACTAGAGAATTTCATGTCAGTGACGGAGAACAAAAGGAGCAAAGTGCCGCTCAGCGCCGACTACCACATCCTAACGTCGTTTTGGTTCGTCACTTGTTGTGTCCCGCCGTCGCCCGCCTTTCCTGATATACGCCCAATTGAACTAGAAAAGTTAGCTATGCGAATGGAAGGGAGAAAAGGTACGACAGTCTGCTTAAGGTTTTACACGTTTTTAGACTTTTTTTTCTGATTCATCTGTTTTTCGCTTTTTTCAGGTTTTGTGGTTGAAGGGTATACAAGGATCGTCCGCCTGGAGTTGACGTCCGTCCGGTCTATGGGGTGTATCGAAAGAGCCGAACCACAGCAGAAAGAAATGATGCGCTTTATGGGTTTTCGTGATTTGAATTTTTTTTAGAATTTTTTGAATCATCTCGGAATAACTCGAATCAGATGAGCGCCAGCGCTCTAGAATTTTGGGAGTTTTGGTGATTGAGGGGAATAGTGGACAATCGTCTGCCTGAATGACGAGCTTCTGGACCAAAGGGAGGTGGTGGATCCAGGGAAGAGGAAAAATGACCATCTGAGAAATTTCAGCCACGCCAAGGACGGAGAAGAAGGGGAACAAAGCCTAGCACAACATGAACTACTCTCATCTCAAATGCGTGACTTGTTGCAACCCGTCGCCGCCCGCCTCTCTTGATGTTCACCGCTCATGATCTGCAATGGTTAACCATGCCAACGGTGAGGAAGAAAACAAAGGCGAGCATATCAGCACGCTAAACGATGGTGAAGAAAGAAAACGCCTCGCTTGGCGCCTAATTCTTGTCCAACTTGTTGTACCCCGCCGTCGCCCGCCTCCCTTGATGTTCGGTCACCATGATTAGGCTAGAAATGTTAGCCGTGCCAATGTAGAATGAAGGAAGAACATGATCATCTATAAAAGATTTCAGTATGCCAATGACGAGGAAGAAAAAGAACGAGACTTGGCTCGACATTAAGCAATTTTCATATGGCCCCCTTTGGTTCGTGACTTGTTGAGCCCCGTCGCCCGCCTTTATTGATGTTCGCTGTCATTGAGCTAGAAAAGTCAATTATGTCAACGGCGAGATAAAGAAGGCATTGGCTAATTTTCATCTGAACCGCTCCGCTTTATGACTTGTAGCCCACCGCCGCCCGCCTTTCTTGACGTTCACTACAAATGAGCTAGAAAGGTTATCTGTATCTGCGAAGAGAAAGGTAGAAATAAAAGATTCTATAGAAGATTTCAGCACGTCAATGATGGAAAATAAATGGATCAAACTCCACTAGCGTCAACTAATTATAATCTCCATTGCTCTGGTCCAACTTGTCGCGCCGTCGCCCGCCTTGCTTGACGTTCGCTACCATTAAGCTGGAAATATCAGCTGCGCTAGCGGATGAGAAACAAAAGAATTTTTAGGTTTTTTTCGGGTTTGTGGCTGAAGGGAATGCAGCAACCGTCTGCCTGTAGTTGACGTCCGTCCAGTCTATCGAGAGAGCCAAGCCACAAGAAATGATACGGATCTGCAGGCAGGAACAAGAGAAGAGAAACATGCACCAGCACTCTATGGTTTTTTGGGGGGTTTTATCTTTTTCGCTTTTTTGGTGATTTTCAGATTTTCAAGAAGAGACCTAAAACGCAAATGATATAAAGAAACAAGGAATTAAAAGAGGTACGACACCGATCTGCAACTTTTTTTCGAGTTTGATCATTTTAATCTCATTTTTTTTTCTTTTTATCTGGCGCGTCGGCCCTATCAAGGAGAGCAAGTAAGAGTACGTCAACGAGATGAGATGAGAACCACTCACGAACATATTTTTGTCCGGATACACCCGTGGCTGAGAGCGAGTAGTGGCGAACTGGGTCAGGGCTCGCACCCTCTACTCCCGCCCCCGAGGTATCACAAGAAGGTTCCAGACGCAGCTTGACCAGAGCACACGCCCTTCACCCTCCTCCTATAGCCTCGAGTGTGCCGCCTGCACTGTTCGACAATTGCAAACCTAGAGCTGACGACAGTTTCGCCCGTCTCACGCTCCTCTGCGAACTCGTCAGTCTCGGAAGTAGGGAGGAGCCTCAACGCCGTCAACCCACCTTAGATGCGATTTCGAAACAGGGGAGATCTCAGAGTGCGGCCGAAAGATCGTGCATGGTGGCGTGGATAGGACAGTAGTATTGAGGTGGATGATAATGGCGTTCATCGCGTATGGCAGTATATGTAGTGATATCACAGATATCGCAGAGGGCATATGTGGGCTTGGGTAGGGAATGGCAGGGACTTTGTGGTTGGAATGATAGCCGCCGGGTGGTGGCTGACAATTTGGACTTGGGCTGGCTGACATCCGTGTTCTTACTCCACGCCCAGTCTCCTGACGCGCCCAAGTCTGCAAATTTTATGCTGGTTGCGATGCTTGATGTCCTGGACGCGTCTGCATAGCCTGCCGGTCGTTTATCGACTGATGACATTGTACAGGGGTACTTTACCAACACGGCGAGTGTGACAATTTAGTACGTCACACTTTGGAATAGAGGAAAAGCAACTCCTTGAATGCATCTAACAGTACAAACAGACAACAAGTTATGGGACGCATATCAATTACATTCGCATTTCATTTGGAAGTATCCAGCGCCTTAGAATTCGGAAATTCGCACCTGCACAGGCGCCGCCACCTCCCACTGCAGCGACAAATTGATTTTCGCCTGCGAGGGGACCTGGCACACCCACGATAACTTGCCGTCTTTCCCAGCGACCGTCGCCTCTTCCGAATCACCTCCCGCCGCTGTCGCCCCACCATCCTCCAGTGCTGCATCTCCCCACCGTGCCACAACGCCTTGCGTCACCTTGATCTTCTTACTGCCAGAACCCTCGGGCGCCGTCTTGGTGCTCAGGCTCGTGCCAGTGCTCGTATCGGTCTGCACATTCGGCAAGGGCGGATTGGACAGCTTGACCACAATCTTTTCGTCCGTCGACACGGGCACCTGATCCACAATCCGCAGATTATCGATGGCGATCGACTTGGTGTTGTGAATCGAGATGCGCTGGAGGTACGCAGTGACGGCTGTTTTGGAGTAGAACCCTGACGTGGACGTTTTTTTGGACAAGGGGTGGTACGTGACGCGAATTGCGGGGTCCAGACCGAGAGCGCAGTCGAAGCTTTCTCCGGGGCTGACAGCGGGAATGGTAGATTTGGCGATGAAGCTTCCATCGACATATATGCTGCCTGTTCCTCGGAGTAGGGTGTATTCGGACGTGTTCTTGATCTTGGCCTACCAGGTACAACAAGTATCAGTACGTTGGTAAAAAAAAACAGGAAGGAAAGGAAAAGTACACTAATCCGCGTCCTGGCATCAGATTTCGGGATCGCGATCCAAGACATGGCAGCGTCCAGCTTGAGCGTGGTAATTGCGACATGGTGAGTCGTATTGTCGCACGGAATGGTAGTGATGCCAGGCACATCGAACGTGGCACTGACATTCCCCTTCGACGTCACGGCGGCACCTCTGAATTCTAGAATTCGGCTCAATTCTTCGCTTGATTCTTCCTCTGGAACCGGCTGGAGTTTCTTGGCCATGAAGGGTCCGCTTGTATGTCCAAGCATCGCAGACCGTTGGAGAGGCACAGGCGGAGGAGGCGCAGGAGGTGGAGGCGGGCGATATACGGACAAGGTCCAGGGAGACAAAGAGGGGAGTTCTATGCCAAAAGTTGGAGCTGCCGTTTCGAGCCTGAGGGGAACGTCCTTCCACTCCTGAAGCCCCGCATTGAACCGACTGGAGGAAAAAGCGAGGCATAAAAGACCTTACCTCTGCGGTGTTTTGGGTGATGGAAGCTTTGTAGACTAGGGTAATGGGTGTCTCCTTTGCCTCCATATCGACACGGAGTTCGTATAGAGCGCTCCAGGAAGCTGCGCTCACCGCTGTCAGGAACGTGGTTAGAGGGGCAAAAACGAAACGGAACTGATGTTAGAGCATGGCACTTGCCGTAGGTCAAAATAATCTCAACTTCGCTCTCCCTCTCGGCGAACAGACTAAGCGATACCTTTTTCCGCAACAAACGTGATTTGTCCCTTTGTTTCTCTCTTTCTTTCTCAACTTCTTTCTGGATATCTTCTTCGATAGCTTTGAGTTGTTTCTCAAGATCCAAAATATCGTCATCAAGCTTTCCACATGTAGCTTTGTACCCCTGTACAATTTTGTCCAACTCGCCGACATCGACGTGCTTGACGTGGAGCGTTGCAAGGTACTTGCCCATTGCCTCGTGTAAAGTTTTGCAGCGTTCCAATTCTTTGACTGTGTATTCTTTGCGGCTCACGAGATCGTCCATCTCTGGCGAAGTGGACTGTTTTACAGGTTGAGGACTAGTCGTAGTGGAGACATCGTGTATTATTGCTGGACCGCGTCCTTCGAGTCTGGCACACAACTATTAGCAATTCACGTTCCCTTGGCCACACGTGAGAACGAACAGTACCTGACTGAATCATCGTAGAGTACGTTTGGCAGACCACTGATGTTGACGCGGTTTTGCCCAGTATTGAGTTGAGCGTGGAAGACGCGGGTAATTTCGGCTCTGGAGGCATAGACGCTGACAGCGCTTATTTTGCTGTCGGTGGTGGAGGTGAGGTCGATAACATGGGTGAATGAGTCGGGTGTTGGCGGTTGGTCCGCAGTCGCCATGGTAATGCTGTGGAGAGTGTAGGGCGCTTAAAACCATGCCAAACAAGGCTAATAAATCGGAAACGTGTCGTAATGACTGGAGTGAAGCGTCACTTGAATTTCAATGGAGATTGAAACCACAAAAAATCCTGAGGGGTGCATTTCTCCCCATAACTAGTAGGAGTGGGAGTCGTGGCGCCAATGTACTGTTTGCGTGTGTTGATCAGCTCAAGAATCAATGTCGCGAATAGGAGATGCATCAACAAAAAAGCACACTTGGCAAATATGGGCCGCCACTTTGTGCGGCAGGTCCGAGGCCTTCTAGTATTACAATATATGTTATTTGCTATTTTAAGTTGTAGTAAGGAAGCAAATGACTAATATATAACTTGCAGAAAAGATGGCTAGATAAGTTAATGCATAGTGTGTGAATTGTTAATGATAGTGTATATTGGTTGCTTTTAGTACAGCAGTTGAATTGATCTTCTTTTGTCATACTGGTTTAGTGAGATAGTGTTTCTGTAATTTAGGATTTGACATAAATTGCAAGAACAGCATCATTGCCTTTGCATGATTTTAATGAATGAAGCAAATTATTGTTTATTATTCCTTCATATACTAAGTTAAGTTTTGTGACAGCACCATCATGAAACCATATCATACCATTGTTATATATAACTCTTGATGTAAAATGATCATTACCAAAGTAAATTATACCATGTAGCTTGTATGAGATGTTTCTATTGTCAATAGAAAGACTAAATTCATAATTGATTAGAATATTGTGACCTGCAAAGTCTAAAGCAATGAGAGGTAAAGGATACATGAATTGGTGTATCATCATAACTTTTTCAGGGCATGAAGAACATGTTCTATCAGTTTCATCACATAAATTATGCATCCAAGTTGCAATATCAGCAGGCAATAGAGAAAATGCAGAAAATAAACAGCAGGTGTTGTTTGATGTTCTGCTTGGTATTGTATGATTATTCTTGCATTTCATTGTGGTTTGTATTGTTATAGATGATGTTGAAAGCATGTATTGGAGTATTGAAGTAACAGATGTAAATTGACCCCATGCAAATTGTTCTGGTGATAGCTGTTGTAGGAAGCGTCTCATATCATCTCTTGTAGAATCAAGACATTTTGTTCCAGATGCATGTTTTTGAAAATTTGTGACAAGTTTACCAATAATATCATCATTCATTGCCTTGAATATTTGAGTGTATTTCATTTTGTCAGTATTCCATATGGCATGTACAATGCTTAGGACTGCATCATAAGCACAACTATTTTGGTGCCAAATGGTTCCATGTGGAACCAAGGTTTGTATGTCAACATTAAAGGTGTTGTTGTTCAATGAAGCAGATTGTATTTTAACTAATTTAGATTTATGTTCTATTTCTAAACTGGTTTCTTTTCTTTTCACACTAGTTTTTGGTGCCATACATAAGTAACTGATATTGTCATTTGAGGTTGATTGGGTTTTTATCTTTTTTGGTTTGATGTGTTCCAAGTCAGGACTTATTTCCTTTCTTTTAGGGTTGGTTTTTGGGGGGATGTGATTCTCTGACATATGCATTTTGGACAATTGTTGATCTGTTTGTAAACATGGAGTAGGCTTTTGTATGGTGTTCCATGACAAATTATTCATAATTGGTTCTAGCATAGGGTCATTTTTACTCCAGTGGATAGAAGGATGGACAATTTTAGGAACATAAGTCAAACCCTTATGAAGTCTGAATGTATGGATCAAAGAATTCCTGCAACTTCCAAGCACCAGAGGTGGGAGTTTGCTCATATATTGTAGTTTTGTAATTTCATCCAAAAGCTCTAAGTCACGAAATTCTTGTCAAAGTGCACCAGAGGCTTTTCCTGTTATTTTCCTTGGATCAAATCCTTGTAAAATAACAGTACCATCTGCTGATGAACTACGAGAAAGTGCAGTGTAATAAGCTTGGTGGGATCTACAATTATTTAAATCAACAGGGTTATATGGTCTAGTTTTACCTTGTGATGCAAAATCAGTCATGGAAAAGTTAGGAAGTATTTCCACTTGAGATCTCATAATTGATATTTTAACATCATTTGGAAGCTTACAGGTCATTGTAACAGTTGAACGTGTCAGGGGTACAATGTTCTCAGGTAATCCATCTAGTTGAACAGTTTTAGGGGGTGATTTCAATTTTACAAACAATACATCCAATATTTGTTGTTTTTGTTTACCTGTAGAAGCATGCCAACCAACAACAGTTGCTTCTTGTCCATTTGTAATGCATAATTCAGTAGCAATGTTGCATTTAATCATAACAGGAAGACCTATGCACAAGGAGAGCTTACCAGGAACAGGTCTATCTGGAGATGAATGAGGTAAGTTCCATAACAATGTTTGTATTGCACTAGTTAATTGTGTTATTTTTCCTTTAATTTTTTTCTTTTTACCTGTTTTTTGTGAGCCATCAAGGGACTTTAATGTATCATCTGAATAAAAGTAGACTAGTTCTTGACCAGTTTCCTGTGCAAACTTTTCACAGCCTAATCTATTTATTTCATCTTTTTGTGCATTTTTTGCTGTTATTATGGAAATGTATTTGAACTCAGGATCAGTTATAGAAGGCTTACCTGGCATTTTGGAGCTTATTCATGTTCTGAGAAACAGTATATCATCAGGAGTACAGTCTTTATATCTCATATTTTGAAGGGCTGTTCTGAGCCTGTCATCATTTTTTGACCGAATTCTTTGTCTCATGTTTTGCCTCAATATTACAACAGTAGTAATCTGATGCCACAATGCTCTTCCTAATGCTTCTTCCTGGTTCCTTTTGCTTGTCCCTGATTGACCCACAATTTGACTATAAAGTGAAGCATTTTCACCACCAAGGGGAGGGGGTAATTGTGCAAAGTCTCCTGCAAAGAGCATATTTTGTCCTCCAAAGGGTGTAGATGCATCATTCATTACTCTGCACAGTTGAGCACTAATTTTGTACATATCATGACATGACAACATTGATACTTCATCCAAAAAAATGTAGTCAACTCCTTGGAGTCTGGTACGTACTTGAGTAAGAGTTTTACTTGATTGAGCTTCACTGTTCATATCATTTATTCCAAACATGGAATGGTATGTTGAGCCAGACAGTAAGGCAGCAGCAGTTCCTGTTGGTGCAACAATAATAAAGCAATATGCTTCGTTTTTTTTCTGAAGAAAGGTGGATATAGCTTTTAGTACTTGTGATTTACCAGTGCCTCCCATTCCACCAATATACATCATTAATGGTTCTGAGTTAGGTAAAGCAATATGATTTGCAATAATCCTGAATGCTCGTTCTTGCTCTTTGTTTAGGTTGTATTCATGGCAAATGTCATCCATAACAGTGTTGTATTCTGTTGTGTGATACCTTTGTTCCAGATAATCCTTATTTACAATCTGAACTATATTTGGAGTGAATGATTGGAGATTAGGCAAAATTCCCTTTGTGATAGATGTTTTCTGATCCAAAATATTTTGTTTCTTTGCTTGTAAGATTGCTTTCCATGTTGAGGCAGGGAAAATGTCTTTAGGAACAAAATGTTCCAAGGCTAGTGTAGAAACTACAGGTGATTGCTCTAGCCACCCAGTTTTTCTTAGCACATCTTGTATTTCTCCTGCTTCCCTTTGACGTCTTAATTCAGATTTGCTGACTGATTTGATATTGGGATCATCATCTGGTAAGCCATAACCATTTATATTTACATATGGATCATCTTCATAATTAAATTCATCATTAGAGTCATGATCATCATGGGAAATGCCTTCTAAGCTGAATGCTTGCCATTCATTTGGTAGAGTTACTCCTTTCATTTGAGTGTGAAAATCATCATGTGCATCCAAACACTCATATTTGATATTAAAGTTTCTCATAAGCTGCTGTTGTCTTTTTGTAAAGTTATGCTTGGAAAATGTTTCATCCCATGACAAATTTTCTGACTTCAAGTCAAACCCAGATTTCCAAGGTTTGAACAAAGTCAGCATTGTTAAACAATAAAATTCTCGATCACCTTGGTCACATCTGGGAAGGATTCTCCCTATAAAGTTTACAGCGATATTGGGTTTTAATTCCTGGACAACAGTAACATGTGTATCAAACAGAGGATGATTATCTTTGAATTTATATAAGTTCCTTGGTAAATTGTCAGGAATATTTGCATCATTTACAACCTCAGTCTCTTCTTTACTTTGATCATCAAATGATAAAGTATCAGTTTCAACATCAGATTTATCATCAACTCCTTCTAAATCATTATAACAGTCATCACAATTATTTTCATGTATATCAAGATCAAGGGAATATTTGCACAGTTGTTTTTTATGTTCACTAGAATCAGTTTTTGAATCAGTTTTTTTATGGTGACTGGGCCTATATATTTGACGTTGGCATTGAAGTACCCAATCATATAAGTTCATTTCTTTCAAGTTTGAAGATCTGTAAATGTAGTCATATACAGGTGATATACCAACTATTTTTTTCTTAGTTCTCATTAATGTAACCTTTTCTGTTTCTTCAGTATTCAGGGGTTCCCATGCTTTCTGTGCTTCAGCAACAAAACTATACCAATAGAAAGGGATAAAAGTATGATTTGTGTAATGATCAGGATTACCTAGAAGATACATACAGACCATGGGTCCTCCCATCTCTGCTTTCACAGAAAGTGCATTTACTATTTTATTTATAAGCTTTCTTGCCTTTTCTTTCTCTGACAATGAACTGGAAATAATATCATGATGTTTATCAAATATACTTCGTATGGCTTCAAACATAACATGGGTTTTGAGGCCTGTTTTTGTTATGTAGTCAGTAACATACATGATGACAGCCTTCAGAGCGGTCCCTGACCACAGACAAGTTACATCTGTATTACAACGTAATATGTAAGTCAATAAAGGTGTGTAGAAGTTGATCCATGCTTCATTTTTTTTAATATTAAGTGAGCCTGTTGCTTGATCAATGTCTGTGTAATTAAATGTTGGTCTTGGAAATCGGGCCTTGCATTTTCCATATTTGTTATCTTTACAAGAAGCATACTTTTTGCTTAATGATCCATCTTTGTTCATAGCTCTATCGCAGTTATGTATGTTTGACTTACTTACAATGTCATCAATTGTATGGTAATAGTTGTCCCACCATATATTCCAATTGCTACAGAGAGGACAATTGATACATGCAACATGACCAAAGGTACATGGTGGAGGTGCAGGTTGTGGTAATGTTTCTGTAGGATCTTTATAGCAATCTAATTTGGCTTGTTCAGCAAATCTCTTAAGCACTTCATCTTGTGTACCAGTTGTAAAATTGCCAATATGACAACTCTCTAACCACTTTATCAGTTCCTTTCTCCAAGTAGAGTTTGGATCTAATATTCGATTTCTCATTTCTTGAGGAGTTAAGTTCCCTATAAGCCAAATAAGCATATGAAGATGAAGAGTGAGCCGACCCTGTTGCTCAACTGTTCCATAATAAGCTGGAACATCACCATATATGTCAAGTGTGTATCATATGGTAGGATTTCTGCTGAAAATTTCTCATTATTGTTGGCATAGTAGATACAAAGAGGATGTTTTATATCAGCAGGAGATATAGTTATATACCAGAAAGGTGCACCTCTATGATAAATTAAGGACCAAATTTCATTTCTCATCCACTTTTTGCTTGTATTTGAACCCTTGACAGGACCTGAGACATGATCCAGGTCCTTTAATAATTGAAAACATTGTTCTTCTTGCTCAGTTTGAGCCTTGACAACTTCATCTTTGGCTAGTCGCTCCAATAATGATGTCAGTGTAATTTTATCAAGGTTCAATAGCCTATTTTTGATATCATTAAAAATTTTTTTATCTGCAAGTAGAAAACTCTGTGATGATGCAGTTTTTATTTGTTCATGGCTGAATGCTATAAATGGAAAATCTTGATCAACTTGAAAACACTTATCATGATACATTAAAAGCCATCTTTTGTGTCTGCTGTCTGAAAGACCAGCTACTGAACCCACTCCACCTAAACCATAGGAGAACAGCCAAGGAAACATTTGTGGATACAGTTGAGGATTATGCCATATGGATTCAGGTTGGGCACTGTGGCCTATAGCTAAAAATTTACCATGGGCATTCAAATGTTGTAGAGCTTTAGCCTTCACTGCATTAGCAGTCATGGTATCAAGTCGTTCTCCTGTTAGACCATGAACAGTAAATGCACATTGGCCATTTTCAGTGCCATCTTCTTCCTCCATATCATGCACACTTGTAGCTTCTGGATTTTTATTATACATCATTGGTTTATATTCAACACTCACTGGAGGTATATTTTCAGGATATTCATTGAGGTTTTTTTGTGAGATGATTACATCTTCATAATCAGCATGGTTCAAGATCAGCCATTCTAAGGCAAGCTTCACCTTGTTGCGTCTTACAAGGAATGGTGTACGCAGAAAATCTGAATGTGTTGGCTTAGAAGGACCAGTAAATAAAATAGCAATGACCTCCTCAATATCAACCTTTGGTGGTGGTAGAATATTTTATACCTTTGGAATTGGTTGTTGATAAGAAATAGCATGTGCCCTCATTTTTCTCATACCAGAAGCAATTTTAATAGAACAATAACTATGACGTACCCTTGCTACCAACATTTTTTCAAAGTATCTAAGTGATGATAGGACATCAGGAACAGATCCTAGCCATAATCCATTAGCAAGTGCAAATGGAGGTATTTTACCACTTCGTAATGAAGCACGACAAGGGTCACATACATTCCTGCAAGAATGATCAATTGCACATGGATATTCTTTCACCTTGTCATTTACTTTAGCCCTTTCTTGCCTTGTTATACCTGGTGCTTCTAATAATGTTAGATAATTCTTTATGCCAGATAATTTGCTAAGCTTAGACATAGGAGTCAGCTGCCCACAGACAGCACAACCTGCTTCTTCAAATGAGATAGGCTTCAATTTCTTACAAGCAGAATTTATCACTTGTTGTGACAGAGTTTTATCCAAAGGTGCAGGAGGAAAAACCATTGCAAAATCCTGTTCCATCTCAGGTAAATGTTTATACATCTGATTAATAGCAACTTTACTATGTGTCTGGGAACGTGCCTTATGTTCCTTCTGTGATGCATGAATAGTAAATACACTTATATAAGAGTTGCATTTTTCACAGGAATGAGCATCAAATACTAACTTCATCATAGTCACATTGGTATGTGAACCAATAATAATACCATGCTTAGTAGCAACTTTATGACATATGCTAAGAGATACTAATGATACAAGTACATTTAGTGGCAATTGAATACAAATGTATTGCTCGTTTGAATATTGTTCAGAACTAGAAATATCCACATGATCAACAAATTCAAATGTAGATGAAATAAGATTTTCATCTATACAAATATTGTCACTGATGTAGTCTTTGATATCATGAAAATGATGGAAGGTTTCTTGTAGCCTCCATAAAGTGGGGTAGTAAACAAAATTGATGTATCATCTGTACCACAATTACTATTTACTGCCCCTTTATCCCTGATGGTCAGGTATGCATATACAGTTATTTGATTGTTGATTAGCTTCTTGGAGATAATGAACACTAAGTTCATTATGTTACTAAATGCAGAAAAAGCTGTATTAATGATTAATGCTAATAGTAACATTAAGGGTAAGATATATACCCATGAAAGTACTTGATAATATGCCACATAGGGCAAAATATATACACCTAAGGGCACTTGATAGTATATCACAAAGGATAAAATATACACCCCTAAGGGCACTTGATAATACACCACATTGAAGGGCAAGATATATCCTCTTAAGGACAGTTGATAATACATCCCAAAGGACAAAATATACAGCCCTGCCAGTGAGGGCATTTGATAATACACCACATTGGGCAAAATATACACCACCAAAGGCAAAATATACACCACATTGGGCAAAATATACACCCCTAAGGGCAGTTGGTAAATCACTAAAGGTAGAAATGTCAAGCACAGCACATAGCTATACAAGATTAACAAATAAACACAGAAACTACATATGAGAAGTGACTGAGGATAGATAGAAATTAGAAACTCTGATAAATAAACAGAACTTTGCATTGACATACCAAGAAATATGATACATTACAGTTACAAAACATGACTATGAATAAAGTGAGAGCTGTAGAAAGAGATCCATAATGAAGCATGCACATACAACATATTTGGTGAAAAAATGCTGAAGGGCGCTTCCCAAATGAAAGGCCACCTTCATACTCAACCAAAGAGCATGGAGAGCAATTATTTGGACCAAGACCAAAAGTAGAGCATAAAGCTGAAGTATATGAATGAATAGAAGAGTGGGTTGCAGGTTGTCACAAACAGACCTTTGATGATGGGAACAGATAGTAGTACATTGAAACATATGTACAGATAACTGGGAGCTTTGAAGCGGTATAGGATAGACCATAGAAAAGGCATAATAAACGCAAGCAATATGATGCCAATATCTATAAAGAAGATTATGTTGAGACATATAATGAGAGGCAGAGACATACAATCAACTTTGACAGAATCGTAGGCACAGGATGTGGCAGTTTGTAGCGTAGTAGTAGCAGGCTTGCCAGTCATGTGTGGGTATGAGATGGCTGTTTTTACAAGGTTGTGTCATGAGGGAAATCCTGTTTTAATGGTAGAAACTTACATGGATCCTCCATTTGTAAAAGATAAAGCAATATAAGGTGCACACTGGCAACAATTGGCATGGAATTGAAACGTTGAGTAGCACATATGTTTCTAGGTTATTGAATGTAATTAGTTTCAAATTTGACATTGCATAGAAATTCACATGATGCTCATGTTTGCAGGTAGTTTATATGAAGTTGTAGTTCAAGTGTTAGATGAGACAAAGGGTATGAATGTCACATCACCGTCACAAGCAGCCTGGTATGCACAGTAAATAATATCACAAAGACAGGACTGAACATTCAAGAACATCATGCCAGTGACCATTGATTACTTTGTATGATCAGATTAAAACAACATGCTAGTGATAGTAAGGCTGCTAAAAAGACGAATAATCGATTGTTAGGTGGTGTTGTTTAATGTTGTTTGTTACAGCTACGTTATCCTGATACAATTGATGGACTTGATTGAAATTTTTGATGCATCTCTACTCCTCCACAAATCTGAACATCCTGAGACTCCATTGCAGGCCCAAATCTCCTCCATCTCATTCATGTTTCACTTTCAGCATCTCCTCTAGGGCGCAGATGTATAAGACAAAGTCGAAGCTCACCGCTTCTTTGAGAATGACGACGAAGAGTCTTCCTTCCCAGTGCGACGGACTGAGTTCCTTCTGCTGCATCTGACACTTACAATCGCTTCCCATGAACCTAGCAAAAACCTCTGGATGATGCCAAAGTCTCCCAGTACACGTTGGGCAAAGTTCGCAAATCCCGCAGGGAGAAAGACCAGGAGGCTGCAGAGGCAAAGAGGCGAGAGGAAGAAGCAAATGTAGCCAAGGTTTATGCCGAGTTTTTGGATGCATTCAAAGGAGAAGATGTAGGCAGGAAGAAGCCAGGTTCCATGTTCATAAAGCCAGTCGCGGATGGAGCGAGAGTCGCATACAATCCAGCCAAGGCCCTTGACAGGCCACCACAAATGTTGGAGGGACTTGTGCATGTACGTCGCTTCGTCAGTCCTTGTCATTACACGTTCACCTTTTACTCTGCTAGTCACCTTCACCTCCCCCTGCCGCACCAAGACCAAAGGGAAAACGCGCAATGGATGTATTCCTGGAGGAGATCAAAAGGTAAGATTGTGCTCAGGTTTTACAGTACTCCCTCAATGCAGTGTATCAGAGAGCAAGCAGATCGCAAAGCTCGCTTCGCTCGTCAAGGTGCTGGAACTTTTTGTATATGATATTTCAGCACTTAACATCTGTGGAGCTCATGGCCAGGGCAAGTCAGTCACTGCAAGTGTTGCAAAGCTGCAAGCCAGTCGAGCTGAGCCTATTTTTAGCTCAGCTGAAGCCAAAATTTTGGGTTGGCTCTGAGCCGGCTAAGCCATCGGCTAGCTGGTTTGTCAGCATGTAACACCAGTAAGGGGTTTCATTTCATCGTATCTCACTCAATTCTCAACGGTTTCACTTCCATATAGCGTCGTTTGAAAGCCCTTTATTCCCTCTTCCTTGTGGACCGCGTGACGCGGCGTGTATTCGTTCCTTCGATATTGCCTTAAAATGTATGCTATATCCTTTTTTGTTGTATCTCCCTTATTTCTTGACGGTTTTACTTGAATCCTGCGTCGTTTGAAAGCCCCGTCGATTTTCTGTCTTGGCGCCTCGACGCCGTGATGCAGCGCGCGCCTGCGTTTCACCAGATGGTCAAGCTGAGTCACAGTGAGTATTCTTTCTATCATATCTCACCCATTTCTCAATAGTTTTAGTTCAATCTTGCGTCGTTTCAAAGCCCTTTTTGCCCTCTTTCTCACAGAATTAACCGCTTAATGCGCCACACTTTTTCAGTCGAATGTCAAACACCTGAATCCCGCTGCCGATAATCTTCAACTGGATGTTTTGGATCACGATGCCTCCGAGGCGCTTAAGGCACTTTCATTGGTACAAGAGGTCTGTCCCGGTTTTTGAACACTGGGTGGTCAAGTAAGTGAAATTGTTTTATTGGTTGCTCACATGCTCATCTAACAACGCCAGGCCTGGGCGTCTTGCCTTCCAGGAAGAATGAAAAAATTGGCTGGCATCTGTATGCATGTATTACTTATTGTAATATATGTCAATGTTCGAATGTTCGAATGAACTTTGCTCCTGTAAGACTGCAAAGGTATGGAGTATACCCAATAAAAATGGCCGTTGTACCTGTCATGAATATCGCATAGGTTTTTTTGTTTTTTTTCGACAGGTTTTTGAGAATATAGTTCGTTTCAATGACGGTCCAGTTTGGAAGACAAGGGAAGAAGCAAACACAGGTAAACAAAGCTCTACATCGAAGTGCCGCGAAAATGAAAACCAGACAAATGTTGGAATACGAGGCTGAGCAAGCCTGATTTCGACGTTACTGCCCGTTTTGGCTCACCTTCCATTTATAGTATGTCACACCGTCACGCCACGTGTGCCGAAGTTTCGACGCTATCAGACATTGCCTTCGCCTTTATGTTCTACCGTTGATATCACATGTGCCGAGCACATGTATATAGACCCTTTGTATGCCGCTTCACTGCCTCAGTCATTTGTGCCACGACTGAGGTGCGTTCTCATGTTTTTGATATGTTTTGCCTTTTCTGACATTATACTTGTAGCTTGGTATTTCTACAGGTATCTAGTATGCAATAGAGTCGTTTGTGCCACGACTGAGCTTGGTATTTCTACAGGTTATGGGCCCCGGCCTACACCTTTAAGTCAAGAAAGAATATCTAGTTGCCTTGATGTCACTGTACAACTCAACTATGCCGTCACTCTCTGATTTTTCTGCTGCTGTCAACAAGCTTGAGCCCGATGGTTCCAATTGGATCATGTTTCAACGACGGTTCACCATTGCTGTCCGCCAGAAGCGTGTATGGGACCACTTTGATGGAACTAGTGCAAAATCCAAGGATTCTGATAAAGATTGGATGCAGAATGAGGATCTCGCCCTTTACCTACTGTCTCAGAAGCTGCCAGATTCCATTCTTGCCAAGTATATGCATAAACCGACTGTCGCCAAGATGTGGTACGCCATTGTTGCCAAATTCACTCAAAAGTCAATGTTGATGAAGTCAAACTTGCATTCGGAATTCATGACTATGCATTACACGAAGGGTGCTAACCTACGTGAAGAGTTCGACTGCATCCGTATGAAGTACGAACAGCTCCTGAACGCCGGTGTTACCATTAGCGATGATGATTACCGCACGCTCGTAATTAATTTTGTACCTGGCGACATATCCTCCTTCATTGCCCAAATCTCCGCCAACCTGAAGGTCTTGATGTCCTTGCAACACCTCCTTGCCACCACCTCTGCCACTTTGACAGCTACTCCGTCAGGTTTCCCGCTTGATGCAGAAATGTTGATGCAGATGGCCATGGAGGAATGGGAGCGTCGGGCTGCTTACAAGAAGCCAGCCACTATGCCAGCCTCAGACCCAGTTGCGTTCACATCCGTTTCTAGTGAGAAACTTGGTAGCAGGGCTGGAGGAGGCCCATGCAAGATTTTCCGAGGCCCACAAAGGCCAGTTGGTGTTTGCTGGAATTGCGGAGGGAAGGGCCATTGCCAGGATGCCTGCCCAAGTCTGAAAGCTGATCCTGCTCATGACAATTCAGCCAAACTGCCCACCGACGATGCGAAGAATGGACCTACTGTTACAGTTCTCTTTTCGTTTCATCTCCGTATCTCAGTGAACCGTTTCATCATCATCATTACTGCGCAGTGTACAGCATGGACGCTATCTCCTTTTCGTAGTTACCTTCACATTTCCTTTCTCAGATAACTACAGCTTTATTTCCTTCTACGATTCCTTTGTTCTCCAAACGTATATAAACCCCATGTATCCTAGAGTAACCTCAGTTCCAACTTAGACGAGTATTGCTCTCAACCTCGCTTGAACTCGACGCTCTCCTTCTTCATCGTCTTCAAGACCTTTGTCATCGTTTGACTTAGCGTCTAGAACTCTTTGTCCAGTGACTGGGAGCGGACCGAAACTCTGCTCGTCGCTGTTGACTTGGAACGAACTACGACGAGGGCATCGTCCGTAACACCTACCCCCTCACCACCGCAGTACACGCCCAAGCCCGGTTCTAGTAGCGCAAATGCCGCTACTGATTTCCCTGTTATTGCTGGTGCCTGGTCTGCCTGCCTATCTGCTGATCTTGATGTTTTGACTGACCTCGCTGATCCGGATGATAACAACCTACCGGATTATGACATTGATACTCCTTGCCTGCCTTGCCCTGCCAAAACTCTTGCCTGCCCTGTTTCACCTGTTGCCAATGCATCTGTCACCGATGCGACTGTCATTGCCTCCTTGCTGAGTCATCCTGGAACGCCGCCCCTTGATGATGTTGTTAAATTTGAAGATATCAAACTGCCCGCACTTACCGTCGCCAAGGTATGTGCGCCGCGCCCTATTTTGCTCGAGAGGGTCTATGCCTCCCTGCTCGTATTTTCTATGTTGCTATTGCTGTGTGGAGACTGCCTCCTACATGTCACCTTTAGTCGCCCGCTGTTGCCTGTGTTGCCCGCATCGCCTGCTGGTGAACGTACCTTTGCCTGGACCTTGACTGTCCCATCTGCCTATGCCCATGGTGCTGATGCGCCTATTTGCTCCCCAACCCATGCCGATGGCACTAATATGCTGCGTGCCTGTGTAAACAAAGGGGATGGTATCTGCCATGATGCCATTAGCTTAACCCCGCACTTTTATTTGAAGGATGAACGTACTATCACCATTTGTTTTACCTTCAACACCTCGCCTTTGCCCAGTTCTGATGCCCCCGCTCCTCGAGGTGATGGAAGCAGGGGGAGAGAGTCCACCGTTGGTGAAGAGATCATTCTTGATGCTTCCAACACCTCTCCGCGCCCACCATTTGCTGATAGCGACTTGACCATCAAAACCGCTGAAATTCCCGCCAACAATTTCAAACTGATAGCTGCAAGAGTCAACGCGAACTACAAAAACGAAGTCAGAAATGAAATTGCAAGACTCACCGACCCTGCTGCACCCATGCAACATGAGGCCGCACCTATTTCGTCTATGCCCATGCCTACACTGCCCGTTCTGTCCCTGCCACCTCGTGTACTCATGCAAAAGTCGCCGCGTTTAGTCGTGCACGATGACGACTCACTCCCAGTTATGCCGATTGAATGGGGAAGCACTAACAAGTTAGAAATTGAGGGGGAGCAGGCACTTTTGAGGAGCTTACTCATGTTCTTGCTGATGCTATTTGCCTGGCCACCATGCCGACGAAAATTTCGAACAGTTTTTCACCTGCCAACACGTCTGTCTTGCCTTCCGAGTGCAAAACGATGAAGAAAAACGAGACTTACCTTGCGAGTGACACTGTTATGTCACACTTGGATGCCCAGTTCGCTTTTTGCTCTGTTGAAAACTCCCACGCCATTTCCTATGCTTCGCCAATGTTACCTGTTGAACTGGTAACAGATTCCACTTACCTTTATCCGTCTCTCTCAGTCTTGAGGGGGAGTGTTGGAATATGAGGCTGAGCAAGCCTGATTTCGACGTTACTGCCCGTTTTGGCTCACCTTCCATTTATAGTATGTCACACCGTCACGCCGTGCGCATGTGACAATCAAACCATGTCTAACAACCACCAGGCAAGGACAAAGCCCGTCATACATTGTCCACGGATTGTCGAAACTCTGACAGTTATTATAATAGTTACATTAGATTAGTTATATTCATTACAATAACTAATGTAATGAACATCTTATCTAATCTATATCTAATCTATATCTTATCTAATAAGATAAGATTGAATAACTATTAATTAAGTGTTTCATATTTAATCATAAATAGCTTACATAATATTAGTCATGTGACTTATGACTCATGATTAGTCATAATGACTCATACTTATGACTCATTTGGAGTCACAATGACTCATGATTATGACTCATGATTAGTCATAATGACTCATGTTTATGACTCATAAATGACTCACACTGAGTCATATGACTCATACAACGTCATATAGAAGGAAATGATGTCATATAGAACATCATAGAAGGAATATAAATAGAAGAAGACTCAGAATGACTCGTTTTAGGGACCGATATTATGTAATAGGTAGATTACACTGTACTTAGGTTAGGGTTTCTGAAATGCATATAAGGAGGGCGTTCTGAGCGACTATCCCCTCAGTTTTACAACTAACATTACAACCTTAAGTAAGGCAGTAACAATACTAAGAAATGTAAGTAATTGAATCCTTACTTAGTCTATTGTACTGCGCTGCTGTTCCTTGATTCAATAGGTTATGGGCCCCGGTGACTGCCTTCAAACGCTCAAAGGGTTGGGCGTTGTATGTCTAGAAGGGTATAGTCTACAGTGTATTATAAATAGTTTAAGTGTGTGATCAGATCAGCTGATGGGATCTCAAAATATCGGAATCATAGATATGGCTGATGGCCCTCTATCATGACCGATGGGATCTATAGCTGATAAGATATTGTGTGATCTGTGTTTGACTTTCTCTCACGCCTACGAATGAATGCTAACCCAACTATGGGATAAATAGTTGCTTAATGGTAGCAGGGATACCATTTCTGTCACACTTGTGACAGACTATCTGGGGAGATAGATTAAAAACCTGGTGTCACGCATCGGAGTCGTGCGTTGTTGGAAGACAACGAAATCAAAACTTTCCCAGGACTGGCAGGTCTTAAAATATGTTGTGGTTTTGTCACACCACTACCAAAAAAGACACGGATTTTGGGCCGCTTTATGCGGATAACAGGGCCGATCCCCTGTAAAGGCTTCACGCACCCCCAATTGGCCGTTACATTATTGCATATATCATAATAACCGTTTTCGTCGGTTTTCTCTATTTAATTATTTAATATTCGTATAAAGGTCGTGCTGAGGCGAACTTTCGTCATACACGCAGACTATTGTTGGGCAGATGAATAGCACCCCAACTAGATTAGGACGTCCGAGGATGTCACTTACACAGATACATACACACATACATACATACATACTAGTTTGTACGCAGGGAATTTGAAGGAGCCCTGGTACGAGATTGGCATAACAACATCCATATAACCCCAATGAGTCATTTGCGTTGCCAGACAAGTCTATGACGTATTGTTTCAAAATAGCACAGCCTGATAAGCACTCTTTTTTCTCATGTATCATTCGGGAAATAAGAATTAGGCTAATATATTTTTATTTTTAGAAACAAATCGAAATGTCACGCGTTTACCAAATCGGTCCTCTCTGCACTCAAATGGACTATCATGTCTATCTTGATGGAGCTATCGGCTACGAAAACTACATCAATCAGGGCATTTTAGCTCGGGTCCTGATTAGGAACCGAAACTTGACCAAGGAGGACGTTATTAATATCATGAACAAATATGACGCAGATGATATGGCATCATGTGATCCATATGTTCGCCTTGCTCGCCTCGTTCATCTGGCGCATTCTTGTGCCGGATACAATAATATCAAAGACATCCCTGAAGCCAAGGATTCTTATCCGGCAATTCGATCTTATGATCTTCCCGCATATCAAATTTCCTTCGCCCCTCGAATTGACACATTTGGTTTCATTCTCGATTGTTTCCTGACTGAGGAAGTCAGGGACATCGGCGATAAGCCGCATATCCTAGGTGTCAAATATAGATCAGAAGATGGCATGGCCATCAGCGAGAAAGTAGATCTGATCTTGTTAGATCAGTTTGACAGGGCTGAGGAAGAAGATGAAGAGATCGAGATCATCACACGTCGGGAAAAGTTATCTGACATCCCTGGATTTCCACAGCATCTCGGTCCAATGTGTCACTATATGGGATTTGATGGCCGCCCCGCTCCGCAGTATGAATCCTTGAAGAAGAAAATCAATACGACGCTCCGAAGGGTTGATGACCTTATGATCCGAAAGAACTTTCTCAAGAATTGGCTAGAAAGAGATTAGCCAGAGAACATCCGATCTGGATTCACAATGGTGTCATTTATCATGACAAACAAGATTATGATGAAGCCGTTCATGCATCGGAAATTCAGAGAAAGGAGAAAGAAGCTCTTAGGGAGCTAGATCGGATCTTGGAAAAAGACAAATTTGTGTCTTTGGTAACGGATCTAAATCAGCTAATTAAATCAAAAGCTGATATATCTGTGACAGCGTACGTATTCAGGGGTCGTGAGAACCCCAGTTATTCAGAAGAGGGAGTTACATCACTCCCTGTACAGTCACATTCGCCCGGGGAAAAGTTTATCCCCGGTAGCAGGAGAGAGACCGGAGCGGATGCTCCAGAAAGATTCAAGCCCGTCGTCCCGATCGAGGACGAAATCAAGAAGCTCAGGGAGTTCGGCAAACTCAGTCGTCTCCGAGGACAGCGTCGACTACCAGGTATAGTACCTAGTAGTCTATATACTTGTACAAATACGGACCAAGATGGTCCAATTATGAATTTTTTGTCACAGTCCGATGAGAACAAAAATCAGACTAAGAATAATTTTCCAACCGTTAAATCTGATGAAAAACTTCATCAAAATGAATTTACTCATACATCTAATTTGGATAACTTTGTATATGTTCCTGATGAAATCATCGACATGTATTATCCTAAGAGTAATCCATTTTTGAAAGAAGAAGAAACCGCGTTCACCATCCACAATGAAAACATCGTTCAACAATTCCCAGAGTCTCAAGGACGTATTAATAATTCCCCTGAACCAACATTATTAAATACAAAAGAAATTATTGCTGGTTTAATTAAACATCTACAAAGAATCTGTGAGAAACAGAAAGCTGATGATACAAATCAGGATAACGGTTGGAATGATGAACACAAATCAGATGATGATGAGAAACCTTGGGATATGAACCACATAAAGCATCCGATTGGATTGACGAAAATTCGGAAGAAATTGTTTATCCGAAAAACAATATTTCCAAACCAAGGAATCTTCAACGAAAGAAGAGGGTTCACAATTTTCAAGCTCCACAGATCAGATGGCAGAAGAACGTTGCACCTATAAGAGAACCAAGTTCTTCATTGAATAGGAAATTCTTAAAATCAGGTTCAGGTACTGAATCAAAATCTGATAAGAATATTCAATCTAACTTCAGCGTTAAAGCAAAAGAATTAGAACTTGCATTTCCGTTCTTTATAAATGTTAAATATAGGGTTAACAAACAAACACATATCATAAAACATACTAAAAATCATCCTATCTGGAATAAGAATGGATTATGTTATATGGTTTTGTTTCAACCCAGATACTATAAAGAACAAGTTTGGTCTATGTATCCCAAATTATCTGAAATCGTCTCATATCCTCAACATTGGAGAAGAAACGTTCATTTTACTTATGAACGTACTGGCATTAATCATCTTCATTTCACTGAGAATTTTAAGTCTAGACTTGCTTGGTGGACTCTAGATGATTTTGTTTCCTCTAAAAATAGATTGGCAAATTATTTATGTGGAGGAAAAGATGATAAAGAATTGCTTGAAAAATGGTTACTGTGTTTAATGGAGTAATGGATTATAAAAAGTGGAAAGAAACTTTGATGGCATACTTAGCCATGAAAGGATACACTAAATATGTAACCAGAGAAAAGAAGGTTATCCCTCACCACCTACGGAAAAATCTACCATTGAAGAAAAAACCCATTGGGAATTGAAGTATAAATCTGTTTATAATGAAAGACTTGATTGGGATGAAAATTCTGCAAAGACAAATGCTATTATTAAAATGGCATTAGCAACTAATCTATGGTCTTATGTTAAAGATACTCCAGCTCAAACTATTGCTGAATTGGATAAAGTTTTTGGAACGACTGGAATAGCCAAATATTTTATTTTATACAAAAACATATTCAGTTGGTCTATGAAACCAGGACAAGATCCCATTATAGCTATCTCTAAATTGATGAAAGCTGTTTCCGATCTAGGAACTGAAGATAAATATAAACTTCAGACTTTGTATTGACATTCTTCATTTTACATGCTTTGAATCAACAATATAGTACTTTGGTTACTAATATTGTTAATAGCAATATTGACGAATTCACGTCAGCAAAAATAGTTCCTAAGATTCAGAATGAATGGAATCTCATGCAATCAAAAGCAAGAAGTGGCAGACAAACGTGCTAACATTGGATCTAATATCAACAAATATCCAAACACTAAACCATCTTGGAATGATCAACAATCTAGTAATCAATTTCCAAACAACAGGTTTAGAGGAGGATCTTTTAGAGGCAGATTCAATAATAGACGATCGTTTACACCTCGTCAAAGCAATAACAGATTTGCTAACAAAGCAAATGCATCTTCTTTATCTAAAGATGATAAGAAGAAACGGAATGCACAGAATCGTGATAACAGAAGCTGAAGAATAAAGCTTTAATTGCAGAGTTGAATAAATATAAACATGAGAATAAGAAAGATTCTCATAACATTATTCACTTTACAAATTATATGATGATTGATGAACCAATTCAGACTATAGGAAATATTGAGGAAGAGATACCTGAACACACATCTAATCATGATTTATTAGATAGAATAGGTTTTCATTACATAGATACTATGTTAGCTTATCCTCCGGAATATCTTCGAGATGAGGTCGTAGATTATGAACCTTTTCTGAAGAACACAGTTCAAAAGAATCTTCTTAACGCCTCAAATTCCATTTTCACCTATAGCGGAAACTGATGATAGTTCAGTTCCGGACCTTAAATCGCAATCAGACAGTAGTGAGGAACACTACAATGATGCACATGATGGTTACAACAGTGGCATTGAATATATTGATGAGGATATCAATAATAACGTCGAAAATATGGATATAACTAATCTGAGAGTAACTCTGGAGGACCATCTGATGAGGATGATCCATTTGGGTATGTGACAAATTTAAACCATTCAATTACTTATCTAATACTGTTTTAGTGCTTGATAATCTTACCAATGTAGATGTGTTGAACACATCAGATCAAGCTTTGAATAACAGTAGATACAATTGTGTATATAGTAATTATGAATATAGGGTTCCTAGTGAACAAATTATGCTCTTAAATAAAAATGATAAGTGGGTAATTGATTCTGGAGCTACCAGACATTGTACACCATTTATAAATGACTTTATGTCATATAAGAAATTTATCACACAGTTAAAGTTACTACTGCAGACAAAAATGCGAAAACACTCATTGAAGGCCAAGGCCAAGTATGTTTCCGACATGGAAAACATATGCTAAACTGGATCGTATGTTATATGCCAATGTTGCCATACAGAATCATCTCTGTACCACAACTTACTAGTATGAATTATGAAGTATATCACACAAAACAACAAACTATTATACACAAGGGAAACATAACGTTGACAGGATATCCTTTAGAAACTAACTCTATAAGTTGGTTATCTACTGAGATTAAAAGACCTTTACAACATTTGTTATTAAATAATAGTTCTAAAACTATTGATTATTTTATTTGGCATCGAAGAATGGCACATCCAAGTGATAACGTGTTAAGTCATATGTTCAGAAATACTGAAAATAGTTCTAAAGTTAATAAACACATATGAAAAGCATATGTAAATCATGTATCATGGGAAAACTTGATAAAAACCATATCATGTTTCAACTAATAGAGCAACTATCTTGCTAGAATTGATACATATGGACTTGATAGAATTACCTATTCAGTCTTACCATAAACAAAAATGGGCTTTATTAATTTTAGATGATTATTCTTCTTTTGCTTATGTAGCATTACTTCGATCTAAAGCTGATACTTTTACTGCTATTAAAGCATATATTATATATTGAGAATCAACTCAATTTAAAAGTAAAAAGTATGTGTTCAGATTGAGGGGAAGAGTTTGTAAATCAAAAGCTAAATAACTATTTTCAAGAAAAAGGTATTAAACATGAACTAAGTGCTCACATGTTCATCAACAAAATGGTAGAGCTGAACGATTAAATGAAACCATTCTAAAGAAAGCACATACACTTTTATTAGAATCTGGTTGTCCTAAATCATGGTGGTCTTTTGCATTTGATACTGCAGTCCAATATATAATCGTACACCATTAAGAAGAACAAAATGGAAACACCTTATGAAAATATGATGAACAAAAAACCTAACATGTCAAACTTTAGGATATTGGATGTCTAGCATATGTCTATATAGTAAAGAAAGAAGAAAGAATAAATTATCACCAAGAGCTGAACCGATGATATTCATTGGATATGAAAACAAATCATATAAGTTCATGAATGATAAAAATACTATAGTTATTGCTACATGCCATCTTTGACGAAAACATATTTCCCAAATTAACGAAAGATAAACTTATTCATAAAGATATACCTACATCTTTAGATCTTAAACAATTCCATCAAATAAGAATTATTATAATCATGACACTACAATCAATGATAAAAGGAAATCATTTCATGATTCAAATAATTTAGATGATGATGATTCGTCAGAATCAGATGATCATAAGTCTAATAAGGAATTAGACAATCATCTACATGACAGTAATTCTTCATATCATAGCACAAAATCATATTCAGCAGATGAAAGTGATTATGATTCAAATATATCTAAAAGTAATTCATATAGATCAAAGAAGGATTCACAATCAGAATCAGATTTGAATATATCTGATATGTATAAAAGTAAAAGTGATCTTGATAAAGATATAAAAGATCCTGAAACAAAAGGTTTTAGAAGTAGTCAAGTAAAAAGAATTGACGATAACTTTGAAAAAATGAAAGAAATTAATGATTCTTTTAAATATTTTACTGATAAAGAAAAACAAAAAGCTATTAATACTCCTTCAATAAGAAATCATCTACAAATAAGAAATCACAAAGAGATGATGAAAGATTAGCTAAGATAAGAGAATTTGAAAAACAGATTGAAAATCTGAATAAATCCAAGAATACTCTTAATAAAAGTAAATCATTAATTGAAACACCTTTTCAACTTCCTAAGTCAAATCTTGATATAAACTATAGAAAGAATATAGATTATTTAAAGGAGTTAAACATGTTGGAAAGAAGTTAGATCTTCGAGAAGTTAAAAGAAATAGACTTGGTAATGATAAACCAGTTTCTAGATCTACAATACTAGAACAGTCTATTAATCCAGATGAACAAGCTCAAAATCCATTTGGATTTAGAGAACAGGAAAGAGCTGTCATACAACAAAAGTTGGAACACGAAAATCATCTAGGATTCCAAAAGTTAAAGTTATTAAGATAATGTTTATGGAGATAAACATCCAGCTAAAATTGAAGCTGAATTTAACTTTAAGAAATGGAATGATGTCATTCAAAATAGAATTAAGAATGATAAAGAACTAAATGATAAAATAGAAAACAAGTTCAGAAAGTTACTGAAGACTTGTATGGAAAGAAAAAACATCCAAACATTAGAACGTCAGAATCTAATATGACAGAACTAACTGTAGAAGATCTTAGACCTATTCCTAAAAAGAATACTAAGAAAATAACTTCTGTAGAAACAAATAAATCAGATGTTAAATCAGATTTAATTCCAATGCCTAGATTTGAAAGAAAATATTATTACCTGAGATAATAAAGAAACCTTCTATACCAGATCTTGATCTAGATAAAACAGTTACTATGGATAAAAAATTAGATTCAGAATCTAATGATTTAGAATTTGATAATGAAGCTTGGCTAAAGAAAGTACAAGCAAAAAGAGATAAATTTCTCTTATCAAAAGCAGCATCGAAACTCAATGATCAAGAAAACAGAAGAAAAGGAATACCTGTTGTATATAGAGATCTTATCAAGATAAAAGATAAAGATCCTCAATCATATTCAAAATGGGTAACTGCTATGAAGAAGAAATTAAATCTATACAGAGTAGAAATGTTTGGGAATTAGTTAACAGACCTAAAGACAGGAAACCTATTGGATGTAGATGGGTTTACACTATAAAGCAATCGGATAATAGATATAAAGCGCGATTGGTTGCTCAAGGCTTTTCACAAGTACCAGGAATAGACTTTGGAGCCACATTTAGCCCGGTTTCAAGATTCGAGACTGTCAGAATCTTACTAGCATTAGCAGCTTTAGAGGGTTGGGTACTCAAAGCACTAGATGTTAAAACTGCTTTTCTATACGGCCAATTAGAAGAGGAGATATATATGGAACAACCGGAAGGTTTCAAAACCAAAGATACTGATAAAGTATATAAGCTGAGAAAAGCTTTATATGGTTTGAAACAAGCATCTTTAGCTTGGAATATACAAGCACATAACAGTATAACTAAACTAGGGTTTAGAAGATTATATGCTGATACAGGAATATATGTCTACAGAAACAACAAGACATTGTTGTTATCATCTTATATGTTGATGACATAATATTTGGGCAATAATGAAAAGACTGTTGATGACTTTAAAAGAAATTTATGAATAAATGGGAAAGTAGAGACTTAGGAGATCTAAGTGAATATTTAGGAATGAATATTGCGATAGACAAAAGTAAACGTACTGTCACAATTGATCAAGCAAATATGCAAAAAAGATTGTTGAAAGATTTGGTTTAATAAACGCAAAACCAGTTAATACTCCTTTACCAGCTGGTTATGTACCAAATAAACAAATAGAAGGCAAAGCTACACCTGAAATGATCACATACTATCAACAGCTGATAGGATCATTATTATTTCTAGCAATGTGTACTAGATTGGATATCGTTTATGCTACAATATTAATGTCACAATTTGTGAGCAATCCTACAATGGATCACATTAATAAAGCATTACACATAATCAAATATGTTGGAAGCACATTAGATTATTGTATAAAATATGATGGTTGTGATGCTTATGGTTTAATTGTATATGCTGATGCTGATTGGGCTTCAAATCCAATTGATAGGAAGTCAACAACTGGTATGGTTGTAAAATTAGCAGGAGCACCAGTATACTGGAAATCAGCTAAACAAAAAACAATAGCATTATCTTCAACAGAAGCTGAATACATGGCTGCATCAGATGCATGCAGACAGATATCATGGTTAAAAATTTGTTCAATGAACTTGGATATGATATACAATCCATTCCTCTAATAATGGATAATCAAGCAGCTATTTACATGGCTTCTAATCCAGCTCAAGAACAAAGAACGAAACACATGGACGTAAGATATCATTATATCAGACAATGCGTGAAAGAAGATTTAGTTGATCTCTATTATATAAAAACTGAAGATCAAGCAGCTGATATCTTAACCAAGAACCTTATGTTGAATAAGCATAATAAAATGCTTGAGTTGTGTGGTATACACAATTGATAAAATATTCAACAAGGGGGAGTGTCGAAACTCTGATAGTTATTATAATAGTCACATTAGATTAGTTACATTCATTACAATAACTAATGTAATGAACATCTTATCTAATCTATATCTTATCTATATCTTATCTAATTAGATAATTGAATAACTATTAATTAAGTGTTTCATATTTAATCATAAAAAAGCTTATATAATATTAGTCATGTGACTTATGACTCACAATTATGACTCACTGTTATGACTCATTTATAGTCATATTAACTCATAATTATGACTCATGATTAGTCACAATGACTTATACTTATGACTCATTTGGAGTCACAATGACTCATGATTATGACTCATGATTAGTCATAATGACTCATGTTTATGACTCATAAATGACTCACACTGAGTCATATGACTCATACAACGTCATATAGAAGGAAATGATGTCATATAGAACATCATAGAAGGAATATAAATAGATGAAGACTCAGAATGACTTGTTTTAGGGACCGATATTATGTAATAGGTAGATTACACTGTACTTAGGTTAGGGTTTCTGAAATGCATATAAGGAGGGCATTCTGAGCGACTATCCCCTCAGTTTTTACAACTAACAACATTAGTATAAGGCAACCTTAGCTAACAATGTAAGTAATTGGAACCTTACTTAGCTAATGGCTTTGCGCTGCTGTTCTTGTTTCAATACAGCTCTGGTGAGCATTCCTCACACCAATGAGCAGTGTCAGCTCAGGCCACTTTTGGCTGCTCAGACCACCCATCTAAGCTGAATAAGCAGAGAAAGCATGTTTTGCTGATGTAGAGAACATATATGAATGCTGTACTTTGTCAATCATCCCAGATATAATCTATCATTTCCAGATCATGATCCACCTCCACAACTGCACCCCCAGTGGCTCCTTCTGGCCGCTTCACCGTCGTGGTATTTAAATCCAGTGGGTATCGTACTCCTTTTATTTTACCACTTGAATCATAATCCACCAATAGTAGATCTTTGAAACTTGTCCTTTTCACCATAATATTTGTATTGCGAACATCTCCATGCACCATCCCGGCTTGATGTAATTGAATCAAACAATATCTGATCTTCTCTGTGACTGACAACCGATCGCTCTCATGCTCCTGCAAATGCAAATCCGGGGCGTCTTGAATCAAGCTGAACAAGGTCACGTAGTCCCTGCTCACGTCGTCCATCACAACCATGTTAGTCCACCAGGGAGGCGTTCGACAGCATGCAGTTTTGGCGCAAACTCTTTTCAGCAAGGAACTGATGAGCTTCTTCACAGTAGCGAGTCACAAATTTGATGCAGACTGCAGTGCCATCATCATCCAAATTTCCAAAGAATAAGTTGCGACCCCATTCCCGATACATATTTGAATCGCTTTACCGAACCGTCCCGAGATATGAAAGTCGTTAAATACGGGTGCATTGGATTACGATGTAGTGGACCTGAATCTGTGCTGTAATAGGTTTCCAAGGAGTCAATTGCAACTCGGAGAGCACCAAGGTGTCGCGCGAGCATGTCCTCCATCTCGATATCTTTGTCGTGATAATGACACGGGATTGCAGTCGACAACATCTGCACCACCGGACGATCAGTCCATGCAGCACCAGCAAACGTGACGTAAGGGCCTGGCTAGTGTAAGATAGAATGACGTCCGAAAAAATGATGAAACATACCAAATATAAGTACAAGTATGCACGGCAATACCGAGTCACGACGCCGAGCAACAAGCTTCCGCGTAGCCTCGAGGTAGTATAGGATCGCTTGAAAATATGGTTCGGCTCCCGTAGACCCGACTTCATTCTTGAATTCCATAATCAAGAGTCGCGATTCGCCAACTGACAAGTCTCCGTCAGTTGAGTAAGAACCGATTGTCGTCGGATTTATATGCATCCCGTTTCTGGATAACACCGACAAAACAGCTGTCCTACGACTAAGCTCCAGGGTGTGGATATGTGACATGGCTTCCACGAACTCATGAAGAAGTTTAACGTCATTTGGTGTCGGCACGCGATGCTTGCGGTCGTCAATGAACTTCCCGAAGACAGGATGTAGCAGGCTGAGTGGCAAACTCTCAGCGTGGGAGGTGGGCCGGTTGCATGCAATGTACGCATTCCCATTTTGCATTTTGTCAAATATTTGGGGCTTCCCTCCATGCGACGGTGCATCTGGCTGTCGCTGCTGACAAAAGCTCTCACGATCGTGGAGTAAGCGCTGGGGAAGTTTGAATGGGTATTTATTTTATAGACGACGGCGGAAACGAGGAACCAGCCAACGATGCGCCTTGCATAACAATGATTAAAGTCTTCAATAGGAATCAATGTAGGACTCACCTACTCCCGGAACGAGCACTGCGATGTGGATATGATTAGCATCGAGCGGAAGGGAGAATACCGTCAACAATGGTCTGTGAGGTTTCAAACTAGGTCCAACGGTTGGTGGTTCCTTGGAATCAAGATTGTCAACGAGAAAAGAGACCTTCCAAATGTTGAGGTCCGAGGCAGCAACCTGGTCGAGGTGAGGCTTCTTCTTCTCCTTGATCAGGTCTTTGAGAATGCTGACGTTTTCGGTCTTCGGAATCTTGACGGTAAACATCTGATCTGGGTCATCGCCGAGAACGAAGCAGTTGAGCGAGAGAAGTTGCGTGGGGTCGGGAGCCGCGACAGGCCGGTTTACTTTTGAAGGTAATGAGGGTAGTCAACCCAAGTCAAGAAAGCATTAATGGAACGTACCAGTGGTTGCTTGAACTAAAATGTGTACATGTTGGTCGCGGAGATGAAGAATGATAACGATCGGAGAGGAAAGGTCGGGGTCGGGAAGAAGGGGAAAGGATGAGAGGAGGCGGAAATAGAATGTGAGGACGGTAGGATTCGACATAATATGGTGGGCAATATCTTATCAGCAACGCTCAGCTGCAAGATTCACTCTTTCTCACCGGTACGTGAGACCCTTACAATTATGTGGATGTATTCGCTGGGAGGTTGTGTTGGAAAGATACTGAACCTGGTTCTCGTGGGACCCAATTTGTCCGCAAAGTTTGAAAGATCATCTCCCAGGAGCCCGATACGTTCAGCGAGAGTGTCGTCTGGCTCGGCGGCGATAGAGTTGGAGTCCTTGACCTGAGAAAAGCAATGTCATTTCACATAGCGGATCGTCGATGGCGCTCACCTTCCACAATTCTAGAATGTGAGGATCAATACCCTTTAAGGTACCCTGCGCTCGCTCGCTTTGTATACAATTTCCTTCAAGTCGCTAACCTCGTCATTACATCCTGCGGCAACTGGAAAGACGATATCTTCGCCTTCTATGAGACAATTAAGCCGGAGAGTGGTAGACATGGTGGCCCAGAAGTCTATTGTGGACTGTTTGGACCGAACCGCGATCTACATCTCGCATCATGAAGCGAGCGTCTACCGTGCTCGCTCAGAGACCCAGACAGCGGCACCGCGATAACGGGTGGGTCGAGATCTACCTCCCTGACTCGTACGTCGATTCACCCTCACCAGGCAAGAACCTTGATTCATCGCAATCTCCAATTCCTGCTCCTTTCTCTCATGAAGAATGTGCAACATTGCTTGACTTGCTCAATCATAGGCTTGATGGTATGTCCTCGTCTATTTGTTATCTTGACAGGATTTAATCGGGAACCAGATGACAAAAACAGGCAGGTTGACGCCGCAATCAAAAACCCGTATATACCATCGCCAGGATCGTTGGTAAGCCATTTCTCGTTAGCACGGAATTGATGAGCTAATTAACGACCTGTAGCACAATGGCGTCAACAACATTCATGCGGAGGATAAGGATGATGCTGGTGTGGGTGAGGGTGTACCTGCCTGGGACTTTCGAATCCGCGCTAAAGTCGGATCGTCGTCGTATTCGTCATCCATAATGTTCCAGTCGTTACCATCGTCGCTGCCATCATTTCCCTCTTCTTTGATTTCCTCTCCATCGATTTCCATGTTCGTATTGCCAATTTGGAACGAAACACCTGGTCCTCGGCGAAATCCGACGCTGGCAAATGCTTGCTCCACCGCCTTCGTTGCTCCTCCTGCGTGGATTGTATGTGCGGTACTCAGTGGTAAAGCCGGTGAGGGTCTGCATCTTGTTTCACTGAGCATCAGTGACGGCTTTTTGTTCTTTTTTTTTACCAAGTTCATCCTTCTTCCTCTCTCACTGACAAAGCTGAGCCCACTCTCCGCCCATGTTTCCTGTTCCAGGCCCTCTCCGTCTTTTCCTTCATATGTTGGGCCGCCCCAGACAACATCCTCGTCAACCAGCTCTTTGGCATCCACCTGGCCACGGCATGTCCTTTCTCACTTGTGACTGGACCCAGATCACCTGGACACGGGAGCGCCTTGATGGTCCCTTGATGGGCTCAACTGCAGGTCAGCCTCGTCCTCTTATTCTGGAACCTGACTCCTGTTCTCTATTACACCAATACCTGTATTACTTTCCTATTTCAGCGAACCACTAGTGATGGCAAAGCTCAGTTCAGTTCGGTTCTCCCATGTATTGGTGAGAACTCGAACCTGAACTTCAAGTTCAAGATAGGTATATCATCGAACTTGAACCTGAACCTACAGGTTCGGGTTCAAGCAGGTCCGGTTCAGGTTCACAGGTATCTGAACACAGAACCGAACTTTTTTTCAGCTGAAAAACTACTAAGGGTATGGCTAAAATCTACGTGGAGCCAGAAAGCGAAGGAGGAGCTAGTGGAGATCCAAGCATTGCGCATGACTCGGAGGCGCCATCAAGATGACGACCAACTAAACATGCCAGCACACTCCAGAGTCAACGCGCATCACCATGAAATGCCACATATCGACCCTCAACTCCTCAAAGATAACTCTATCGAACGGGATGACTTGGACAACCCTGCCCTGTCAAACGCAGACAATCGGCATACAATCGACTCAAATTCGTCATACACAAATGAAGCGGTGAGTATTTCTTATTATTAGAACGGTCTATTTACAATGATTGCCAACCAGAACCCAACCAGCCCGACGATCGCAAACGACTCCAGTGCAAGGAATTTCTCGAATAAACCCGACGACTGCGACCCAAAGGACGTTTATTCCCTGCCTAACGGGATTAATGATTTACAGGCCGTTAACAACCTGGTTTCAGTTTTCAAGGCTTCAATCAAGTGGAAGGGCGCTTTTTCTTCATAACGCCAGCAACGGTCAGGATAAGACGACGACGGTCCATGATGGGGACTCACGTCGTTCCGCAACCTTCAGTAAGCCCGTCGATAAGCGCGCGGCCAGTCCTCTCAGCAATTTGTCGGATGAAGACGATCGCACTGAATCCACGCAAATGGCCAAGGATCGGCCATCAGGAAAGAAGCGAGCCAAGGCTGTTGCACCACCGCCGACCAGTCGTGTAACCAGAAATCGCAATGCTCGTAAATGAGCAAGTACCGAAGCTTCACCGATCCTTTCGAATACTCAAGTAGTTTACAACCAAGTGTAATTCATAGTATGAATAAAGGTTATTTTAACGGTGATATCAAATAATAATGGCCATCATTATACCTTACTGGCGAGGATTGGCCAACATTAAACCTTCCCGGTGAGATTTGGCCACCGAAAGTCCTGGCGGTGAGATTTCGCCCCCAGAGGATCGTTGAGCTGACTTCCGACCCAGGTCATACTTCAAAAGGCCTTTCGAATCTCGCTGGCCTGGAAAGGGTCTGAACCCGCATGGCGAGGGTTGACCGGCCATCTGACTTTTTGTTGATGTAGGCTTGACAGGCTGCTGCGCCGCCACAATTGTATCCTCGTTACGCGGATGAGCCACCGTCCAGGCTGGTCACTGTTGGCTGGAGTGGCACGAATGCCGAAACAAGGTGCGATATTCTTTCAACCCCGTTGGGCCCACCTCGTATGGCTGAGCGACAACTTGTATCGGGTGCTGTACGCGCTGCCAGAATGCCATAAGTGCTGAAACCTGGAGGGTGCGGGAGTCATGTCGTTGGAGATGGGTGAGTGAGGACAGCGGCTGGCAAGCCGTTTCATCAGAAGGGGGTGAGAGTGGGCAGAAAAAGGGCGGTAGTAAGCCGCTTTGTTGACAGGAGGATGCAGAACCGTTTTGTCAGAAACTAATGCACGAGGCCGCGGCGGCAGCGGGGCTTGGATCAAAGCGGGTAGACGGAGGGGGGTATTGAGTCGTCCGTTTCAAGATGGATGGGAGCAGGCAGCAGTGGACCGATTCGCTTGAAACGGAGGGGAGGTGGACAGCCTCGTTTGAAACGGATGCAGGAGAGAGGCGGGCGGAGGGAGCTGGTGGAGGGTCGTTTCATTGGAAACCAGCCGTATCATTGAAGTGAAAATAGCAGAGACGGCGGTGAGACGGCAATAAGCCGTTTCAATGGAAACGGATAAGAGACGGTTGAGGGAAAGGCGAGCATTATCAGCCCTGGCAATTTGTCTGATGTCTGCGCGCGTCATCTACTAGAAGTCAGATAGACACAAACTTTTCATCCGCGATCGTCGTATCATGTATTCGGTTTACGTTAGCTACACAAGTATTGGCTCTTTTTTTTCCTTTTGATTACTCTTACACTGATATTAGTATCACTCTGTATACGGGCGTTAACGACCGGTCACTACTTACGTTACGTTGGTTTATGGAAGGGGGGCCAGCACGTTTCCATCGAAATAAAATAAAATAAAATGCGGTATCGGTGTACGTAGAATCAACCCCACTTTTTATGCCCTGAAGTCATTGGCTCAGAGAATATACCGCACGCATGAGAATTTCGTACATTCTAAGAGCACTGGTTCGACCACTTGAGTTATATTTAGGTAGAAGGGGAACGGACGTTGGATAGAACACATCCTCCAGACACGGCGGCCAAACCAGTGCATGTGCGCCTGGAGACAAATGTGCACTACATATTCAAATAAACAAAAGTAGACGATCCCCTTCGAGCATGATCGATGATCAACAAGTACGTTTCAATCAACCTTAGTCATGCCGAAACCATTAAGCTTCTGCCGAACGTGGACATGCAGGAACATCGGATGTGTACCCTGTCATAAAACCCTTATTTTGAGCCAATCACTCGTGTTTAACCATACGCATATCGTTGCTGAAACATGTATGTATGACATGACATCGTTCCAAGCAACCATTCAAAGAGACAACTATATCAAACGCAGGATTCAATGGGCGACTGGGGATTGCTCTATGTGAGGTGTTAAAAATTCAGTGAGGCTCGAGATATAACGAAACGCTCATACTGAGTACAGTACGTTGACAATCTCGGCGGAAGTAGGCCTCGCCGTCGGTTCTTCTGCCCAACACGTCTGAACTAGTTCAGACAACCACGCACATGCGAGGATTTCGATGGGTAAATCCGGTCGTTGACCTCTGTCTCGAAGTCGCAAAACATCATTCAAGTTACTAGCTGCAAAGGGAATTTCTCCTGTAAATATCTGATCACATCGTCACAATTTGCATGACGTTTAGTCGAAACTACAACGTACCTCAATAACAGTCATTGCGAACGCAAACACGTCGCTAGCCGTTGTGCAGGTGAGAGTGTCCCTGTGGTCATTGAGAAGCTCCGGTGCCAACCATCTCGCACTGTCTTCAAACGCATAGCCTCTAGATCCCTGGGCGGGAATAATGAGCCCTAGCTCGTAGTCAGCTATTACAGCACGTTTTGAGTCTGTTATAAATATGTTCGCCTTAGAAGGTAAGTGTAAGCACCGCAGCGCATAAGGGCACGTAATTCACATACTGCACGTAAATCTCCGTGCAAGACAGATGGTTTAAGTGTATGGAGGTAATTGAGTCCCTCGACGATATCCAGGACCTATTAACTTGGTAATGAATCGGTTAATTGCGGCGTTGTACGTACATACCATCCCAATCTTCTCTTTGAATGGCGGGAGTTTCATCTTCATATATTCCATAATATTACCTTCAGAATAGTAGTCCATGATGATTGCAGGCATTGGGCCACAATCGAGAGTGTAGCCATAGCATCGTGCGACATTTACGTGATTAAATGCAGCCCAGCCCTCCGCGTGTTTTTTGAACCTCTGTAAGAATTGGCAGTTTAGTAATTCGGACCCACTTAGACCCATCTACCTCAGTGAACCCATCCGCAAGAAGCTCCTTGTAAACGCAATTCGCAAGCAATGCCTTGATACCAACGAGTTTGGGGAGTCCAAAGCCTTGGAAGGGGTCAATACTGCGTATCTGGTTTTAATAATTGACGCAGAACCTTGCTTTGTGCATTTCCCAGTGTAGAAATCAGAATATTTTCCTTGCTTTTCGGGACAAACGCTAGTTTTGGAGAGTAATTCTGATAGATCCTGAACAAGTTCTGAGTCGACGAACTAGCCCAGTGTTGGGTGCGTACGATGTTCTTGCAAGTCATGGGAGGCGATATTCAACTTGGGGGATAGTCGGAAGGGAAACACGCAATTCTTATACCTGAGCAACCTCACCGATTTTATTGTCAGATAATTTTCTGGACCAACGTCATGCTATCTTTCTCACCTGCACTTCCCAGGACGCTCACAGCCCTTAGCAACAATTGATTATCCCAATAGGAAATACGTACAATCCATTTTTGGGGACGTTTGCGATCTTTTGTTGCCTGCTGATGCAGGAGGTCTGTTCACCCTAGCCCATGCTTGGTGTATATCACTTGAAAAAGCACTCCGCTGGACTTGATCACTAGACTCTTCAGAAAGGGCACTACTTGCTTCGCTCGAAGTGCGAATTATTATCTGCTCGAAAACGGACCTTCAGAACACCTTGTTGCGACGCGTTATAAGATCGCGGGAGAAGACGGACTTTGCCGTGGTAACTTGTAAATAGACATAAATACGACTTCCGATTGCCTGGAATTTGGATTTCTAACGGTTATCTGATACTTTTGAATATCTATCGCACGTTCAATGTACCCAATCCCTTAACACGAAATGCCAAACGTGTAACACCTAGACCGATTGCCTGGAATTTGGTTTATTATCTCCCGATTGCACGTGCAAACATATATCCTGTTAGTCAGTCCGTTCGATCACCTCTACACAAGATTTCAAGAATACGAAGCCCCTTGATCCCCATCCGTTTGGCCCTGCGACACTCGGGGCAAGGTATAGCTTACGAAAGCCAACCTGTTCCGAAGGATGATGAAGCGGTTTCCACGCAAACGTACTTAGGCTTCGTGGGTCTAATGAGAAATGGCTCGGTTTCCGCTCTGTTGGACAGAGAGCGGGAGGGAGCGGAAATATAGCAAGTCAGTTCTGCTCGTTCCGTTGTTCGACAGATGCCATACGACGCCCTTGCAATGATTTCGCGCGAGAAAATTCTACAATCTGCTTCAAGTTGAATCTGATGCATCCTGCTTCCCCCTGGCTCCTTCCCGCTCCCTACTGTCGTGCCCCGCTGTTCCCTGCCACCTCCCCTTCCTTCTGTTCCCTCTGTTTCTCCTCCACTCTCCTGTCTTCCCCCCTCCATATCCACCTGCTTCACCTTGTCTCCTTCCCCTGCAACCAAGCATTAACGGGCAAACGGCGAGAAGGCTAGCCTCGGTCAACAAGCCATTCCCGCATACCACGCTGTCCCATTTATCGGGTCGATGAACCTATGTGTGGGCTCGAGAGTTCCTGCTCCACAAACTCATGGCACCCTTGTTTCGGATACGATTACGTTAGGAAACTAAATTTTGGCAACGATCGGACAATTTCGTGAGGTGTGGGAGAAACACACATGTTCACAGCCCGGACTTGGCGAAATCTAGTCCTTTGTGACACCCGCTCCGGTTATTTTCAGTCGCGCAAACATCGGGAGATTTGGGTGAGTAGACGGGTTGCTCACTGTTTCTATTCATGTGATAAACACAAGAATATTTCCTGCAGACGTCCCAACGAACTTGGAACGTACTTTCCTGAGGAGTCAAAACGTGCGACTGCGGATCGAACGGAATTAGCATATTCACGGGTAGCAACGAGTTTATGCACCGCGTGCGCCTCAGTCATCATACTCACGCACCTGCACCTCACAAAGTTCCACCCGACATCGATGCTCCTTCCTAAGATAAGATCAGTAACATCCACTTCACGACAGCGCTGAAATGATATTGCTAAAACCCGACACAAAGTACAAGCTGAATTTGAAACGATACAGGCACCAGAGGTTAGCAGAAGTCAGGAGGAGTGAGTAGGACAGCAGGAAATAACCAGATTTTGCAAGGGCGCGACAGACCTAACAGAATTTGCAAGGGCCATTTCTCGCCGAGCTACATAAGAGCTTCACGTCCATATCCGCTTCAAGACATATATTACAACAAATATCAAAGTCAACATTACTCACATCCTAACGCTGCGCATCATTATCTTTTTACATAATAAATCGTCCCGTGCAGCATGGTCAGTTCTGCCGTTCGCCCTCCCTCCTCAGTCTGTCGATCATCGTCCCTTCGTCCAAGGCCATCTCCAGATCCATATACTTCGGCGGACCACCATACCGGTCATATGCTGGCAAAATTTCTTTATCGTTCAACGACAATTGGTCGGGATCCCGCCCACTGTCCATCCTCCGCCCTTGTTCATCGACATCCGCTGCTCTGGTCCTTCGCGTTGCCACATGGTAACCTTAGGTATAAGGGAGGACCGACAACGGGAGGTCACGTAAGTCAGGGGAGAGGTTGTGGGAAGCGGTGACGGGATACCGGACGTCGTCGTAAAGAGACGGACTTTGATAGGTCGGTTCACCGTAGTGTGGTCGTAGGCGAGTGCGAAAGTACGAACGGGATGGGACGACCACGGGATTTGGGGAGCTTGAATAGGCACTCGGTGGAGCGGAGGAGGGGGAACGCCTCCGCAAGAAAGGGGGACGAAAGAAGTGGGTTAGAGGTTGATTAGTCTGCAGTAGACGTCGGATCCTTGCGGAGGGAACGATTAAATAAACATGTTCATTGACAATGAAAAAAGGTTGGAATACCTGTAGAAGATGAGAAAAATTACGACGAGAATGACGAGTGCAATGAGAACATATTCGAAAACATTCTGCACCAAGTGTGAGAAAAGACTTCCAAAAATGAGTGTTTGACCTAACCTTGGCTAAATTGCGATTGGCTTGGTTTGGATCTGGTGGTGCTTTGAGTGTAGTAGGGTCAGGGAAGAAGGGGGCCAATGTAGACGTGGTGTCCATTGAGGATGAAATGGTGGCTTGCACTGAAGGTGCGTTGGTTGTTGAGGAAGTAGGGATGCTGCTCGGTTGCTGCGCAACGCCGGATATAGCCCTGGGGACAACGGTGAAGCTAAGGGCAAGGTCATGTCAACATCGATCAGCTTTGAAGGACGTAAAAGCACGGATGGCAGCGAATGTGTGGGTAGGGGAGGAGTTGAGGGGGAAAGGGAAAGTCTAGAACGGTAGACGCACTTTATAACCGACGAAAGGAGTTGACATCGGTGTTACCTGCTCAGTGCGTTAATATGAGGGCGTGAAACGAAAGATCACAGTGCCTGAACTTCTCGCCTCCCTTGAAGCTTGAACCCTTGCATCGCCATCCACACGCGCCGCTCGGGAGCTCTACACTATCATCGCACGAATGCTGTAAGTCGTCCGAGCCTCTGCCCCTGGGGAAGTTTCTCATCTCTGCTTAAGCATTCATAGACAAACAAACTCCCGAGTTGAGCTCTGTTTGCACGTGTTGGGGACTCCTGAACATGCGTCCGACTCTGTTCCTTCAGAAATCGGGCGCTCTGCCTGGAAAGGTGCGTCTCCCGCCTCCGCCCTGTCTCGCACGTGTTTACCGCGCTGGAGGCCGTACTTTGTTACTTTCCCGAACCTTCAAGGATGCCCTTACAAATCATGTCCCCATCAAGACTCAAGCACGTTCCTGCACCATTCTGCCCAACTTCGTAGGGTATGTATCCAGTGTTCGTTTACGTGGCCGTGATATTACCCCCGTAGTATTCGTTTCTCGGTCCATAACGGCAAGGACTACGTTCCAGTACTGGTCACACAAACATGGTTGGTCATAAACTTGGCGAGTTTTCACATACGAAAAAGAGGTTTAACTTCAAGTGAGTAAAATGCGGTTCGAGTTCTGTTTGTTGACGCGACGCACGAATGGCAGAGGATCAAAAGGACGGCTGTAAAGTGTATAGTCACATAGCAACATCTATATACTCCTCAGTTTTCCGGGCAACCGTTGCAAAGGTCTCGCACTTCCGGCGCGCTTCCCGCAGTGTATTCCCGGCTTCCTCCGCTCCTTTTTGGGGTGTACCTCAGCGTCCTTTGAAACTTTTCACCAATTACACAATGTGGTCTTTATTTATTCAATGCTTATTGGATTCCTTTCGAGGAGCCATCCTCATCAAGATTTTCTGTTTTTCTTGTGAACAGACGGCTCTCGTTCCAGATAGGAGTCAACACTGAAATACTCCATCCGAAAATGTTGATTCGGCCGATCTTTAGAAATATCCCACGGCCAATTTTGTACCAATCTAGATTGAACGAAAAGTCGGATGCCGAGAGGCCCCAGGTAGATCTCAATACGACAGCCCACCTGTTCACGATCACAGAACCATAACATGCTATGCTGGTCGATTGTTATCATGTAAACGCGCTAAATCATTACAAAGCGGCGTTTCCAAATTGGTGCATTCCGCGCTTACCATCGCAAGCTAATCATACTCGTCAATCGGATTAATCCTCACTTTGTTATCAGCGCAAAAGAGCCCAAGAATAGGCTTTAATATCGGATGGGTGCCCAACTCATCCATCACAGCCCATTCTAGGATGGACCCAGCATGTCGGTCCCGGCCTTCTTCTACATATCAGGTACTGATCAGATAACGACCGTGCGTATAATAGCTCCACAAAGCCAGCTTCTTCATCAGCTCCCTTGAACCTCTCGCCCTCCCAAGCACTACCTTTCCACGACATGCCTTTCTTCGCAAACGCGAAAGATTTTAAGATTGAGGGCGGTGAAATGAACGATGTTGCCGGTAACCTCAACAAGACCGTCAACAACACCACTACGAACAACAAAGATGCTGGTAACGTTGCTATTGGGTCCGTTGTCACTAAGGGAAACACTACCTTGACGAATACCGACGTCGGTGAGTCTCTCGTGGATTTTGAACGACGACCATAACACTGTGCTGTAGGAACTGGTGACGGGAACAAGATCAGCTTCTGAGTGAGATAATTGGCAGTTCGCTACTGGTATGCACTTCCTGCTGCATATTTCTGAACAAAAGATATACGTTTACTTTAGGCAGTGGGGACGCTGACCGTGGAGAATTGATTCGTTCATACATATAAACATCATGTACACCAAACCAATGATTGATTTGTCCTGGTCTCGAGGTTTGCACAACACTAGTCACGGTCCGATAACCGACCACCAGCAACCCTTTCCCCCTTACCAGATTGGACATTGGTCGAGGATCGAGTCCGTCCTTGCTCCATCAAGTTCCACAGCTTCCAACACATGATAGGCTGGACTATCATAAGGAGCATGGCGGCGACGTCCAAATCTTGCCTCGCGGCGCAACCGTGCAGAAGGAAAGATAGACACAGCCATCTTACCCCACTGTCTGGCGTGTGACCAACTGTCCACCATGGCGCCAAACTTGACTATATCAAGTTATCGTTAACAATCGACACCGAGAAGAGCGGTTGAAGCACTGTGTTGCACATCCATCATGCATATATTCGGAAACGATAAGGGTAGTGACGTACGCGCGCTAATCGTCCCAAAGGACTGGTAAGTATCCCAACACAGGAAGCCGTTTTCAACGTTAGAAGCATTTTTAGCTGTGTCGGGCCTAGCTATCGTAGTGCATCCGAACTGACATATGTAGGTGGAATTATGAATCCCAGGGCCTCTTTCCGGTTTCGTCACATTCCTCCCGAGTAACCGCCGTTCACAGCGGGTCAACACGGCCTTTCCGAATTGGTATGCTTTCAACTTCTATCACGGGATGGCGGCGCTTAATTATCGCCAGCCGATCATAATCACCAATCACGATTCATTCAGGATGAAAACCTTGACATAATTCAATTCACAAATAAAGACGATGCACAATACCTCGTGCGTATAAGTACCCCCCAACGAGTGCGCTCCCTCATCAAACCCTCTCTGAAACCCTCTTTCTTCCAAGCACCTGCACTACTTCATTCGAGATGCCTTTCTTCGCAAACGCGCAACATTTCACGATTGATAAGGCCGAGATGAATGATGTTAAGGGTGATATGAACAAGACCGTTAACAACACCACCACGGAGAATTCCAACACTGGAAACATGAAAATCGATTCCTTCGTAAAGAAGGGAGACACCAGCATAACGGGCTCCAAGATTGGTTAGCTTTTGCAGAATTTCAGGACAAGGATCGTCATTGACTCTTTCACGATTGCGAAAGCCGATATGAATGATGTCAAAGGCGATATGAACAAGACCGTTAACAACAACACCACGGAGAATTCCAACACTGGAAACTTGAAAATCGATTCCTTCGTAAAGAAGGGAGACACCAACATAACGGGCTCCAAGATTGGTTAGCTTTTTTCAGAATTTCAGGACAAGGATCGTCCGATTGACTCTGATCGTTGCAGGAACCGGTAACAATAACACCATCTCCTTCTGAACGTTATACCGAGGATTGGCGGAATCATGATGGGTGGGTACTACTTCTTGCTGCGTATGATGAACCTAGTGAACAAACGACACAGATAGATGACTTGTGATGTAGATATGTGATTTGCTCGTTGTACATAGGTTTCTGCTCGATGTAAATTGTGCCGTTGTGCTTTGTCTCGTATGTACCGCGGCCATTCATAATATTCCAATGATTGCTGAGAGGTTACCTGGTTGTTGATCAACGTGTAGAGAAGCTGGTAGTCTTCAATCAATACCTTCGCACGCAGGAGCACTTGAGTTAGCTACCATATCCTGGCAAAATCACGGAGCTAAACCGGGGGTCCATCGAAAGGAATTCGTTGACATTAAGTCAGGCAAGAAATTGACGATTGCCACGTCGTTATCGCCTTTCATGACAACGATCGGAGGCGAATGATCGAACCTGAATTTTCCTGAGGCAAGGACCTACAGCCAGAAGGCGTTCGATCGTCGACAGAAAGATTGCCTGCCTTCCACCGTTTGCAAATGATGTCTCGCCTCTCGGCACGCATAGTGGCACCCATGCGGCCATGGCGACCAAGTAAACAAAGGATACGAATAGATGCCCAGTGGAATTGATGTGGTATCGCAATTGTTCAGGCATGATTGATGCAGCATAGATTCGGCCTGACTCCACATGGCTGATTAATTGATTGCTGAAGTTGTTTGATGTGACATTTACACAAACGTACGTAAAGCATTCGGATGTTTCAATCCCCTAGGGCCTCCAACCACATCTGGGGAGTACAGTCTCCGTTTCCGAAGCATCGGCTAATATCTTCAAGTTACGACCTCTCAGGCTTTATGCAGCTTCCACACGAAACCTCGCCAGTAGCTACTTTTCGCATCGCACACACGCGGGCGTAAGCCATCTCGCAGCATCAGTCGTCTACTACCTCCATGTAGTAGAAGGCACCGTTGGTCGCCAAATGTAACTCCGCGATATTGCATAGCATTATATAAGGATAAGTTGTAGGGCATTGGAGGTATTCGGCATCGTCCGTTAAGGACGATTAGATAAAGAACTTTCTCACACACCGCTTACATATTTCTTCCTTGTCCGTTGCTCGCAGACGGGTATCAGCAATTCTGCGCCTCAGTCCTGGGTGATGCAAATTTCAATCCAAGACGGAAACCCTTCTCAGATGTCGACTCAGCCGCACGGGGACTCAACTCAGGATTCCTCGGAGCCTCTACCCAGGAAAAGAAAACTACACGTATCTGACGCTATCTCGGCTTGCTCAAATCACTTCCTCGTTCAGCCAGACTCGAAATCAACTCCCAAATCACCTCTAGAAACAAGCAGCGCCAGGTGGGACGTGCATATAGGCTGATTGACCCAACGCGCAACGAGGATGGGGAGCTCTACTCTTCTGATGAGTCTATATGCACTATTTCTGATGAAGGAGAACCTTTTGGAGCTTCTAACTCATCCGGGAACCTGCCGGGCATCCCTCCTATAACCAAGAGAATCAACAAGCGGAAAAAGGAAGGCGACGACTCGGACGAGGAGGAGTTAGAGTCCATTATCCAACGCACTCAGAGACATCTAGCCAACCGTAAAGCCGAAATTCACATCAGACCTGGAGATGACTTTGCCCCTGGCTTCTCTCAACTTCACTATGCACTATGCTACAACAATTCATACATGCCGCTCTCGCTTTTCACTAATGACAACCTCACAGTCATCAACAGAGAAGCTTCCTCCCTTCCCAAGATAAGCGTAAATCCTCATGGATTAAAGGGGAAGAAGGTATACCTTTTGGACATCGATAAATTCGAGATGAAATACGGCTTTGAAACGGCACTTCAACAAAGCCAGTGGGTTGAAGCGGCTTCCAACTTTGTAAATTTCCTCGAATCTCTAGGTGACCCTGGCCAATCCCTGGCGATGCGTTGGAAGAACCACTTCTGTTTTTTCGAATCTCGGCGCAACGCTTCAAAAATCTTTCCAGCTATCAGGGTGTTACGACCTTACGATTTTCTGGCGACTTTTTCATATTTTTATCTATTTTCTCTGGGGCCCTATGGACGCATAGGTATACAAGACTCGTAGGCGCCAACCCCTATGTCAAGGCGCCCATCGGTTAGGTCAGCGGTTAGTCAGCCAGGGCTGTGCCGATAAGAAGACAATAAAGACCGAATGGGGACATGGGCATTGCGGGAAGGCGTAGATAGTTGCCATGGTTTCGTTGCTGCGCGCGCATAGCCCTTGGGGCATGAGGCTGCTGCGCACAGACCATGGTTGGGGTATATAAGGTGGTGCGTTGTAGGTAGGAGTCTCTAAGACTCTAGATAGTTTGCTCTTACCCAGCTTACTAGTCTACTGTGTCAATACATCTCTCTTCTCTCTCTCATTGTCTCAGTGAGGCTTGTGGTTGTGTAGGATTAGTCCTAACATAATCTAGAGTCTTTCAACCACACCCTTCGTCGTTTGACACAGCGCCGAGCACGTCTTGCTCGTTGTCGCTCACAGCGCCGAAGCGATCCTACAAAAATCCTATTCGTCTGACAGGGCGCTCGTTGCACCACGAGACCGTCCTCAGCCTCGATCCGACAGTCAACAATGTAGTCACGACTGACTGCGGGACCATTCTGTCTACAAAACAGTTCTAGACAAGAGTAGTCGCATCGCTGGGTTGTGGACCAGGCAGGGTCGCCCCGGGTAACTACACTAGGACTGCGGAAAAGCCGTTGGAACCGGCGAAGACAATCTATTGGTGTGACGTGTATCAAGGCACACAGTCTCTAAATACCAATTACGTATTGGATCTTTTGATCTGAGCACGAGGACATTAGAGTGAAGAGCCAGGCACCACCCCTTTAGGTCATTTGGTGGAACTAAATCGAAGAATCGTGCGCGGGTGCGTTATTGACCGCGACATAGAGTAATTGCGTTAGGAAGCGCAGTTACAGAAGAAGAGGCGACATCTCCCTACTTGGGACGTCTTACCAATTTCAGAACAATCTTGGATCGGGGATCCGAAACAATGGAAACATTGTTTAACTACATATTGCCAGGGGCAGCTATGTCCCTGATGGAGATCGGAAAAGTCTTCGATCTAGAATGGGCGGCGAGGTGCCCTATGCCCCAACAACGAACTGATGCGACCAAGCCGGTCAACTATCGACAAAATGATGCGCATGTCCGCGCATGGTACTTCTGGCGAAAAGAGCAACGCCGGTTGAAGAAACTCAGGCTGCGCAGAGCAGCATACGAACGACAAGTGCTCGAGGAAGCAGCGTTCCGAGAGCAGGAAGAAGCATGGGAGATTCTCATGCAGGAAAAGCGCGAGGCGCTACGGCAAAAAAGGAAGTTCCAACAGATGGAACAAGAACTGGAAGCGGATAGGCGAGTGCTTGAGCAGGTGCTTGAGCAGCTTGTCGATCAACCAGATGTTAGGGAGGTGGTCTTTGATTCCCCCTCCAACATGTTGTTGCTACTCCAAGGGTTTAACATATTCACCTTGAAACACGATGGCTTGGTCCTGACGGCCAAGGAGCGAAACAAATTGATGCATGCCTCAAATGGCAACATCAAAGCTAAGCACTCGGGCCGCATGACGCGATACGCCCCCTACATGTACGAATGGAGGAAGCAGCCATCAAGCTCGGCACCAGTCACGGAGCCCAATTCGTTGGAGTATCACACTGGACCAGACAATGATGGAGTCATGCTCCCAGAATGGGATGACTTCATGGATTTACACTTGGCCGATTGGGGAATTCGGACCAAGCAGGAATACACGGAGCACTGGGTAGAAAACCAGGAACGAGTCATGTTGCCTGGGGTCCCGACGAATGAGGACCGGCCTAACTATCACTGGCGCAAACCTGGGTACTGCTACATGTACCTGTTTAAGCCCGAGTACTATGATCTTTATCATTGGCCGGCTTGGCCCACGGTAACCGAGATTGCATCTTGGAACACAGAACTCCGAAACCCGTTCGCACGATTCAGTCTCCAAGACAACTGTCAAAGGGATCGGTTTCATGTGCTCGAGGAGTTTATGATCCGTATAGAAGATGGGGATGACATCTGGGACTGGGGCAGTATCGACGAGATGGTTGCAAGGGGTACTTACAACAAACGAGCTCGTTGGGGTGGCAAGGGCTTCTTCTGCCGAAACAAAAAGAAAAAGAAGGCCCGATCCTATACGGGGTCAACCCTGTCCATCAAATGCAAGGGTGGTGACGCGGAATTATCCAGCGTCCCTGTACGTGTTAGCAAACCCAATCCTGTATTATATCTGATCACGGGATCTACGCCACCCCAGACTTCGAAACAGTCCACACCACCTCTGGTCCCGCCGAAGGTTCCCACATATGCCGAAGCCATCAAAGCAAAAAAGGCGGAGTTCAATGCAATCATGCGTACCTGCGGCGGCGATTGGAACTGGCACGATGGACCGGTAACAATGGTGGAGGACTGGATGATAGAAGCGGGGCCCAGTAACTTGGACCAAGCACAAAAGCAGCGAGAAATAGATCATTGGCGTCGGACAGTAGCCAATGAAGTAGAACATGCGTATCCATACCCTGTAGCTAAATCGAGTAACGAAATTCTATACCCGGACATCCCGGGATTCTGCTATTTGGTGATGTTCAAGAAACAGCACTGGAATAAGTTCGAGTGGCCGGCATACCCGCAGATCCAAGAGATCTATCAGTTCAATCAGCGAATGAGGGATTTACAGGCAAACATAAGAGCTCGAAAGACATATGGACGCGAAGGATGCATCCATGTGGAATGTGTGTCTCAAGGTCTCAATGCTTGGACTCAGATGGACGATTGGATCCTCAAAGGGTATGGATGATATCATGTCGGCGCCTTCCAATGGACGGTCCAGATGGCTTTAGGACTTAGGGATTTCCTAATTGGATATACGCAAGTCATGCCACACCCTTTGCCGCCGCAAATTCCTTTGACTGGAACAAACCAGGATGACATAGCACAAAGGCAACAGGAGATTGATGACATCGAGGAATCCAGGATGGCAACGGTCAATGGCTTTGGACAGCTCCTCACCAATGTTTTGGAAGAGTGGCAACGTACACATCCGCGCCCGTCGCCGGCCCCATTAACAAAAGCCGAGATGCCAGATCACTTCGAAGGTGATCCGAGTCAAGTGGACAACTGGTTGCGGACAATGGAGGTATATTTTACGTTGGCACGGGAAACAACGGTCCGGAGACGCATTGTTATTTGTTTGTATCGTACCAGGAAAGGCAAAGGAAACCGTGCTGGGGAATGGGCTGGAGTCAAACTCCAGGAAATTCAAAAAGCGGATGAGGAGTATGAAGGCAAGCATGCGCGTGCTCCAACAAGGTATCCATCAGATCTTACATGGGCGGAGGTAAATAACGGGCACCGAGCCCCCTTACAACCAGAAGATCAACCGTTGCAATGGACGTGCCCACCCAACATGAATAAATATCCGTGGACAACTTGGGCGGCTTTCAAAACAGAAATGCATGAATTTTTCATGTCCACGGAAACCAAACAACACGCCACCGATGACTTGATGAAATTAGAGCAACGAAATACTCCAATAGAGGATTATATCATCAAGTTCAACGCGCTATCACCATTGGTTGGATGGGGCGAAAATCGGCTCAAGGATCACTTCCTTAATAGGATCAACCCTGCATTGGGTGCGGAGCTGATCAGACATGGAAACCTGGCAGATGATGCATCCCTGAAAACGATTCAGGATCAGGCAGTGCAATTGGCGCGGGTATATCGCAGGGCGAAAGAGGCATACGGCGAAAAGAAAAGCCGTAATGAGTACAGGGAGACACCGGTGGCCAAGGAAACCAAGGCACCGATACAGCATAGTATGCCCACAATGGCAACATCCAGCAAAGATCCAAACGCAATGGATGTAGACAAGGCGAAACAACGCACGGGGGCGTGCTATAATTGCGGCAAAGAGGGGCACTTTGCCAGAAACTGTCCTGAACCGAAGCGGTTCAATAGAAAGGAAAAAGGAAAGGGCCGTATTTGAGAGCTGAAAGTAGAAGAGCTCACGGAGGAGCAATGGAAAGAGTATGGCAAAGAAAAGGGTTTTGGCGACAGCCAGTAGGCAAGCGCTCCGCGCTGCTGGCTGATAGAGTTTCAATTCAGGACAAGGATTCTTGTATTAGTATACCAGAATTATTATATGAATGTTCGTCATATGTCCACCGGATTTGAAACTTGAATGTGAGCGCAAAACCCCGGATAAGAACTTGGTCACCCGCATGGGTATTACGGAGAATTTGGCAGCAAGATAAAGATACGGCAGTAAGGTGTCTGAAGGAATGGGTTCACAATAAACGACTCAACGAAGCAACTGAAAGTTTGGTAAATGAGTTGAACAACAATCAGAACGGAGGCATTGTGGAATCTAACACGGTTACAACAGAGCGTCATCAAATACAGGACGACAGGAAATGAATCTAAAAGGAACTATCACGACAATGACACAGGGGCAAATTAATATTATTGCGTTAGTAGACTCGGGTTGTAACAGGTCGTGCGTCAGTACAGAGTTTGTGAACGGCACAAACTTAACAAGCGGAAACTCCTTAGACCCATGCCAGTGTAAATGCAGACGAACCAGAAATGTGTTAGGAAGTTGAATATATGGTCCAGTTCAAACTACGAATAGGAAGCCACGAAGAAATCATTGAGTGCGGAGTGGCTGGACTAGGAAAAACTGACATCTTCTTGGGGCACGATTGGCTGCAACATCACAACCCGGTAATGGATTGGAAAAAGCAAGAAGTGTGATTCACAAGGTGTCCAGGAACATGTTGGGACCGTTCCCATGTAAAAAATCCGGAAGACGAGGTGGATCCTATGGAACCACTAGAGGAAGGCGAAAAACTCTTAGCAGTGCACATTGGAGAACCAGAGCTCAAGCTACGATCTGTCGCCACGGATATTGCGGCTAAGGAAGCTAATGCAGCAAAAAAGCGATCACTGGAAGAAGTGGTTCCGGAGCACTATCTTGGGCACCGAAAGGTATTTGAAAAAGAAACCTTCGATGAACTTCCACCACGGCATCCCTGGATCATGCCATTGAATTAGTACCAGGATCGAAAGCAGTAGACTGTAAAATATATCCACTGAATAGAGACGAACAGGCCCAACTGGATGAATTCCTAAGGAAAATTTGGAATCAGGTCGCATACAACCCAGTAAATCACCCATGGCATCCCCATTCTTCTTTGTTAAGAAAAAAGACGGAAAGTTGCGACCGGTTCAGGATTACCGACGGTTGAATGAAATGACAATTAAAAACCGATACCCATTACCACTCATTGGGAGTTTGTGGATAAACTGTCACAGGCCAAGGTCTTTTCAAAGATGGATATCCGATGGGGATACAATAACGTCCGAATTAAGGAAGGGGACGAATGGAAAGCGGCCTTCCGGACAATCGCGGACTGTTTGAGCCCTTGGTCATGTTTTTTGGCTTAACCAACTCACCAGCAACATTCCAAACCATGATGAACGACATCTTTCGCCAGGAAATCGCTGAGGGATGGGTCGTCATCTACATGATGATATTTTGGTCTTTTCAAAATCTCAGAAAGAACATACCAAGCACGTGAACCGTATTCTGGCAAAACTGGAATGTCATAAGCTTTCCCTGAAACCGGAAAAGTGTTGGTTTGACCAACCACAGATCGACTTCTTAGGATTGGTTATCAGTACTGATTCAATTCATATGGAAAAGGGCAAGGTCGAAGCAATTGCATCCTGGCCGGAACCAACCTGTAAAAAGGAGCTGCAGCAATTTTTGGGCTTCATCAACTTTTACCGGCGTTTTGTGCAAGGTTTCACACAGGTGGCTAAGCCACTCACTAAGCTAACGGGCAAAGTTGACTGGTTGTGGATGGAAATTCAGTCTTTGGCCTTTCAGGGACTGAAAGACCTTGTGGCGAGGGAGGTTGTGCTTAAAATTCCGGACGACGAGGGACAGTTTCGGGTCGAAGTGGATGCCTCCGATTTTGCGATTGGGGGAATTTTGTCTCAACAAGGAAAAGACCAGCAATGGAGGCCGGTGGCTTTCATTTCCAAGGCCCTCAATGATGCAGAATGGAATTATGAGATCTACGACAAGGAAATGCTAGCGGTGATGCACGCATTTTACGAATGGTCCCATTATCTTAAGGGTGCAAAGGAGATAGTAGAAGTCCTAATGGATCACCAAAGTCTGACATACTTCCGAAAAGCACAGAACCTAAACCGAAGACAAGCACGATGGGTTACGGACTTGCAGGAGTACAACTTCGTCATTAAGCATCGTTCAGGCAAATCTAACTCCAAGGCTGATTTACTGTCACGAAGACGTGGGCATGAACGGGGGCAAAATGACAATGAAGGTGTCATCCTCCTAAAAGAGCATCTATTTGTACGACTGTTAGATGATGACCGAGCTATTGAGGAACTGCTAAGGGACGTGGCAAAAAATTCCCAAAACGACAATGGGATCACAAGTGCGGGAGGGCTTTGTGAAACAGGAAATCCGGACTACGTCATTAATAAGGGAATGGTACAATGGAAGGGATGAATTACATACCTGCCAACAATAGACTTAGAGGAGAACTGATCGGATTAATTCACTCGTGGGGACATTCGGGAGTAGTCAAAACACTGGAGTTGATAACTCGGGATTATTGGTGGCCGAACATGCGCAAAGACATTGAAAAATACATCCCTGGATGCGAAACATGTCAACACGCTAAACCGGATCGGCAGGCTAGGGCAGCACCACTTCACCCGAATGAGATTCCTTCAGAACCATGGGAAATTGTGTCCGTCGACTTAATTGGACCTTTACCGGAATCAAAGGGCAACGACATGGTCATGGTAGTGGTGGACCGATTCACTAAAAAGGCCTATTTCCTCCCGACAACGTCAACCATCACATCACAAGGCGTGGCAGTCTTGTTCCGAGATAATGTATTCCGAGAGCATGGAATTCCCCGAAAAATCATCAGTGATCGAGGACCTCAGTTCGTTTCAAAGTTCATGGATGACTTATATGGAATGCTGGGTATCAAGGCGAACCGTTCTACTGCATATCACCCGCAAACAGATGGACAAACGGAACGGGTCAATCAGGAAGTCAAGGAATTCCTAACCATGTTTGTGAATCACCGTCAGGATAACTGGAGTGACTGGCTGGCAGTAGCGCAATTCTGCCATAATGATCGGGTGCACACGTCAACAGGGTACTTGCCATTTTTCATGAACAATGGACGCCATCCCAACAAAGGCCTGAATCCATTACATACACCAACAGTAGTTGCGGTCGAGGAACTGGCCAAACAAATTGAGGATGTACATGCCAAAGCAACGGAGGCGCTAACCAAAACCGCTGAAGTCATGAAAAAGCAGTATGATGAAAACAAAGCGCCGGCACGAGAATACAAACCTGGGGACAAGGTTTACCTTAGTACTGAAAATCTACCAACTATCCGTGCTACCAAAAAGCTTGATGGCAAGTTTGTTGGTCCTCTGGAGATTGTCAAAAAAGTCGGCGCCTCTGCGTACCAGTTGAAAATCCCTGCATCCTGGAAGGTCTATAACGTGTTCAACGAAATTCACCTCAAACCATACAAGGAGCCTGTTTTTCCCACTCAGAAGGACAAGGTAGCTCAACGCAAAGAGCTACAAATGGTGGAGGAATCACAGGACGACGAATATGAGGTTGAAGAAGTCATGGACAGCCAAGTTAGTGGACGCGGTGGAGGGCGCTTGGAATACCTGGTTAAGTGGAAGAATTATCCTGTAGAGGAATCCACTTGGGAACCAGCTGAAAACCTCAATAACGCTAAAAAGGAGGTTCAGAAATTTCACAAGGCAAACCCTAGCGCACCGCGAAGGCTCATTAATGTACGGGATATGGAATACCGGCAGTGGCAGAATCATACACAGGTGAATGTGCCCAAACGACTGTTTGGATGGGAAAATGGCAAATTCGAGCGGGAATACCTCGAAAAGCTGAAACGGAACTGGCAGCGGTGGAAAGGCGACCGCAAGTTGATTTATGATGAACCGGATATGGATCGGGCATTTGCAAGAGACCTTGCAAAAATTCCCAAAACGATATCCTCGCACTGACTTCCCGGGACATGAAGTCTTAAGGGGGGGGTCATGTTACGACTCTTACAATTTTCTGGCGACTTTTTCATATTTTTATCTATTTTCTCTGGGGCCCTATGGACGCATAGGTATACAAGACTCGTAGGCGCCAACCCCTATGTCGAGGCGCCCATCGGTTAGGTCAGCGGTTAGTCAGCCAGGGGCTGTGCCGATAAGAAGACAATAAAGACCGAATGGGGACATGGGCATTGCGGGAAGGCGTAGATAGTTGCCATGGTTTCGTTGCTGCGCGCGCATAGCCCTTGGGGCATGAGGCTGCTGCGCACAGACCATGGTTGGGGTATATAAGGTGGTGCGTTGTAGGTAGGAGTCTCTAAGACTCTAGATAGTTTGCTCTTACCCAGCTTACTAGTCTACTGTGTCAATACATCTCTCTTCTCTCTCTCATCGTCTCAGTGAGGCTTGTGGTTGTGTAGGATTAGTCCTAACACAGGGCTTTGGATATCAGGTTCAGGAAAGATTATATTGCTACTCCTTTCATGTTTGACGCCACCTGATATGATCTTGAACTTCAAAAGACTCTTAATCAAATCCGATTCGAGCAACTGGAGGAGCAACTTACTGGAGGTAGAGGCGGTCCGTCAAATGCACATACACAAGGCAGGTACAAACCGTTCGCTCGCCAAACAACGACATATACTCCCTTTCAACGACGCACCGGTGGCGACCCCTCCTCTGCCGTGTGCGTCATATGCGCAAGGAAGGGCCACATGTTCAACTCCTGTAACGCGACCACTTTCGAGGATGGCTCCCCAACTTCATCCAAAGCTGACGGATCCAATATCATCACAATCAAAGGGAAATCGCAGCTTTGCAGAAGCTGGAACATTCGTGGATCGTCCTCTTCTGCCTGCGCTAATCATGCACAGGACAAAAGACTCCATAATTGTTCCTTCTGCGGAGACAAGTCTCATCACGCATTCTCATGGACATGCCGACGAGACCCATCCAAGCCAACTTAGAGCGGTTAAACAATTCATTGATACGCTTCCTTCCGTTTTTCGCAGACTTCCGGCTCCCAACAGACTTCCTCTGCACGATGCCATTTTTTCAAAAATTGTTACCCCCTATAATGCAACGGCCTTCGAACAACTTCTTTTTAAACATAAATTAAATAATGCATACCCTTTCCTTGTCAGGAATCTTTGTAACGGTTTCCCCTTGGGGAATTCCCAGATCTTGGTGAACACGTCATCTTTCTATCCACAAGACTGCTCTGCCATACATGACGCAAATAGATGAATATTTGTCCGAAGAAGTAGATTGTGGGCATATGAGTGGGCCTTTTTCCCTCGAGGAGGCGAGACTCTGATCTTGAAGGGCCATTTCAATGCTCTCCCATCGTCGTGGCGTCAACCAGATAAAATAAGAATCTGCTGGCACCTTTCAAAAGGATCAAAGCAGAATGCTTTGGTCAATTCATATATCGACACAGATAAATTCCCTACTCGTTTGGCTCAGCGGCCGAGGTAGCGAGAGATTGTAAGTCCTACCCATGCAAAGAAAATTTTTCTTTACCACGCATACCATTTCTTCTCCAACCACCGCACCTTACCACCTCGTCAAACATTGATTCCTATCTTACTTCAATCCATACTACGCACCTCATTCGTGCATCCGTTACTTTCAACCCCTACCTTACCACCTCATCCGTTTAATCTTATTTAAACCTGATCATGAATGTGTTCTTACAATTCTTACCAGATCGCAAATGCACCGCCTGGGACTCAAGCGATGACTTTGGACATCGCCAAGTTCCATTGCACATGCCCGATCCTCCCAGACCACAAACCGTGGTTTGTTGTCAGAGGATCAAAGGGATTTTACATCGACCATGCATGCCCTTTTGGGTGCTCCTCGGCGAGTAGCAACTCCGGTATGATAGCCAACGCGGCTATGGATATTTGGGAGGGTGAAGGTGTTAATCCAACCGTTAAATACGAAGATGACATCAATGCCTTTCGCTTCCCAATCGCTGGAGGACCAGCAGATGACGGTTCATTCATTCCTTACACCTACTCTTATGACCGAGCTTCAGCAATTGAACGAATTAGTTCCCTTAATATTCCCTGGCATCCCGACAAGGGCCAAGATTTTGGTACCACGTTTAAATACATCGGCTTCCATTGGGACATTGGAGAAAAGTCAGTATCCCTCCCTGAGGATAAGAGACTAAAATTCTTAAATCGAGTCCGTTTATTCTTGTCCTCTTTCAGTTCCCGGAACTGCACTGTGGAAGACGTCATGAGGATCCATGGATCCCTTTGTCACATAACGTATGTTTACCCTTACGGACGTAACAGACTCGCCTCATTGTCCACCTTTATTTCGCGGTTCAATGATAACAGATACCGCCGTCTCTACCCTCCGTCTTCAGTCATCTCGGACCTCAGATGGTGGAACGAACGACATTCTGGCTGTCGAAGGTACCCACCGCTCCTTGGTACCTCTCGGACCCCCAGTTGACATAGACCTTTTTGTAGATGCCTCCACATCATGGGGTATCGGCATCTATCTCAACGGCAAATGGGACGCATGGTCTCTAAACCCAGACTGGCAGGGTCCTCACAGAGATATTGGTTGGCTCGAAGGAGTTGGTCTCGAATTCGCAATCTATTTGCTTGAAGAATTAGGCTTTTCCAACTCACATATCACCATTCATTCCAACAACAAGGGCGTTATTGGCGCCTTCGATAAAGGCCGTTGCAGAAACTTTCAAATTAACCTTTCAATTCGCGTCTCCTCGAACGTACTCGCATCAAGAAACATTTTATTAAACCTCGTTCACGTTGAATCTGAGGCCAACCTGGCCGACCCTTTCTCGCGCGGTGAAACAACAAAATGGAGGCTGACTTGAGATGCCTCCGAGGTCACGGGAAAATGCCGAGTGAGTTCGGCGGCGCCGAAAGGCGTTGCCCAGTGCTGGCTGAGGCTCCGACGGGGCTCAAACGAGTGTTGGAGGCAAAGGGGAAACTCTCTTCTCTAACTACGTTGCACAATTATGTACCTACTGCCATGCGGCGTACATGAGGACTCAGAGCGGTGGTCTCCGAGGGTCCGAAGGGTTCCGACGGAGGTCCGAAGGGGTTCCGAAGGGGTCCAAGAGGGTACAGTGATGCTCAATGAGGCTCGGTGGTGCTCAATGAGGCTCGGTATTGCTCGGAGGGGCTTGTCTGGCTTCGCTGGCATCGGAAATAAGTGTTGGAGGGTCCGAGGGTTGAGGCGGGGCAAATGTGTGCTGTAGGCATCGGTTCCAAGCTAGCTGGAACCAATCCGTTACAGCGGGAATCTTGGGTCGTCCGAGTCCAGGCTTCACACCAAATTCAATGTTCCGGATGATATTAAACCTTTTTTCTCGCATGTTTAAGTTTAAATTTGATCACAAGGTGACATGTGTCACCCCGAAGGTGGAAGAGGACCAACGTCCAAACTCAGAGGTTTTCCATTTCAAAAGGAAACCCATAGCCAATCCCCTTGACGCTGGTCCTCCGCGCTCTTCCTCTCTTCGAAACTTGTCTTCTAGCCTGCCGAACGTTACCACTCCTTCCCAGTGTAATTCCATAATCATTAAATCAGAGCATGTTAAAACAAAGGAGACCGATAAAGAATTTTCAAAACGGAAAATATAAAATCAGATTCTTTTTCTCCTTCAAGTTTACACCCCAAAGTTGCTGCCTCGGAGCGTATTAAATCATGGAAAACTCCTTTTGTTTTGGATCATCAGAGCTCATCACTCTCGTCTTTACCCCCACATCTGGCATCGAATTTGCAATCAACAATATTTAAAGCTTTAGCCCCTAGCATGCGCAATTCTTATGGGGCAGGAGTTCTCAGGTTCAATGAATTCTGTGACAAACACCTCATCCCGGAAACAGACAGAATGCCAGCTTCAGACGCTTTACTTGCTTCATTCATTGCGGAACATTCCGGGTTGCGTTCCGGATCGTGCATAAAAAATTGGCTTTCCGGGATAAAAGCCTGGCATGATTTTCATGGCGCACCTTGGAACGGCAACAACCCTTTTGTTCACCTTGCTCGATCAGCTGCCAACAAAGAAGGCTCGTCTTTCTCGCATCCAAAACGCCAACCAATAACAAAGCAACATCTTATTGCCATTCATTCTTATATAAACCACTCGGATCCTACACATATCGCCTTTTGGGCTATTGCACTATGTGCCTTTTGGGGCTGCCGACGTCTTGGCAAATTAACAGTTCCTTCAATTTCCGCTTCTAATGAGAATTTGCATGCAACCAAGTCATCCAAAGTTTCTTTCAAATCAAAAGGCTCGACAATTTCTTCCGCTTCGATTCATATTCCTTGGTCTAAAGCAACCCGTGAACAAGGTGCCGACATCATACTTACCACCAGACCAGACGCTCTTTGTCCAGTCGCCGCCCTACTTCTACATTTAAAGACAAACTACAACACCCCGGCACATTCTCCACTTTTTGCATCTATCAACGCACAAGGAATCATAACCTATCCGATAAAATCCATGTTTTTAGACCTTTGTCGGAAAGGTTCTTCTTCTACCAACCTCAACCCCTTCTCAGGCCACAGCTTTCAAATAGGCAGCACGGTCGAATTATTACTCTCGGGCGTCCCTCCAGAAGTCATAGCCTCGCTTGGTGGTTGGTCATCAATGGTTCCTTTTATATTGGCGCAAACTAGACGATATCATACCCAATCACATCCTCTCTGCATACGATAGACAGAAGTTAAGCTTATCCATAGAATCATTAAATACCCATCCATCTACGTCACACCACACTTGCTATTCAAACGTGAACCTCCTTAATTAATAAACACTATATTCACTCATAATCCCTCGACTGGTTTGGGGGAAATCTCGGGTGCGTTGCAACCCAATCTTGTTGTAGCCTCGGGCTTGATGGGGCAGAGTTTGGAGTCGCACGTGCCTCTCTTCAGCCGGCTCCAATCTTGTCCCGGCTTCTGAGCCTGTTGGTCCGGCATCTCACTTGGCCCATTCCAAATTGAGTGCCCCTCCCCTCGGTTTCGCCCGCAATGAAATCTCCCAACGGGAAGGGCAAATTTGGAATTTCCAGATTTGGATTGTCACGTGACAAGGCACGCGATCTGACCGGCCCCAGCTCACTCCCCCCAAACCAAGTTCTAGTATTAAACATAGAACTCTGGAAAGGAGACCCAACATTTATCGCGCATATCGGATCAGCATCATGAAAGTTGAAACCAGTCTTTTCACCACGTCGTAGTGTTAATACCAGAAAGGCCCGATAATCAACTTATCTATTTCTATTCAAAAAAAAAATCAAAAAAACGTGGCTGAGGCTACAGCAATTCTTCTAAAAATAGGTTGGAATTGAAATTATCATTGACGAAACTACTTGATAACAAACGTACGTAAAGCAAACCCCTAGGGTGGCGCTCGTGGTGGCGGCGGGCTTGACTATACGTAACACGCTGAATTCCAAGCTGCGCACGAGCCACCCAGCCACCTAGCCGCCCAGCCATCGACGCCATCCGAGTAAGTATAAAATTACAGTCGCCTCAATCGTTCCCCCGCCATCTCCACAGCTCAAACTTCATCCGTCATGACTGGAAACCTTGTACGCGCCAAAATCTAGACGATTCCCTCCCTCCAATCTTTCTCAGGACCTATCTGGATCTCTTTCCAAGAGTCTCGACTATCCAGGAAAAATGGGACAATATTCTAATTTTTATACCGGGACATGCACCAGGCAAGGTCCGCCGTGCTCGTTGTCATTTCCGTTGCTCTGTTTTGATGTCTTAATAGGCTGTGCCCTGCCCAAGATCGTTGGCATCAAAGCATTGTGCGCAAATGTCGTCTACAAGGAAGTCCTTACCAACGAGTTTATCGAGGTAAACCATTGCTAGTGTGTAGGACAGACGTGCTAAACCATATTCTTGACAGAAATTTAAAAAACACGTAGAGCGCTGGGTTACATTTGACCATGCAAACGTTGCGCGATGCTACGGCTATGCTCTTGACTGGGGTCCAATGCCTGCCATCATCGTGGACAACTATTCCAAGGGCAACATTATGCAACACATAAAGGCGAAGCACCCGTCATTCGAAGAAAAGATCAAATTGGTAACTGCGGCTATCATGGCACCGTCGATACTGGCTCATTGCGTCATTGATAGGTCCGAGACGTTGTTGAAGGGCTTGGTTACCTCCATGGGCTTAAACCGCCCGTCGTACACGGCGACTTGCGTGCCGTATGCGTTTCTGAAGTCCATTTGCGCTTGTGCTTATAATTACTTCTAGATGAACATATTCGTGACCAAGACAGGGTGTGCGGTAATAACCGACTATGAATTGACCTATATAATTCCTTCCAAGGATCAGACAGGCCATATCTTTGAAGGGAACACGCGATGGTTAGCGCCTGAGCTTCTTTATGAAGACAACCCCACCTGCACTGCTGCTAGTGATATCTTTGCGTTTGCAATGACCATTATCGAGGTGAATATAAGCTATGATTGCGATGTCCATTGTGGACCCTGACACTGATTTTAGATAACCACAAATGGCATTCCCTTCGCATCTAAGCCTGGCTCACTTGTCCTGCGACTCCGAGACAAGGGTCGACGACCGGATTTCCCAGCTGAAGTTATCAGATGCACGTGGCTCTCGGAACTAGTTCAAAGGTGCTGGGATGGGGAGCCTTTGGCGAGGCCAACTGCCTCCCGAATCGTTAACGTGTTCATTGTAAGGCTTATTCTTTGTTGACCTTTATTGGACTAACAACTACCTGAACTAGGCCAATTCCGCCTAGATTAGAGTTGAGCATTGAAGCCTTATAAATTGCATATGTATACCCTTTTGAATTGATTGAGCGCAACACATACCATTTCATATAGAGTGCCGTTTATGTAACTCGTGACGCGTGACGGATAGTTAGGCCTTTCAGCTGTGGCGCGAGGCGGTTAGCTGTCGCGGCACACGGTGTTGTTTTCTCGCAAGATGGTGTCACCGGTCTAAAAACGCTGCTCTCCATTCTCGATCTATATATACTACTGGATTAGTCAGATGGGACAAACCCATGCACCACATTGACTTAGGTAAGATGTTCCTGCATCCGTTACACCCGCCCTCCAGCACGCTCACGAGAGGCGCTAGTAACCACACGAGTTCCCATCCGTCATCTAGGCCCACGATCGTAATCACCCCTTCCATCTGGAGCCCGTCTTGTTGATGGGTGGTACTGTGACCGACTAGGTCCTGGTAGATGGCGCCGATCGGCCATTTGGTCCAGGAAGTCCAACAGGGTGTATTGGGATGTTGGAATGCCAAGCGCACAGGATCCGAGTTACATGCAGCTGCCCCTCGACATCATCATCATGCTGCCAAGTTCCTATCACGGGCGTCGTCATACGTGCCCTGTTTCTATTGTATTTGTATGTACCTGACCTATGCAATCTGTTGTTCGCACTAGCTCACTATGTTCTTCTTTGTCAATGAGCCGTTATACATTACAAAGGCTGCTAAAGCTTTTTTCGTTCAATATGTATTGTAGTCATATATATACTGTACCATTTTCATAGCCGCACCTCAGTTGTTTGCCCTGTGCATGTCTGAGGTAAGATATCACTTATACCAACACATAGATCACTCACTTACCTACATTGTAACAGACTCTCATTAGGTATTTAATACAGTCATTTGCCCTGCACATTCTGAGACTCTCGTTAGCACTCATGGGTTATGGGCCCTGGCTGCCCTTAAAAAGAACCTATGACTCACTGTAATCAATCGTCAAATTTTGACTAACTTGTTATGGCTTTAAATCTGGAAGGAATTGCGCTGCCACCTTCTCCGCCTCCCACTGTCACTACTTCCATGTCCATGTCACTAGCTGACCAGCTTCCTGGGACTGTGCCTAGTAAGCTCAACCCATCTGGCTGTCTTCTCCATCCATTTCCAAAACGCCGTTGAAGCAAAAGGGTATTGGAACCACTTTGATGGTTAAGTCTTGCCCTGTTGCAGTTGATGCTGAGAATTCCATGGATACTGAACAGGTCAAAATATATCAATGGATAAAAACAAATGATTGGCTAAATCCTTACTTACCCAAAAGCTTCCTGATTCAATGCTGATGTGTGTCCACACTAAGCCAAATATGAAAGCATGGTGGGATGCTATAGTTGCTGAAATAACCCAAAAGGGGGCTTTGCACAAACAGAAATGTGCGCAAGATTTTAGCCATGAAGTGCCCTGACAAGGGGAATGTTTGCAAATTCCTTGACAGATTGCATGTAAGAAAAGAAGAGTTAGCAACTATGGGTGTCACTATTGACAATAAGGATTACCTTTCTACAATCATATCCTCACTCCCTTACTACCTTGCAAACTTTGCATTGAATCAGTTAGTGGCTGCATGGCTTTACGCCATGGATAAAATCATCTCTCCTGATGACCACTGAGACAAGCTATGTCTGATGGACATACAATTGCTGCTCAACAGAACTCACAACCTTAGAGCACAGCTGAAGCAATACAAACCATTACACCAAACTGGCATTGTTATGTTGGTCTCAAAGAGACATATATCCTACATCCTATCCAGTGGACTTACTGCTCTCACTCAACTAAATCCTATTTTCTGAGTCAAGATCTACAAATCCAGGCTTGAGTGTGTTATGGGCTCATGCCCCACAACCACAACCTTACATCCCCCTAAGGGGCCCACAAGCCTCATTGAGGTCTTTACCCTGGGCCACATATTCTGCACAGAATCCACACAGAATCCCAGTACTTTACACTGCCCCACATGGTCCTGTGAGACTCCCAGGACTTTACCAGGACTCCTGGCTCAGTTCTGGCATTTCCTGCATTTTGAATGGGACACTACCAGGACTCCTGGCTCAGTCCTGGCATGGTCCTGGTGCAGTCCTGGTCATGTCAACCAGGGAAGATATTCAATAATTTACATCCCTACCATACAAATAACAGTAAACAGCTATATTACACTGTCCCACCATGCAAATAACAGTAAATATTGCCATTGTCCTGGCCCAGTCCTGGTCAACTACACTGCCTACCATGGTCAACTAACCTGTATATCAGTACTTTACACTATACTACCATACAAATAACAATAAATACACAATATATAAGCACATTACACTGTCCCATCAGACAAATAGTAGTCAACTAACCACTCCTACATTTTCCCACAGTCAGAATAGCTTCCTGTGCATATTCTCACTCTTCCTTCATTTCCCACAGAATGACCACTTTCTTTATGAGTTCCCACACTATACTAAACTTTTCCACAGCCAATTTAACCCCACAAACCAACTTTTTGTATGAATTCCCACACTGGACTCAATTTTCCCACAGTCAAATTAACTTCCTACACCAAACCAACTTCTCACCCCATTTTCAATAACAGACATGCAACTTCCAACACAGGAAAAATGAAAGGTCCTCACAATTGCCATACCAGCCATCTGGTGATCATGATTTGAGTTCTGGGTTCCTGTCTCATTCATCAATTGTTACTTATGTCCATTTGAATTTCCAACACAAAAAATAAAGGTCTTCACAATTGCCATACCAGCCATCTGGTGATCATGGTTTGAGTTCTGGGTTCCCATCTCATTTGTCAATTGTTACTTATGCCCATTTGACAGTTGACATCCAATTTCCAACACAGAAAAAAATAAAGGTTTTCACAATTGCCATACCAGCCACCTGGTGATAATGGTTTGAGTTCTGGGTCCCCATTTATCAGGCAATTTACTTATGTCCATCTGACAGTCAACTAATTCAAATAACAATCAACTAGCCTACACATCAGTATAGATTTACTACACTATTCAAATAACAGTAATGTAAGCTATATATCGCTTCATCATTTTCTTCATTGTCTGTTTCCTCATCTTCCCCCTCATCATCTTGTTCCTTTTTTGTATTTGATGCCTGTCTCTGGAGTACATGTTTTGCATGGTAAAAGATCATGAAATGCAGGAACCAGTCAAAGTTCCCAGCAGTCATCCTTCTCAGTATTTGTTCAAAGCCACCCAACCATGCATTTAGTTGCTCACAAGCTTGTGCATGTTTATAGTACAACTATCCTTCATCATGTCTGTCTGCAATGACCAGGTTAGGTGCGGATCCATTTGAAGCAGCAGGATTGCACCAAGTTTGGCATAATTCATCATCAACACAGTGATTAATATAGTGGTATGAGTCCACTATAAACCTTGTTGTTGCCTTCCATTCCTCCCATCTCCCATTTATTAGGCAACTATGTAGCACCATGCATGCCTTGTCAATGCAAACATAGTCAGGCCTGGACTCTAATGTGGGATAAACACTTTCCAAGAATTTCATAATATTTTTGGGGGACTCAGATTTTGGAAACTTGTTCCATGCAATGACAACTCCACAAGGAGCTCATATAGTTTCAACACATGTTCAGAATAGCTTCCTGTGCATGTTCTCACTCTTCTTCATTTCCCACAGAATGACCACTTTCTGTATGAGTGCCCACACTATACTAAACTTTCCCATGGCCAATTTAGCCCCCCACAGGCCAACTTCAAGTATGAATTCCCACACTAGACTCAATTTTCCCACAGTCAATTAACTTCCTACACCAAACCAACTTCTCACCCATTTTCATTAACAGACATGCAACTTCCAACACAGGAAAATAAAAGGTCTTCACAACTGCCATACCAGCCATCTGGTGATCATCATGGTTTGAGTTCTGGGTTCCTGTCTCATTCATCAATTGACATCCAATTTCCAACACAGAAAAAATAAAAGGGGTGTTCTATTTTGTTAACTAAGTGACAGTGTAAATATATCAACCTGAATATGCCTCCTATCTCCACCATGACTGAGCCATGGTGGTCTAATGGCAGTGATGGTGTGGTGAGTGGACAGCATAGGCAATGTGGCAGGTGGTAAGATGGGCATTGGGTGTCCTGGGGCAAGGCTGGTGGTGGAAAAGTGCATGATGGTGGTGAGGTGTGTGGTGTGTTGTGTGTTGTGTGTTGTGAGTGGCTAGGTAATATCATTGCAGACTAATTGATCTGGTGATTAGTCTCAGCCAGTCTCACCCAAGGTAGTGTAAAAGTGGATTATTATTTTTATTTTTATTTTATTTAAATAATGTACAATCGGTTGTATTTATACAGTTATTGATATATTTATTAACTGTGGACAATGAGGTAGGGTAGCAGAAACAAGGGCAAGAGATGAGAGGGTGAGAGGGCAACAGGGCAACAGGGTGAGAGGCAACAGGCAACAGGGCAACAGGGTGAGTGTTACAATCACGCCTCAAGTATGCTTATGTAAAACCCCTATCCCTATGCAGTACGTTTTTCTCATCATTATGCTCTTCTTACTTCGTCGAATATGCCAGAGTTCCTTTTATCACATGCCTATTGCTTTTATCACATGCAACATTCTTTTAACACATGCCAGCGTTTATTATCACATGCCTACCTTTATTATCACATGTCTATGCACTCCTGTACATGTATATAAACCTTGCAATCCATAGACTGGACCTCCAGTCTAGTTTTAACGGTCAAACCGTTCGACTGAACTGTTAGCTCGTCTCAGCACACTCTCACTCTCCAGTCTTACACTCGTGTAGTAGCTTGGCTGTTCCTTGAGAAGGCCTTGCTCTCGTCGTCCTTGAGATTGACGATCTAAACACGTTATAGGTGTAACAATAAAACTAGACTCCTCTCCACTTTCCGCAGCTTTCTAGCTCGCACCACCCACCCACCTTCGTCACCATTCCATCACAAACACCACAACGCCCACCTACCGCTTCTGAAGTCGATCCAGCCACTGGAAAGCGAATTCTATACGGACGTCTTATTGAATACCAACCGATCAGGCGATCTTGGTATACACCAATCATCAAGGATTCTTTACCAAGAACGTCCCAGACAACGAATTCTATACACCTCAGCACGCAGGAAGACCACCAAACGGAGCAGTAGCATTCAAAGGAGAATTCTACAAGAATTATAGCGTTGTAGAGTTCAATTACAGGGAACAGTGTTGGAAATACCGAATTACAGATACTCTATCACGAAGAGTAGACGAACAGGACTTTGAAGGCATATACAGCACAGGAGATCCAGAGGAAGAGATCCCAGTCGACGTTTTAACAGATTGGATAGCAGAAAATCGTCCAGAACAATCTGATACACAGCATACTCCTATCCCATCATCGTTGCATCACATCCTCCCACTAGAGCTTGGATCACATAGGCAAAAGGAAGAAGAATCTTCAGGAGAGTCAGATAAAGAAAGAGAAGGATACACAAGTGAACGATCTGCAGGAGAAAGCGAACATCAACTTGAATATTTCGACGTAGCAACCGATCCTTATCCTTAGGACTAGCCCAGCTTGATATCAGTGCACCAGTACTAGAATTTTACACCCCAGAAATACCCAAAACCGAAGAAACAAAAGTTCCTTCTAGACGACGAACACCTACCCCTCCATCACCTCCACCACCGATAAACCCGCCCACAAATATGGCAGGAAACGCAGCAAAAGATAAAACTCGTCCAAAGATTGATCCTCCCGAATACTTCACAGGAAAACGATCCCAGTTACGGAATTTTCTCGCCCAAAGCAATCTATATTTCCGACATTATAAGGACACCTATGAAGACAGTCCTAAAGACAAGATTCTCTTGTTGTTAACTCGCATGAATGGCTTAGCAGCCAAATGGCGAAATAATAAGATGGAAGAATTCGACAAAACTCCAGCCCAATGGATAGACTATGACGGATTCATCAAAACGTTGGAAAAAGATTGGGGAGAGATCGACAAACCGACCACAGCCCTCAGTTGGTTAATGACAGCCAAGAAAGGCAAAGGGAAGCCGCTTAATCAGTGGATCGCAGAAGTAGATCGAAAAATCAGCGAAGCAAAGATAACTGATGAAGGAATGAAGAATTGGATCATGACGAAAACTTTACCACCTCAGACACAGATCAGAGTACGATCAGGAGCAGCTATCACCACCTACAATGACCTAAAGGAGCGATTACTTGGATTGAAGTAACCGATGCCCTTTTGGGTTCCACAAGTGGACATACACATGGATCTAGCTCTCACAGATCTTATCGAGATAGCGATGCTATGGACGTAGATCGGATCAATCTGAGACAAGCATCAACGTCAAATAACCCCGCTTCATCAGCGAAATGTTATGGCTGTGGACAGATCGGACATTTTATAGCAAATTGCCCAAATAAAGCACAAAGAGGACCGACTAAAGGAGGTAGAGGAAAGCCTAGACGCCAAGGGAATTTGAAAGGGGAAAGCGCCGAAATTGGAAAGGCAAAGGATGCCGAATCAGGGCTATGGATAACGAAGAAGAAGAAGAGGAAGAAGAACAGGATCAAGACGAAGAAATAGAAGAAGAAACTGGCTACAGTGATGGCGAAGCACAGTACAGAATCATCAGAGAAATGAGCAAATCACTCCCAAAACATATTCGCAATCGACTCAATCATGAGGGTTTTTAGAAGGAGATGAGTGTAAAAAGGCGTCACCCATCTCAGACAACGAATTAGAACAAGAACTAGCTATCAGAGGTGTACGAGTATATTCTACAAGTCAATACAAGATCTCCGTACCAATCTCTGAATGTTCTAACCTGAAAACCGCCGAAACAACCGCTCTAATCGATTGTGGAGCAGAAGGGAAATTTATTGACAGCTCAATAATCGATTGGACACAAGTACGAAAACTATTAAAGCCATTACCAGTCAGGAACGTAGATGGAACGCTTAACAAGGCAGGATCCTTAAAATACAAAATCCAAATGCAATATACGATTAAAGGCCAAAGTTTTGAAGATTGGTTCTATGTAACCAAATTAGGCGATCAGAAGGTGATCTTAGGATTACCATGGCTTCGTAGAGTCAACCCTAGAATCAATTGGGCTACAGGCACCGTTGATTTCGTCAATTGGAAGAATAAAGAAACTACCATTGAAGACGAACATATTGAATCATACATCAGACAAACGCATATGGAAACGGAGTTGTTAGACGATGAAGACGAACTAGAAGAAGATCTAGAGACTGATCACCTTTGGATTCAATCGAAGTTAACTGCTGCTCAAGATTTCGCACAGAAACATGCCTCAAAGGAAGATAAATCAACGCTTCCAGCAGACTATCATAAATGGAAAGATGTATTTGATAAACAAGCATCGGAGAGATTCCCATCTTCGAGACCATGGGATCATGCAATCGACTTAAAGGAAGGTTTTAAACCGAAAATCGGCAAAATCTATCCATTGTCAATTATTGAGCAAGAACTCCTTGACAAATGGTTAGACGATCAACTTGCTAAAGGATATATCCGTCCATCCCAATCCTCACAAGCGTCACCCTTTTTCTTCGTCCCAAAGAAGGAAAAAGGCGAATTCAGACCTTGCCAGGACTACAGATATGTCAATAGTTGGACGAAACGAAATGCCTATCCGTTAATATGACTCTACACTGCTAAGGCAGCTGTGTAGACAGGGGGGTTTGTGTGAGCTAGTTGAAGAGTCCCGACGTTGCCAACCAGAGGGCTGCTCGCACTTGTGTGTGACCTGTGACCTAGTGACGAAACGTGCGCGGTAGTGCGGCTGTGATGCGTGACCTAGTGACAGAGCGCGCGCGGTGCGGAAATGCGAAGTGCGGTTGTGACGCGTGACCTAGTGACAGAATGCACGCAGAGCGGAACGCAAGTGTGGCTGTGATGCGACTGAGTAACAGCAATGGCGTGTGATGTGACTGCGTCGAATAGCGGACGGCGTGTGGGTAGAGCGCGTGACAAGTGTGACAAAAAGCGACAGAGGGAATAGGCTCGTAAAGGGAAAAGAGCTTATTGCATGGGAATGATATTATGTGCGTGATATGATATTGGGAGTAGGATGGTATCTTCTGATGATGACAAGATAACTACGAGGCTTTATATACATTTTTGGCTCTATCAGTACGAAGGAACTCTGCGATATTTTCACCTCCTGTCTAAATCCGGGCTTGATATTGATGATCGACGATTTTCCATGAAGTTTTCAATCCTTTGTTCTAGATGGGGATTTGCCTTTATCCCTTGATTGTGGGTTTGGATCTCGATTGCGGGCTCCGGAAAGCGGAGTTGCCTATTGAGGAAGTGGCTGTGCAGAGAGCGGACTTGCGTTCCTTTAGCGCGGGAAAGAGCGGATCACAAATGTCGGAAGTGCTTAAAAGCGCGTGAAAGAGCGGAAAGAGAGCGGAAGGCGCGGGAAAGAGCGGATCGCAAATGTCGGAAGTGCGGAAAAGCGCAGATCGGAAGCGGAAAGCGCGGGAAAGCGGATCGGAAGCGGATCGCAAAGTGCGGAAGAGTGCGGGAAAGAGCGGATCGGAAGCGGATCTTCTACACAGTCACAGCCAGTGACTGCTCATCATCTCCCCGGTACTTGAAAAATTGACCGCCCTCGGTCAACTGCTGTTGCTGGGAGTCTTTTTGTACCTGTTGAGTAGCTGTTGCAAACATTGCTAGATTGGATGTTGCCGAGGCATAGGCGGAACATGTGGTGGGGGTGATGTGCGTTTGTGATGCTTGTCCGTCTATTGGGGTCCTTCGCGGAATAAGAGCAGATTTCTTGAAACGAGATACGTCGACAAGGTGCGTTGCGGGTGTATTTCTACTGATCATCGCAAACTGGGTGTGCGACGGGCTATGAGTTTCGCAAAATGCGGTCTTGGCAAGGGTACTGCAATGGTGCGCCGTAGAGTGGTCGTGGAATGGGCTGCGGACGTTGATCGTGGATGTTGTGCTTGACAGTAAACAGGCATGGAGCACGGAAGGCGGGCTTTGCATGACATTCCGCGGTTGATTGCGGATACGATAGGATGCGGGTTGCTGCGAGGGCAGTCCCATGGCGGTGACGACGTGGCGGTCTAGATACTGCGGCATAGCGGCGTGGACTGGGACAACAGCGGTGTGAAGGAGTAAACGTCGGTGGGGATCGTCTTGGGAACGGACGGTGTGGCTGACAGCGTGGACGCATCTCGGCGACATGATGGTTGAGGTACGGCGGCCGTGGCGAGGTAGACGCAACTGAGAGCGGTTGGGCTGACGGCGGCTGTCGTTTGGGAACGGACAGCATTGACGTTTGACTGGTGTATAGCGGAATTGGCGTTACGAGACCGGTGGCGCTACAGATAAGCGAGGCAGAGATGGTGGAAAACGAAGGCGTGGACTTGTCAATGAGGTGCGACAACGGAGGCGTGTAAGGCGATACATCGTGGGCGTTGGTAACCGAGACGTAGGAAAAGGTAATGTTGAAGGCTGATACTGCGGTCGATGGATAGCGGCGGGAGTCGGGGAACGGTTATAGGGTTGACTGAGCGAGGGGAAACGGGTCGAGTCTTTTCAGCGCTTTCGATGGCTGTAGCTTACAACTGGCGACAGATGAAATCGCCTAGTTTTGCGACGAGTGTCGCTAGACTTTGATAGTCGCACTTGTCGACGGGTGGAGGCTCCGGATCCGGTGCTCGTCGGTGCGCGCAGTCTTCATCGTCATCTATCCTCCCTTCCTCGTCTCTACTATACTCTCTTTCATCATCTCCTCTAGTCTTCTTTTCTTCGTCAAATGCGATTGTCGAGGATGTGGGGCTGCGGGGATTTACTGAAGGCGAGGGCGAACGTACGTTGGAACTTGATCCTTCTTGCTTTATCGATGGGCGCTGCGGTGACGAATACGTTGACGTAATAAAAACTTGCGACAGTGTTCTTGAACTTGCGCGACTTGTTGAACTTGGCGTAGGACTTGCTTGAGACGATGGCTTTGAAAAACTTGGACAACTTGACTTATAACTTAACTTGATGGATGAAAAGGACTGGGATCGAGACTTGACTGACGTAGCGTCAGGGGCTGTAGCTGAGGGTGCGAGTGGGATAGATTCAGAGACGTTGGTGCGCGTGCGAGTAACGAGCGGGCTTGACCATTATCGGATTTGACCGTACCATTGTGCGGAACTAGAGCGGATTGGAGACTTTGCGGTGGCGCGTTCGAGGTAGCGATTGTCGTGGAGGACGGGTGCGGACTTGTTAGACGAGACGAGAGCGGATGCGTCGAGTGTGAAGGAGGTGAAAGCGGATCGGGACGACTGGGCGGAAACTGTTGCGGATTCGACGCAATCCGGTGCGTGATCGTTGGCCTGTCCGTAGCTGCGTTGGTCTCTGGCGCGCGCTGGGCAGTCTCGGTGTCGTTGGTGCGAGAGCGAGCAGCGGGCTCGGATTCGGACTTGACCGTCGCATCGTGCGGAAATGGAGTGGTGGTGTGGACTTGTTCGCATAGGTGACGTACGCGAGAGCGGATGTGACGGATGCGAGGGAGTCGAAAGCGGAAGTATGAGTCCGGGCGGGAACTTTAGCGGGATTGGCCTAGTCTGGTGCGTGACCGATTTGACATTGGTGGCTGCACTAGTTGCTGATGATGCGAATGGCCCCGTTTCAGCGTCGTCGTCGCAAGAACGAGTAGTAGGCACGAAGTGATCATCGTTGGATGCAACCGTAGCGCCGTGCGGAACTAGAACGGTTTCGAGCGCGGCTGTCGGCGGCGAGAGCGGATATAGACGACTGTGCGAGAAGCTGGTTGTTGATAGCGCGAGTGGGACAGTTTCCATGTTATTGGCGCGAGATCGAATAGCGGCCGCGGATTTACCATCGTCGGATGTGACCTCATCCTTGCGCGGAACTGCAGCTGGTTGGCGCGTGACTGTTAACCGACTTGACGGGGCTGTGATCCTAGACGCGACCGACGTGACGCAGGCGGCTACGCTGATCGCTGATGGTGCGCCCTGGGCGGTTCCAGTGTCGTTGTCGCAAGTGCGAATAGCGGGTGCGGATTGATCATCGTCGGATGGAATTGGAGCGGTTAGGAGCGTTGGCGCGAGAGCGGGCAGAGCTGGGACAGTCATGTACGATGGGTGCCGACTTGTTAGTCGTGACGAGAGCGGATGCGCCGCGGGTGAAGTATGCGAACGCGGATGTGGACGACTAAGCGGATCTGACGAAATCCGGTGCGCGGTTATATTGCCATCGGTAGCTGCGTTGGTCGCATATGACGTGCGTAGTATACATTCAACGTCGTTTGCGCGAGAGCGGGTAGCGGGAGCGGTTTGATCATCGTCGGACGGAAATGGCACAGTTTGTGGCGTGACGGTTAGTTGACCTGGCGATGTCGCGTTCGATGCTGCGGCTGTCGCGAGCGATTGGTGAGGACTTGGTAGCCATATAGCGGACGACTCGGCATTGGTGGCTGTGCTAGTCGCTAATGTCGTTCGTGCGACGGATCCGAGGGCGTTGGGGCATATGATCGCTGATAGACTGTCGTTGGATGGGATTGCGTCGCCGTGCGGAACTGTAGCGGATTGGCTTGGCGGTGGTATGTGCGAATCTGGGGCTGTAGCTGACGTTCGGTGCGTATACGTTGGCCGTGATGAGAGCGGATTTGACGAGGGTGGCGGAAGCGTGAACGGATGCGGGAGCTTCGGCGGATCTGATGAAATCCTATACGCGACCGACGTGACGCAGGTGGCGACGCAGGTTGCTGCTGGTGCGAATGGGACAGTTTCCGTGTTGTCGGCGCGAAAACGAGTAGTGAGAGCGGATTCGGAATTGACCGTAGCGTTGTGCGGAAATGGAGCGCTTTGGAGATTTTGCGGTGGCGCGTTCGAGGTAGTGACTGTCGCAGATGATAGGTGCGGCCTTGTTAGTCGAAACGAGCGCGGATGCGACGCTGGTGAAGGAGGCGAATGCGGATCGGGACGACTGGGCGGGAACTGTTGCGGATTCGACGTAATCCGGTGCGTGATCGTTCTGATGTTGGTGGCTGTGCTCATTGCGGATAGCGGGTTTCCGTCGCATTCGTGAAGTGCGGGAGCGGAAAAACTTTCGTTAGTGTCGATGTTGCACCTAGGTACGCTGAGCGTAACAGAATCCGCGGTGCGCTGTTGCGAATCCGATGAGGTACTTGTGGACATGGGAACGGTGGGGGACGCGTGCAACGCTGTTTTGCGAGTAGAAGCGGAATAGCGAGGGTCGCTGACCACGAAGCTGCTCATGAAATCACCAAGCACAATGGAAGTACATCCGTTGGTTACTGCCTCAGATACAAAGGTTGCGGTTACGGGTGCAGCATTCACTATGAGTTCGTCGAGGTTTTCCGCCATGTATTCCGCAGCTTCCTTGCTCAAAATTGAACTTGCGACTGCAGGATCGATGCTAGATAGTTGTGCTATTACCCCCATTACCGCCGTTCCAAGCGCGGAGATGACTGCGATTGTGGGCGCAACTGCAAACCTGATGCGCGCAAGCCCTTGCTGTTTCCGCAGTGCCAAAAGCTTCCGCTGTATTCTTCCTACTTCTTTCGCAATTGCGTCCTCTTCCGCTGACCATTCCAAAGCTCCGTGACCAATTTCATAGGTGCTGCTTGAGGTGCGTCGCGCGATTGGGCGATGTTTCAGATTTTTCCCGCGGTGCCATCTCCTGTTCCGCAAGTGGTGTTGCGGTTGTGGAAGCTGTAACTCGCGGTGTCTGAGCAGACTGCTCATCCTCGTATACCTGTATAATTGCTTGTCTGAAATCCGCATAGCGGAAGTCATCGTCCCATTGCGGAATGTCGTACACTAGTCTTCGGGCCTCGAGTGGTAGGTAACGATTTGCGTACATCTTCATCATTATTTCGTCACTGACATGTGACCGCTCCATCATGTCCTCTAGCTGTCGGAAATAGTCCGGAACCGCTCGAGGGTTGAATTTCGGTGCAATGTTCATCACTAATAGGCATGCTGAAAACAGGCGCAGAATTGGGGAACATAACTTTGTTGTTGTTTGCGTGGCAGTGCCTCTGGTGGATTGGACGGAGAAATTCTTCAAAGAGCCTCACTGGGGCAGCCAATATAATATGACTCTACACTGCTAAGGCAGCTGTGTAGACAGGGGGTTTTGTGTGAGCTAGTTGAAGTGTCCCGACGTTGCCAACCAGAGGAATGCGTAATAACGCGTGCGGAGCGGAAATGCGAAGTGCGGATGTGACGTGTGACCAAGTGACAGAACGCGCGCTGAGCGGAACGCAAGTGTGGCTGTGACTTGTGACAGAACACACGCAGAGCGGAACGCAAGTGCGGCTGTGACGCGACGGAGTAACAGCAATGGCGTGTGACGTGACTGCGTCGAATAGCGGACGGCGTGTGGGTAGAGCGCGTGACAAGTGTGACAAAAAGCGACAGAGGGAATAGGCTCGTAAAGGGAAAAGAGCTTATTGCATGGGAATGATATTATGTGCGTGATATGATATTGGGAGTAGGATGGTATCTTCTGATGATGACAATATAACTACGAGGCTTTATATACATTTTTGGCTCTATCAGTACGAAGGAACTCTGCGATATTTTCACCTCCTGTCTAAATCCGGGCTTGATATTGATGATCGACGATTTTCCATGAAGTTTTCAATCCTTTGTTCTAGATGGGGATTTGCCTTTATCCCTTGATTGTGGGTTTGGATCTCGATTGCGGGCTCCGGAAAGCGAGTTGCCTATTGAGGAAGTGGCTGTGCAGAGTGCGGACTTGCATTCCTTAGCGCGGGAAAGAGCGGATCACAAATGTCGGAAGTGCTTAAAAGCGCGTGAAAGAGCGGAAAGAGAGCGGAAGGCGCGGGAAAGAGCGGATCGCAATGTCGGAAGTGCGGAAAAGCGCAGATCGGAAGCGGAAAGCGCGGGAAAGCGGATCGGAAGCGGATCGCAAAGTGCGGAAGAGTGCGGGAAAGAGCGGATCGGAAGCGGATCTTCTACACAGTCACAGCAGTGACTGCTCATCACCGTTACCCTTAGTAACCGACCTCATGGCTTAAATTGCGAGATGCCAAGTACTTTTCAAAGCTGGATTTGCGTTGGGGATACAACAATGTGCGAATTAAAAAAGGAGACGAATGGAAAGCAGCCTTCATCACGAACAGAGGACTTTTCGAACCCACTGTTATGTTTTTCGGATTATGCAACTCGCCCGCAACGTTTCAAACGATGATGAATGAATATTTTAGAGATATGATCAATGAAGGATGGCTAGTGATATATATTGACGACATGTTGATCTATGGAAGAACAGAAAAAGAGACGAGGGAGCGCACTCAGAGAGTCCTACAGCGACTCAAGGAGAAGGATCTGTTTCTCAAACTAGAAAAATGCAAATTCATCGCCAAAGAAGTCGATTTCTTAGGAATGATCATTGCTGAAGGACAGATTAAGATGGATCCAGCAAAGCTTACAGGAATTAGCAAATGGCCAGAACCGAAAACCGTCAAACAAGTTCGGTCTTTCTTAGGATTTGCGAATTTTTACAGGAAGTTTGTTGGGAACTATGCAGAAATAGTGGCTCCGCTCACAGAATTGACCAAGAAGAACGTTCTGTTTGCATGGAATGAAGAATGCCAGAGGTCTTTCGACGCTCTGAAGGCGAAATTCTTAGAGGAACCGGTTCTAGTAATGCCAGATCCGTTGAAACCCTTTACCCTGGAGACGGACGCGTCAAATTGGGCAGTAGGGGCAGTATTAAAACAACGAGGGTCTGATGGAGAATTACACCCATGCGGATACATGAGTCATCGATTATCGGACACAGAACAAAGATACCAGGTCTACGATCGCGAATTACTGGCAATCAAGAAGGCATTTGAAACATGGAAGCATCTTTTGAAAGGATCACCACATCGGATCATGGTTCATTGCGATCATAAGAATCTTTCTTATTACAAGCACCCACAGCTGATGACTGCCAGACAGTCTCGATGGTGGCAAGAGATCATGGAATACGACATCGCTCTGGAGCATGTCCCAGGATCAAAATTAATACAGGCAGATGCCTTATCACGACGCCCAGATCATGTAAACGAAGAAGAAGCCAAAGCCAAGGCAGTACCCCAAACCATGATAACGCCTGAAATGGTTATTCGATCAATTATGACATCTTGGGCCACAGAAATCACGAAACTTACGAAAACGGATAAATTCGCTACAACAATTACCAACGGTTTAAAAATAGGAAAACTACCGCTCAAAGCTAAGCTAACTGATTGGAAATATGACGGTGAAACACTCCGTTACCAAGGACGAATTTATATCCCAGATAACGAAAATTTACGGCAAGAAATCATTAAATTACACCATGACCCCGCCGTTATGGGTCATCCAGGTCGTCTGAAAACCCTATCACTCGTCAAACGAGATTATTGGTGGCCAGGAATGGCAGCCCTTGTCAACAAATGGGTCGAAGGTTGCGCCTTATGCCAACAAATGAAAGTTAACACACATCCAATTATACCCAGCCTCATGCCGATCAAATCAACTGCCACAAGACCTTTTGAACAAGTTTCACTAGATTTCGTCACAGATCTACCCCTAGTAGATGGGTTTGATTCTGTTTTGACCGTGGTCGATCAAGGCTTAACAAAGGGGGTAATATTCATTGCTTGCAAGAAGACTTTCACCGCCCTAGACACAGCCAACTCCTACATCAACGAAGTCTACAAACGCTTCGGATTACCCACCACACTTATATCGGACAGAGGACCACAATTCACCTCGAAAGTATTCGAAGAAATGTGCAAGATATTCGGAATCGATCATCGGAAATCCACAGCCTTTCATCCACAAACAGATGGAGAATCAGAACGTCTAAATCAAGAACTTGAAACATATCTCAGGCTATTTTGTACCGATCATCCGACCACATGGAAAGAATATCTCCCTTTGCAGAATTTGCGCACAATCAGCGCCCACACCAATCCACAAAAATGGCACCGTTCGAAATCATGTTTGGAACCGAACCAATGGCCATACCAACTGCATTTCCACGCATAAATGTTCCAACAGCAGAAGAGCGTTTCAGATTAATCAATCAAATCAGAGATGAAGCGCTAGCAGCACATGAATTATCAAGGCAGCTCATGATGCAGCGTGTCAAAGGCAAGACACACCACTTCAAGGAAGGAGACCAGGTTTGGTTAGATTCTAGGAACCTTAAAACCGATCAGCCTCGGAAATTTGCTCCTAGGAGAGAAGGACCTTTCACAATAGAAAAGGCACTCGGACCGGTGACATATAAGCTTCACCTACCCCAAAGATGGAAGATTCACCCGGTGTTTCATGTGTCGCTTCTCACACCCTTTCAAGAAAACGATATCCACGGACCCAATTATCCTAGACCACTTCCAGATCTAGTAGACAACAAAGAAGAGTTCGAAATAGAGACCATTGTCTCACACCGAAGGAAAGGTAGCAAATGGCAATATCTCATTAAATGGAAAGGCTATCCAACGTCTGACAACTCATGGGAAGACGAAGAAAATTTAGAACACTCTGAAGAGACGCTTTTGGAATATAAGGAGAGACATCGATTACCCAGACTCCCAACCTCGAGTTCTAGCATTCGCCCACGTCGAAAGCAACGCTCTACATCTTAAACAATGTCTCACACCACCCCCAATGCTTCTCAGACCTCTACCCCTCGTCACACACCTCCTAACACCATTCCCGATGCGCCCACCACGCCATCGCCTCAGATCAGCAGCCCTCCATCGCCTGCACCATTGCCTGTACCTCCCAGTATGTTACCACCTCCCTACGACGCTCTCCGCACCGCCGAATTAGTTCCTATTACACGAGGACTAACACAGTTATTGGCAGGAAGCGAATCGGTCTTAGGAGACCTCAGACATGCAGTCCGAACCGCTAGGGAAGTCGGACGCATGATTCAACGCAATGGGGCTGCAATCGACGACATCTATGTGGAGCTATTGGCTCATCAAACCACTCGTCCAGGAGACGACCTCCATCCCAACAATGTCGCCGACATTTCTGTCCAAAATATTATCCAACCCACTGTCACTACTGTTCACAATCGCCCGGACCCTCTCACCAGCACCACCTTCATTTCGGATATTCAGAGAGGCGCCCCCATCATCACAATGCAGGAGAAGAAGACTTACCTCCCAATCGCTTCATGCATAATTATGAGGACAATTACAACCTCCCTCTCTTCGACTTAGTCATCGTCGAAAATATCCTCAAACACTATCAGATCCCAGGATACCTAGACCTCAAAGCACGATCTAGAATCATTCGCTTATGGGTCTTATTCACGAACTGGAGCTTTTGCAATAGTCTATGCCACATATTGGAACGAGAAGTTCGTCTGGAACTAGCAGCATTCGTTTCAACCCTTGTCAACTTCATGCATCGATTCCCAGTTCCACATGAGGATCGCTTCGTCACCCTTCACATATGGGACACTATTCAAGCACTTGTACTTCTTGGCGTCGAATCCTATGTTGAAGAAGCAGTTAGACGAACCACAGCAGGACACAGAGACGTTTATTTCAACCCAAATCGCTATCGAGTCGCCGAAACCGGCATGATCACTCTCCAGCAAAATCCTAAAGTGGAAGCCATCAATTTACTTGGAACAGTCGACACTGTTGTACATCTAGCATCACGAATGAACCCTACCAGGGAAGCAACAGGCTTCAACCTCAACCATCTTCGGACGCTTCGACAGAAGGTTACGGTTCTCAGCATGCTATATGACCAGAGACTCCCACAACTCAACTGGAAATATCAAAACGCAGCGACAACACAACTATATGTAGGATATAATATCGAAGGAGTCGACATTCCCACTACCCCTTTCACTAATCCTCGACGCTCAAGGGTAGTTACTTTACCAAACGACGAAAGAGAGGCACCAGATGGCGCACCAACCGTTCAAACATGGGAACCGGTTAATTATAGATACCCAGGGAAGACAGGGACACCTTACGAGGATGCTACATCTGTGGAGACGCTGATCACTATACGACGCACCATCCACAGACAGGAAGGATACCAAATGAACACCCAGAAGACGTCAATTCTTTTACTCAACCAGAGCAAGGGCTAAGAAGACCCTTTCACATGACGTTCCTCGAAGAATTTTCATATCCTCGACCAACTGCACCGCAACCCCCTCCCACCTATGCATCAACCATCGCCTCAGCTTCAAACACATCTTCAGCGAACCCCAGACGACGAAATAATCAGCGCATACCTCCTCCGACGCAAGCAAGACGAATGGAAGTGAACTACCATCATTCGCCCTCGCCCACCACCTATTCAGACATCCAGGACGAAATGGCAGATCAAACACCGCCCAATACTCGTCAACAAGCACGCCGAAACGCCCGTCCACAACGCCAGACATTGTTTGCCACTCAGGGACTTCGCCCACCTACCAGGAACGCCCCTCCTCGTTTCTCCTCTGCAAACAATACACCACTTGGACGCCCACCTCGTCACAGCAATCGCTCTCGTCATAATCGCCCAGGACAGGATCCACACATCGAGTATACCTATGACGAAGATGCCATGCACAATATGAGCACGTAGAAAAGGACTACTATTGAGTTTTCATATCGAATTTTATGTTTTGTTATTGATTTTATCTTTGGAAAAGATAGACTTTTAATTTAGAACGGAGGCTATGTTACAATCACGCCTCAAGTATGCTTATGTAAAACCCCTATCCCTATGCAGTACGTTTTTCTCATCATTATGCTCTTCTTACTTCGTCGAATATGCCAGAGTTCCTTTTATCACATGCCTATATGCTTTTATCACATGTAACATTCCTTTAACACATGCCAGCGTTTATTATCACATGCCTACCTTTATTATCACATGTCTATGCACTCCTGTATGTATATAAACCTTGCAATCCATAGACTGGACCTCCAGTCTAGTTTTAACGGTCAAACCGTTCGACTGAACTGTTAGCTCGTCTCAGCACACTCTCACTCTCCAGTCTTACACTCGTGTAGTAGCTTGGCTGTTCCTTGAGAAGGCCTTGCTCTCGTCGTCCTTGAGATTGACGATCTAAACACGTTATAGGTGTAACAGTGAGGGCAAGAGGCAACAGGGCAACAGAGTGAGAGGGTGACAGGTGAGAGGGCAGGTGAGAGGTGAGAGGGCAGTAAATGGTAATACATTACTACACAGCTAAAGCTGCTGTGTAGACAGGGGGCTTGTTTGTGAGGCTAGATAAAGAAGCTCCCATCAATCCTGGATAGAATCAACCTGTGTGGGTATGGAAACTATAGCAGATATTGTTCAGCAAAACACGCAAGGTAACAAACTTGACCGTAATTCCATGGGCAGTGTGGACTAGTGCGGAAATCTATAATGCGCACTGTGTGACAAACGTGACATAGTGGAGACAGGAGTGCAACTGTAATGGATACTCGCGGATGCAGTGTGACATGTAGTTGTGGTCACTGGACTTGTGGAATCCCGGATATGTGATGTGCGCAGGTAACTCATGACACAAGTGTGGGCAGTAGGTGGTGACTGTAGTAGCCGACGTTGAGTGCGGATAGCGGGTGATAGCAGTGGCTGATTGCTGGCAGAAACAATGGAGTGCACAAGTCTTTCCGCAAAGTGGTGTTTGACAATGGACAAAATGATGAGGAGAGGAATGAAACTGGAAGAGAATGAGAACAACGAGACTTTGTAAGTGAAACCGCGTGGGTATGATGTGATGTGTGTGATATGATATTGGGAGTAGGATGGTATGTTATTTGACAAGATAACTATGAGGCTTTATATACATTTTTGGCTCTATCAGTATGAAGGGACTCTGTGATATTTTCACCTCCTGTCCAAATCCAAGATTGGTATTGATGATCGACAATTTTCCATGAAGTTTTCCATCCTTTGTTCTGGATGGGGATTTGCCTTTATCCCTTGATTGTGCATTTGGATCTCGATTGTGGGCTTCAGAAAGCAGAGTTGCCTTTTGAGGAAGTTGCTGTGCAGAGAGCGGACTTGCATTCCTGTAGTGTGGGAAAGAGCGGAAGGAGCAGATCAGAAATGTTGGAAGTGTGGAAAAGCCCGGGAAAGAGCGGAATTAGAGCGGAAAGCGCAGGAAAGAGCGGATCGCAAGCGGAAGGCGTGGGAAAGCGGATCGGAAATGTCGGAAGTGAATCACCAATGTGCGGATTGGAAGCAGATTCCTTCTACACAGTCACAGCCAGTGACTGCTCATCAATGGGCAAGAGGCAAGAGGGGAGAGTGTTAGGATCGCAATCCTAGCCCCTCAATTTCGGTTTATCTTACAGTCATCTGGGATGACTTCTATACATGTTATAACAGGCCTGGGGCCTTATGGGACACTAGGGAATACCAACGGTTGAGTCAGCGCATGGGAGCGCTCACCAGAGGGCAAGACGATGGTTGGAGAAACCATCCAATACTATATACGGAAGGACGGCCGGACTAGGAAGGTGGATCGCCACCTTGATGGCATCACACTCAGCATCAGTGCATCAGGAGGATCAGCGCATCAAGCCATCATGCATCAGACGAAGGCGCAAGACAGCGCGCATGTCTATAAAGGATCGCGATGGGAACGCACAATGCCTCAAGGCATTGCTCCTTATGGTCAGGGTCTAGAGCAGTCCAGAAGAGGTCTATGAGTGGAGTCAGAGCGGCCGCGCCCATATGCGCTCATGTGCGCAGCAACTGCGGCAGCGCCCAAGCACATGCTCACCAAGAACAATAGGAGTGAGTCAGGCTGAGGGAGTGCCGGTGGGTCTGGGAGTTGCAAGGGGTCCCCATAGAGTAGTATATAAGTAGGTACAGTGTAGCTGAAGTCTCCCCAGACTTCAGATAGTTTCTCTCTACCCCAATACTATCCCTGTTCCGTCTCCTTTCTACTCTCTGGCCAGCGACGAGGCCTGTGGGCCCCCTAGGGGGGATTGTAAGGTTGTGGTTAGGGGCGTGAGCTCATAACAGAGAGGACAAACAGGTGATAGGCAAGAGGGTGACAGGCAAAAGGGCAAATGGGCAAGAGGGCAATGGGCAACAGGTGAGAGGAGGACAGGCAAACAGGCAAACAGGCAAACGGGCAAATGAGTGAGAGGGGGAGAGGGCAAATGGGTGAGAGGGGGAGAGGGGGAGAGGATGAACAGGCAAGAGGGGGAGAGGGGGAGAGCACAAGAGGTGAGAGGGGGAGAGTGCAAGAGGTGGGAGGGCAAGGTGAATGGGCAAGAGAGTGAGAGGGTGAATGGGAGAGGTGGGCGTGGTAGGGACTGGGTGGTGAGTGGAGGGGGTTCATTGTGGGCGTGGTTGTTGGACAGTGGTGGTAGGTATGGTGGAGGCAATGGGCATCAGGGGTGTGTTGGGCAGGTGACAGATCATGTGTGACAGATCACATTGAATCAAGTTGCAGCGCGTTGTGCATGTGTTTGACCATTCACATGACTGAATAGCCCAGCATATATAGCTGGGCTCATTCAGCAACAGGACTCCCCAGGACTCCCAGGACCTTGGGCTCCCAGGAATTCCGGGAATGCCTGGGGCATGGCCAGGACTCCCTGTAGGGTCCTGGTCAAGTCCCAGGTTTTTTTGGCAGCGAAAATGGGTTTTGCCAGCCACCAGCCAGTCCCGGGAATTCCCAGGACTTCCTGGGACTGGGCTAGGAGTCCAGTGGGACTATGTGGGGCACCATAAAGAGCTCCTTGATGCAGACAATATAGCCTAGGTTCATTTCAAATATGTCTACTTTCAAGTCCAAGTCCTTCCAGTAATTATCCCATTTAGCAAAATTTGTGAGGCCCTGGCTTAACCAGTTGGAAGTCAGATGTTCCTTGTCTGGTGCCTCCTCAGTGTATGGTCCAGAAAATCCCAGTATTTCATGGTCAAATTCATTTCTTGCAATAATCCATTCAATACAGAATTCAGGTGGAAAAAAGTCATTTCCTTGGACAATGTATGTAAATGCCAGATTGTCCCAGTTAATAATTGTCGAAGCAACAACTGACAGGAGTGCAGCTAAGTAACACTTACTTGTAGCTGTAGTAGAGTGGTTAGTTTGTCAAATGTTTTATCAAGAACACTTTTTATGTTCTCAACAAACTGTTTCACCCCTTTATGCAAAAAGCTGTAACAATGTGTTCTGCACCATGCAAAACATCTCAGATCTATCTGATCTTATCTTGGATGGGACCAATCTTATCTAATCTGTCATATAATCAATGTTTGTACATATGGACATAATTATAGAGTTCACTGCTATTAATATCTTGACAGATATTATAGAGTTAGACAGATATTATAGAGTTTGACATTTGTCAAACTCAGACAATAGCACACCATGTGCATGACTGTGCATTACCAAGCACAATAGAAACAATCAGTCAGTGCTACTAATATTGCTCTCATCAGACCAGTAGATAGACTGTATAAATACCCCAGTACTTAGACGTCAATCTATATCCTCTGCTCTACTAAGTGATCACTCTACAGACTCAACGCACATGTCAAGCAGTAACAGCAAATAGACATTGCCAAGAAGGACAAGCCTTCCAGAAAGGAGATCTGATTCTCCTCTCGATGGAGAATATCAATTTACCAAAAGGACAAACAAGAAAACTCTGTCCAAAATATTTAGGACCTTACAAGGTCCTAAAAAGTTTTCCAGACCAATCCACATACAAGATCAATCTACCGCCAGATCTTAAAACCAGACATATACACAATGTTTTCCACAAAAAGGTTCTTAAACCGTTCATAGATAATGACTCAGTTAAATTTCCCAAGAGAGAAACTCAAGTTCACTACGATGTTGGTAATAACCCAGAACAGGAATGGGTTGTTTGCTTAATAGAAGATCACCGATGGTCTCCTAGACTCTCCTTTAAAGTATGCTGGGAACTGGGAGATTCCACATGGGAACCTCTAGAAGTAGTTAACGAACTTGAAGCCCTGGATCAATATCTAGAGCTTGAGGGTGTTCCCACATCCTCAGATTTAAGTTGCAAGTAAACTACAACAGGTGGCAGTGAAATGGCCAATTGGCCAAAGGAGTTTCCTGAGATTTCTAACTCCGACCCATAAAGCAAGGAGATTTGTTCTCACAACCAAGCATGTTAAGAAACATGACCGAAGAAACAGCCCAGTCACAGCAAATATAGAGGAGAAAGACAATGTGTAGAGCGGAGTCTCTCTCCTCTTGAGAGAGAATTGGGTTGCCATGGACCCAGACACCCAAGGAGATCACAATCTCCTCAAGACAAATTGAACGCAGTGGACATACTAAACCAGTTAACTCCAGACTGGGAGATACACCGAGAGACACACCTGCCTCTCCATCCAAAAAGATGTGTGGATTGTGTGAAATTCTCAAAACACATCATAGAAACAACTCAAGGTGGCTCATTTGCCATCTTTTTGGACAAGCAAATCTGACACTGGAGAAAGTTCCTGCACAATGATATGTGGGAGGAAATAGATGATGCATATAATGCAGGACTACGGAGGAGTGAGAGGAGGGTCTCTGAGCTCAAACAAGAGCTCAAACAACTTAATCAGAGAGTTTTACAACTCTCCAAAGAAAAAGAAGCACTCAAGGAGAGGATCAACAATCTCTCCCAGCAGCCCAAGAACAGAAAGCCTTCTGGACCAGCTCACTCTGAGAGGGAAGGGACTCACCTGAGTGAGTATCAGAGCAAGAGAAAATGAGAGAATTCTCCTCTCAGAAACCATTGCTCCTCTGCTCCTTGTCGACAAATTTCCCTGGTGCAATTTGCACCAACAGAGGAAGGCCATAGCCAAAACCCTCCTCCAATGTCAATGATCTACCCATTGCCTTCAGTCCCTATTCCCCCAGTGAAAGGAAAGGGCAAGAGGACAATGTACAATACAGACTCAGACTTTGAAGCAAGTATGAGGGCAATGTTGTAACTCCTTCCACAATGGGCTGTGAGGAGGAGCTGGAGAGTGCTGGGAGAATCCAGATGTGACCATGCCTGGGACTTGAACCACGTAGAAGGGGAAGACTTCTCATCCTCTTCTAGAATGATAATTGATGATGTGCCCTTCTCTGCAAGGGTGGAGAGAGCACTGTCTCAAGCAAAGAGGCAGGGGCCTTCAGCAGACTCCAGAAGGATGAGGGCAGGGCAATTTTTTCCAGGATACCCCAACCTCTATATGGAGGATCCTTCATCCTTCAGGATGGACAAAAACTGCAAGCTCCACAAGCTTGGAAATTTTGGGCATGTCTGCCTGTGTGAGAACTTGTACTGGGACAGAGACATCTCGTTCTTGTGGGCCAAACAGGCCGGTGGCAGAAACTGGTTCTGGTCAAACGGAAAACCAATGCAGCTTGCAAGAGAAGCATCTAGGATACTGTATGACCAGAGGTCGTATGCACAGAGATGGGCAGTCAGACATGCCATGCAAACAGGGCTCCTCCCCCTCAATGACGCTTCAGCTGAGCCCGATGTAGAGGAAATTGCGAAGGCAAGAGGGTTTCCCTCTTCAGTCCATTGAGGAACAGACGGCTGTTATAATGTCCAGGACATTACAGTGTGGATGTTCCTCTCCATGACCCAACTGCACCTGAGTGAAGGAACATCTGCTTGGTTCTGGTGGCTGTCATGTCACCTATTTGAGAGAATGGGCCTCTTCTCGAGCACCCTATCTCACTTAGGTCTCAAGGACAAAGGCAGAATAGAGTACGTTCCTACCTGGTTCATGCACAAGGGAGAATTCTGCCTCAACAATGTAGTCCAGCATTTCTTTAGGTGTGGACTCACCAGAAGGGACAGCAACTCCCTTTTCAGAGATTTTGTGAGATGCTACCTTTTGAGCATCATTGAAAGCCCACCTGAACCTGACTGGAGTAGGGCAATCCCGGTCCCAAGGGTCTCCAGACCCTCCATGTTGCAGCAAAGGAAACTAAAGGTGAGAAGAGGGAAAACCCTCACTGAGCAAATTAAAGGGGGGCCCAGACACAACCTGAGGGCTGGTTGCCCAATCCTCCCTTACCACAAAGGACCCCCAGCTGGAGACGCACCAAAACCTCTGGTGTCAGACAAAGCCATGCCACTGGAGGAGCAAGTTGAGGGCATCAACTTCGAGGGCTCTCCTATGGGGCCAGGCTAGGTGGTTCCTTCTCTCCTTTTCCAACAGACAAGAGCCCTCCTCTCCTCTCTCTCCACCTCTTACTCTTACAGATTGTACCTAGGGTCAATCTGGTGGGGAGGGTGTAAGGGTCCTACGTCCATCCTGGAGAAGGCTTCTCCATTTCTGTCATGACCTGTTCTCAACAGTCAAAATCTCTAAGACATTTTTATTCTTTTTCTTTGTATTTTACTATAGCTGTAGCCAAACATCTTAGTCAGGTTGGCATCTATCTTATCTAGTCAGCACTAAGATTAGATTAGATAACGATTAGATTAGATTACAGACTACCGGACCGATGACTCATGGACTATGACTCAGGCTTACCAATGTGCAGCAGCAGGGGCCGATTATGCTATCTCTTTTACTCATACTTACTCAGTGTAGCTACTATTATTAGAGTGGTGCACAGACCACCTCTGTAGTATATAAACTGAGCAAGTAACACCCAGAGTCCTCAGTTGAGTTCTCTCGGGTTTCTTCCCTACTCTCATCCCTTCTACTCCTAAGTCTTCTGTTGGGGCCCTAAGCCATCACAGCAAGGGTAGTCCTGACCTGATAATTTCATTGTTTCTTGGTCTCTTGCAAATGCGCATTATCATGTGCATGTTCTTGTTTATAAAAATAGCATAGTTGTTTGCACACTACTTTATGTATTAGGACTACCCTCGCCGTGACGGCTTAGGGCCCCAACAATAGACTAAGGATGAGAGGAGATGAGAGTAGGGATGAAACCTGAGAGAACTTGACTGAGGACTCTGGGTGTTACTTTGCTCAGTTTATATACTACAGGGGTGGTCTGTGCACCACTCTAATAATAGTAACTACGCTGAGTAAGTATGAGTAAGAGAGATATCATAATCGGCCCCGGTTGCTGCGCATTGGTAAGCCTGAGTCATAGTTCATGAGTCATCGGTCCGGTAGTCCGTAATCTAATCTAATCGTTATCTAATCTAATCTTAGCGCTGACTAGATAAGATAGACGCCAACCTGACTAAGATGTTTGGCTACAGCTATTGTAAAATACAAGAAAAAGAAATAAAAATGTCTTAGAGATTTTGACCGTTGAGAACAGGTCATGACATTATGTCACACTTTATTTACATTAGATAAGCAGTGGTACTTGACATTCTGCCATTGCACTACACCCAATATACATTGGTTCAGTGTATGGTGCATGGTGGGAATTGAGTCAAACACCATTAACCTTTACAGCAGGTCAGGATCAAATTGTCCTGCCAATTCACTCTTGTCAAAAAAACCATCTCTAGCGAGTTCTCCACTCAAGCAATCCTTCTTGACAGTGTCATCAACCATTTTGCCATCCAAATACTCCCTTCTGTTGTTTGTCCTGGCAAGCTGTCTGCTCAAGCCAGCATCATCTACACTCAAACAGGGCTGGTTGGTGAGCTCACTACTCAAGCTGACATCCACCATGAGACCTTTCATTACCCCCATGTCATCATTACTCAAACGGGGTTCACCAAGCTCCAGCCATTTGTCCAGAGACAAATTCCAGTTGAAGTGTTGATTCAAGTCTGCAAGCTTACAGCTCAAGTGGCCTTTTTCCTCCAATTGCACTGTTGACGGCTCACCTTTATCTTTTCTAGATGCCTGGGTCCTGCACCCTCCATCACTACTTGCGTCATGGGCATCCAGTCCCCACTTTGTAGCTAAAGCATCCTTGGAATTGGAGGCATCAACTGGTACATACCTGTGTGTCCAGTATTTTGTCCCCATCTCACCATCAGTGATTCCTACCTCCTCTGTGAGTGTTGCAAGGCTCGTTGTGTAGGTGCTTGTTTTGCAGCCTTCCTTGGCATTCTGTACAGTATATGTGGTATGTTTTGTATAACTCTGGGTTGATCAGTCCCTGAGCTGTTTGCTTTCAAGTATCATTTAGGTTAAAGAAAAAAATACACAAAAAATGTGGTAACTCTGAATACAGGTGCTTGTGAGCAAGTAATCAGTGAGTTAACACTAGAGTTCCTTGGTCTTGAATACAGTAGTTCTTAGCAGAAGCATCAAATGCATATACAAGAAGTAAGATTGAGAAGCCTAAATGAATACAAACATAGGCCATGCTACTTATACTCATGTAGACAATAGTATTCTAATAACAAATAAGTAAAGGTCAAATAAAAGGTAACAAGACAATAAGTGATACACATTGGGGAGATAAGATAAGATAAAAGAGAACAATAAGATACCTGATGACTACCATGATACATGTTACACAAAATAATCTACTTACTCCATCTATTTGAAGCAATTTGTGGGCAGATGGGCCACAGAGCTTGGCCCATTTAGCCATTTCCCAGTCCTTTTTGGATGTGAATGGCACATACACATCGTCATTGTTCAACTGTTGATGGCAAAGGTAGACTGACCAGCAACAGGTGTATTTAAAGGGCCATCAGGTTCTGTTCCCATTCCCAGGAGGTATTCAATTTTGTACTCATCTGTAGCTGGTGACTGTGAACTAGAGGCTTTGTCAGTCCCTTCAGAACCAGATTGTGGCAAATGGTGAAATCTAGAGGTTGGCAAAAGTTCAATGCCAGCATCATCTGCATCTTCCCATGGATTGTCTACATCCTCCCACTCATCATCCTTTTCATACACCATGTACACAGTATATTGAATATTTGCATGTGAAGCTTCATCTGAGCTCTTTACTGTCCCCCCCTATTCTGATTGGAGTCCAACAGAGTCTGATCAGACTCTGATGAAAAAAAGTCATTAATAGAATGGCAGTAAAATTCCTATTCCACTCCGATTTGACTCTGATCCCAGTTGTAAGGACTTACATAAACGCATGGATCTGATGCTAAAGCCTCTGCGCCAAAATGACGCAATGTTCAGTACAACTGAACATCTGGATCCACATATATATAGAGATGTATGCCCAACCCCAGAGCACGTGCGCCTCAACTGCTGGGAGCGCTGCTTGTGCGCGCTCAACCAGGGAGTGGTCACGCCGACTCCTGGTGATCGTAACATAACCCCTTCCTCAAGGGGCAATGTCCTGGCGCCCCTAGCTGGTCCGCTGATTGCTATACATACTTGGTTGCAAGGGTTACCATTTCTGGCTTAACCTTGATGGCTATGGGATCCAGAGGAACTCGTGTGTCCAGACTAATGGGACCGACCACCCAACCGCAGCCAACCTGAACTGGTTCATTCATGATCTCCAACGTCACAGTCGTACAAGGCTCACTTCCACATGTGACCTCTCACGTGACTCTAATCAAATGGCACACTCGAGATTCGAACCCTCACCACTGGGTACTGAACATTATGTAAGGACTTACATAAACGCATGGATCTGATGCTAAAGCCTCTGCGCCAAAACGACGCAATGTTCAGTATGACTGAACATCTGGATCCACATATATATAGAGATGTACGCCCAACCCCAGAGCACGCATGCCTCAACTGCTGGGAGTGCTGCTTGTGCGCGCTCAACCAGGGAGTGGTCACGCCGACTCCTGGTGATTGTAACACCAGTCTGACCATTTCATCAGAGTCAAATTGGACGATATCAGACACAGTCCAATGGACTGGGAGTGGAGTCAAATCGGACTAATCGGAGTCTGATAGGAATATATCACATACATTAGAAACTATTCTAAGAGATGTACATAACTGTAATCCATTACAATAGTCCAATAAGAATATGTCACATGTTATAAGGACAGCCAGCCATGCCCACTGAACCCCCATTCCCCTTGTCGAGAACTGATTAGTAACACATATTAGTAAGCCATGTAATGTGAGATAAGTAAATTACATAAGTATTTAAGTGGATTACATAAGTATTTAAGTAGATTACATAAGTAGATAAGTAGATTGCATAAGTAGATAAGGAGATTGCATAGGTAGATAAGTTGATTACATAAGTAGATTAATGTAGATAAGATTGTATATGTAAGCACATGCCTATATCAAATTTCCCACAACTTAAAGTTTCTCACATGTCACAAGACTTGTCACAATTTCACACAGTTAGAAAAGTGAGAATTGTCACATGACCTATTAACAAAAAATGTAGAGGGGATGAATCTGACTAAGAATATGAAAACCAGATAAGTGTAAACCTGGTATTCACAGAGATAATTGCAATATACTATCAGGATTACGCATTTTTTAGCACAGCCACTGCACTCCAATGTACCAAAGTCATATTCATGACATGCTCTATTAACAAAAGTTGTAGAGGGGGCAAATCCAATTCTATTGATGGTATACAGACATAAATAAACAAAGAACTTCCTGAGTTATAGCCCTTTCTTTCAAGTTTTTGTGTGACACCACACTCAAGTCAGATTCATAACATCTTCTATTAATCAAAAATGTAGAGGAATCAAATTTGCCTTGGTGGTGATATTCAAACATATGCAAACCAAGAATGTGTTGAGTTATCAGTAACTTTTTTATTCTTTGTGTGACAATATTGCCACTGAATCCAGGGGTAAAAATCTTCATAAACATGGTAAGCAAATATGCACAATGCAGTCTTTCTTTTATTTATATGTCGGGTCTCAGCAGTGAAGTCATACCACACCTCAGCTGGACTTTGTTATGGATGGTGCCCTCATGGTGGATTGTTCTAAGTCAACAGTGACAAGCAGAGTCTTGGTCTGCTCCCAGTCACTGGACAAAGGTTCTGAAGACAATGAGGAAGAGGAGAGCATTGAGATTCAACAAGGTTGAGAGCATTGAGATTCAACAAGGTTGAGAGCATTGAGATTCAACAAGGTTGAGAGCAATACTTGTCTAAGTTGGAACTAGAGAACTACAATACATGATGTGGGTTTATATACACTTGGAGAACAAAGGAATTGTAAAAGGAAAGGGTATATTAGCTACCTTGGAAAGGTAATGTGAAGGAAGCTATAGATGGAGATAAATGTCCAGGCTGTGCTATGTGCAGTTGGATGAGTAATGATGATAAAGTAAAATGGTCCACTGAGTCAGGAGCATGACAACAAAGGGAAACTGTAACAGACTTACATCACTGCTCCTTTGTCCACCACTGCTGGTCATTGCCTAGCCATCAGCACCACCTCAACCACCACTTGTGACCTACCAATGATGCCATAGAATTTATTCAATTCACTTGAATGGCACATTGGCACATCACCCATCTCAACCCACTGTTACACTTCCTTTTCATCATGGACTATCATATTACATCACTGCTGCAATATACTATATTGGACACTATGTCTCTCATCATGTATAGAAAACTCTGATGTACAGTAGAATTTCCAGTGCTTAATATCATCATCTCCCTTCCACATCATCTTCAGGACCTTTGTCACTGTTTTGATTTAGCAGCTAGAATCTTTGACCAGTGGCTGGGAGTGGACCAAGGCTCTGCTTGTTGCTGTTGACTTGAAACAAATCATGACAAGGGCATTGTCTGCATCATCCACAACATGCAAATGTCCCAAACATGAATTGTGAGCCACACAGCATCAACTGTATGACCAGGACTCACATGGACTGCAGCTGAGCTGGGCAGGAGTACAGGTCTGGTTTGCACAGACCTGAACTATATGTACCTGGATGTTACATGGACTTGACTCTACCCAGACACATGGCTGAGTGCAAAGTGCTGTGTCTTATGTACTGCATATGATATTTTTCCATATTTTACAACACACTTGCTCCTGCTACCATTTCTTTCCTCTGCTGCCACTTTTCTGCTCCCTCCTGTTTCCTCCTTGCCTCCCCACTTACCTGTTCCCTCCTTGTCTTCTCTCTCCTTCTCTCTCCTCTGCTTCTCCCACCCATTCCCTCCTCATTGCTCAGCACCTGCTCACTCACTCATTCCTCCTCCCTCCTCTTTCCTCCCCTGCCTGCTCACTTCTCTCATACATTCCCTCCTCACCTGCCCCTCTATTATTTAGCTTGCCCTTCCATTACTTAACTGGATGGCTGACAGGGTGGCTGATGGGTGGATGGTCATTGTGCTAGGTGGCTGTCTGGGTGGCTAGCCATTTTGGCTGGTGGTTCACAAGGTAGCTGGTAATTTGGGTGTGTGGCTGACAGGTGGGACAGCATATGCACAATAGTTATAGTCATCATGTTTGTACAAACTATGGTAAACAACCATACATATGTTATCACACTTGCAGTGAGAGTAGTGAAAGAAGTAGTTGGTCATTTGGGTGGTGGTTGGCAAGGTGACTGACAGGGTGGCTGACAGGGTGGCTGATAGGGTGGCTGATAGGGTGGCTGGTAATTTGGGTGTGTGGCTGACAAGGTATGAGACATTATATGCACAATGGTTATAGTCATATCATGTATGTACAAACATTGGTAAACAACCATACATATGCACATATCACACTAGTAGTGACAGTAGTAGTGAAGAAAATGACTTGTAGAAGTTGTATTTGTATCATATTAGAGGAGAATATGTACTATGCAGCTTGAAACTTATACAAATATATCAATCAAACATAAACAAACAATGCAAAACATGTTTCTTAATATTTGAAGTCTTTTTGGATTTTTTCATTGGAGTCCTATAGGAGTCCTATAGGAGTCTAATCGGACTGGGGGGGGAGGGTAAAGTATTGCAGTTTTTTGAGCCACTGTAACACCCCATTCAGTTAAGAATGTGGACGTTCAACCAAGTGTGTTCCCACATACTTTCTTCCCCACCTCCCTTTCTTTTGCCTCCCAGCTCACTCCTTCAACTAGCTCCCAAGAAGCACATGCAACAGGATCAGCCAAGTTTAGACCATTTGACTGATGTTCCACATGGTGCGTTCTCGTCGTCTTACTGTTTGCTCACTCTTTAATTCAGGACAGGATATATTATCTGATGACAACAATGGATTAGTATTGGTCCCCCTCCTCCAACATGCTCCCAAGAAGCCTGCTTGACAGACCATGCCAGGACCTAATCATATAGGCACCACTCAGGCATCATGTAAGCTGTGAAATAGTAAGTTCTCAGTCAATGCTACTGCTAATGTCAAGCCAACCTTAGTTAACAGTGATCCTTTTGTCAATGAGTCATCTGTGACTGAAGATGAATATTTGACCCTAGTAGGTGATCATCTGAGTGAAGGAGAAGGAGGCAAGGCATCAGATGAAGAAGCAGTTGATGCTGTTATCAATATCTTGGCCAGTGAGAAGAAATTTACAGGTGAGGTATATTCAGACATCCTTTGCTGGTTGGTACTGACAATGTGAATCTAGCAACCAGTATGGTCCAATCATGAAGAAGACCAACCAGGACATAAGGATGGGAAGGTTTTTGTCATCCAAGGAAACCCTATAGATATAACTGATGGCAACAGTGATCACAACACCAATTCATCCCTGCAGAAAGGTAGAGCTTTGTATTCTTGAGTGGATGAAGCTACTGAGAAATTTTCAAGACACTTTCCAGCTGTCTGGTGATTGTAAGAATCAGGAACTTGATGAGTTGCCCACAATGTGCTTGGGTCCAGCTATGTTTCAGGCCATTAACACTGGTAAGTAAAGTCTTTCTAATCAATATAGATTACTGATTGCATATTATAAGAACCTGATGTGTTGAGTGACAAAGAAAATCAGGTAAGAAACCTTAAGTGGGAATGATGATATTGTAATAATGCCACTGTTAGCCACCTGCACTTAGAGTCTTGACAAGTATATTGGGCTCAGGACAAGGATCACCCTGGCCTTGGTACACAGATATTTTGAAAGGCAGGAGAAATAAGGAGATATCTTTGAATATTCAAACATATGAGCTCAAGCTAATCATCTGTAAAGCCATGAAAGGGGTTGAAGGCCATGTTCATTTCAAGCATGCATTCCCCACTATTGCTGACCATTTTAACTTGAATTGGGCAGCGCTTAAGAGTGCCGGTCAATGCATCTCAAAATGGCCCAGCCCCACCAGTGTCCAGCTCAAGTACATGAAGTTTCATGAGCATATTTTTGTTGATGATGAGTATGTCAACAAAATTTCTACAATAGTAAGTTGACTCTAATACATGTCAAACTATAACTAACTGATTGTATGAGCTTTATCCCTGTATCAGTCTACTCCAAGGCCATACAAAGGCAGCCACAGCTATCAACACTCATGCCGCTTATGGCCTCGATGCCAGAAGCATGCAAACTGTTCAAGTGTTGTTGCAACATAAACAACATATTTATCCCCCAGCAGCCACATCAGTAAGTACCCCAACTGCTTCACCTCTCAGCAGATGGCTTACCAAGTGTAAGGGCCAAGGTTTCCGATGCAATAAACCATTTGAACATCCAGCTATTATCAGAACTCTTCAAGATGACCTCTTTGTGGGTCCAAATACAATTGTCAGACAGTATCCAGGCTGCTTCCTGCAAGGGGCTGAACACTCGTTCATGACCCCATCCATGGTTGCACTTGCAGCCACTGCAGTGAGTGTGTGAATATAGGTCATGATAATTGCTCATGTATTGTCAGGTATATGCATTGCTGAAAGAATGGGAGACTGGTCCTTATAAGGCTGCTCATTTCATGACAAATGTATATGCTAACATTTACAGTGATCATATCAAAGATCTTGAAGAGATTGAAAAGAAGAATGAGCTAGCATTCAAATCCCTACTTCAATGTTTATTCCTGATGGCTGCATAAGCTTTGCAACCAGATTCATCAGCAAACTTGGGGTTTCCCCACAGTGCCCACAGCGTTGCAGGACTGGCAGACAAGTCACAGACTTCAAGTAGAATGTTTGCAGAAACCTGCAGTGCCCACAGTGCCCACAGTGAATCTGCAGTGATTTTGTAGTAACCTGGCAGTGAATTGGCAGAATGTTTGCAGACAGCTGCAGTGCCCACAGTGCCACAGTACTGACAGTGCTGACAGTGAAGCCACAGTGAATATGCAGTGAACCTGCAGTGATTCTGCAGCAAGCCTGCAGTGACCTGCAGTGACCTGCAGTCAATCCACAGTGATTCTGCAGAGACCTGCAGTGAATCCACAGTGATCTGCAGTAATTCTGCAGTGACCTGCAGTGAATCCACAGTGATCTGCAGTAATTCTGCAGTGACCTGCAGTGACCTGCAGTGAATCCACAGTGATCTGCAGTAATTCTGCAGAGACCTGTAGTGGCCTGCAGTGAATCCACAGTGATCTGCAGTAATTCTGCAGTGACCTGCAGTGGCCTGTAGTGGCCTGCAGTGAATCCACAGTGACCTGCATTAATTCTGCAGTAATTTTGCAGAGACCTGCAGTGGCCTGCAGTGGCCTGCAGTGAATCCACAGTAACCTGCAGTGACCTGCAGTCATTCTGCAGTGACCTGCAGTGACCCGTAGTGGCCTGCAGTGAATCCACAGTGACCTGCAGTGACCTGCAGTGACCCATAGTGGCCTGCAGTAGTTCTGCAGAGACCTGCAGTGAATTCACAGTGACCTGCAGTGAATTCACAGTGACCTGCAGTAATTCTGCAGTGACCTGCAGTAGTTCTGCAGAGGCCTGCAGTGGCCTGTAGTGGCCTGCAGTGAATCCACAGTGACCTGCAGTGACCTGCAGTGACCCGTAGTGACCTGCAGTAGTTCTGCAGAGACCTGCAGTGAATCCACAGTGACCTGCAGTGGCCTGCAGTAATTCTGCAGAGATTTGCAGTGAATCCACAGTGACCTGCAGTGACCTGTAGTGGCCTGCAGTAATTCTGCAGAGACCTGCAGTGAATCCAGTGACCTGCAGTGGCCTGCAGTAATTATGCAGTGACCTGCAATGGCCTGCAGTGGCCTGCAGTAATTCTGCAGTGACCTGCAGTGACCTGTAGTGGCCTGCAGTAATTCTGCAGAGACCTGCAGTGAATCCACAGTGACCTGCAGTGGCCTGCAGTAATTCTGCAGTGACCTGTAGTGACCTGTAGTGGCCTGCAGTAATTCTGCAGAGACCTGCAGTGAATCCACAGAGACCTGCAGTGAATCCACAGTGACCTGCAGTGGCCTGCAGTAATTCTGCAGTGACCTGCAGTGACCTGTAGTGACATGCAGTGACATGCAGTGGCCTGCAGTAATTCTGCAGAGACCTGCAGTGAATCCCCAGTGATCTGCAGTGGATCCACAGTGATCTGCAGTAATTCTGCAGAGACCTGCAGTGAATCCACAGTGATCTGCAGTAATTCTGCAGAGGCCTGCAGTGGCCTGCAGTGGCCTGCAGTAATTCTGCAGAGACCTGCAGAGACCTGTAGTGGCCTGCAGTGAATCCACAGTGATTTGCAGTAATTCTGCAGTAACCTGCAGTGACCTGTAGTGGCCTGCAGTGAATCCACAGTGATCTGCAGAGACCTGCAGAGACCTGCAGTAATTCTGCGGTGACCTGCAGTAGTACCAGGCTCTGTGGGACTCTGTGGGACTCTGTGGGACTCTGTGGGACTCTGTATCAGCACTGCAGCTGTCTGCAATGACTTGTCAATTGGCTAAACATGAATAACTTATGAACCACTGGTTGGAATCGTTTTTGCCAGCAACAAAGGTTGTGCGCCTTCTTTCATACTACAACTCTTGTCACACACTCAAGCCTGGATATGTAGATCTTGACTCAGAAAATAGGATTTAGTCAAGTGAGAGCAGTGGCAAAAAGGTATATGTTCTGTGCAGCACTGTGCAGTACTGCACAGAACATATACCTTTTCTCCAGGCTCTGTGGGATTCTGTGGGACTCTGTGGGACTCTGTGGGACTCTGTGGTGCTCTGTGCCTTATTGGCACAGTTTTTTACTTGGACTGCCACAGACTGCCTGCAGACTGTGGCATACTGCACAGAACATATACCTTTTCTCCAGGCTCTGTGGGACTCTGTGGGGTTCTGTGGGACTCTGTGGGACTCTGTGGGGCTCTGTGGCTTGTTGGAACAGTTATTTACTTGGACTGCCACAGACTGCCTGCAGACTGTGGTAGTACTGCACAGAACATATACCTTTTCTCTAGGCTCTGTGGGACTCTGTGGGGCTCTGTGGGGCTCTGTGGGGCTCTGTGGCTTGTTGGAACAGTTATTTACTTGGACTGCCACAGACTGCCAGCAGACTGTGGCAGTACTGCACAGAACATATACCTTATCTCCAGGTGCTGTGGGGTCTGTGGTACCTCCACAGTGCTGCAGAGGCCTCTGCAGAGAGCCCCCAAGTTTGCTGATGTTTGCTCTACTGTTTGTCAATTTTGCGGCAGAAACGCCAGTGGTGTCAAAGCAACAACCGACAGGAGTGCAGCAGAATAGTAGAGCTAAGTAAGTGACACTTACTTGTAGCTATAGTAGGTCACTTAAGTCTGCTGTAGAGTGATCACTTAGTTGAGCAGAGGATGTAGATTGATGTCTAACTACTGAGGTATTTATACAGTCTATCTACTGGTCTGATGTCAGCAATATTAGTAGTGCTGACTGATCATGTCCATTGTGCTTGGTAATGCACAGTCATTCCTGTGTTAATAGCTGTGTGGAACACAGCTTTGCACAGTCATGCACATGGTGTGCTATTGTCTGAGTTTGACACATGTCAAATTCTATAATATCTCTCTAACTCTATAATTATGTCCACATGTACAAACATTGATTATATGGCAGATTAGATAAGATTGGTCCCATCTGAGATAAGATTGGATAGATTCGAGATGTTTCCCATGGTGCGGAACACATTGTGTATGTAATGGATTCCATCCATTTCAACAAGTGGTACAGTGATTGAGGATGATGCCACCATTGATATTGCCAATATGGCTGTTGATTTGTAACCATTCTTGCTCTATGTACATGTACTGTTGATGAACACCACGTATGCTCTGTATTCTGAAACTGCCCAAAAAAACAAGATAATGTATAAGACCAAAAAAATGTATCCTATGAATACCTTCTTTAATCTAATATATATAATTTATTCATTGTAAAGCCTGTATGAATTGCAAGATATGGGTGAAAATTGGTATGTAAGTTAACTCAATTTCAGTCTAATTATCTCTAATTAATGTTAGTAGTTAACTGGACTAGTTAATGTGAGTAAAACAAAACTTGTGGTTATTTTGGGGTAAATAAGGGTATTTGGCTGAAATTCACATTTTGAGCTTTTCCTGATGAAGACTGGTTGTGTTGTCAACTGACCTGGCAGCCATTTCACCAGGATGGGGGAGCAGTTGGCCAGACTGGCAACATTGCTGACGAACCTAACTACTTTGTCAACTGACCTGGCAACAATGTTGCCAGGACTGGGGAATGGTTGGCCAGACTGTCACCAGGACTGTTGCACCTTACCTGGATTCCAACTTTTTGTAGATGGGGTTCATCATATGCAGCAAGAAGTGGTACCCACCCATCATGATTCTATGAGAGCTACAAGAAGAACTCAGATGCATGCAAAGGCAAACAACTACATTTGTTCATACCTAACGGAAGATAACTACAGGTACATGAGTACAGTTACTAGACAGTACAAGTACAATGACATACCTCAGATGCGTGCAAAGGCAAACGACTGAGGTGTGAGGGCATAATGTGCCAGAATATGTATTCTATGGTACAGTATACTGAGGCCAGTGCCTAACTGGCCTGGAAATCTGGTAACAACTCAAGAAGAAAGCACTACAAAGTGAGTAAGGTATCAAACATATATGGTATATAAACAATAAAGCTGATACATATCTTGACAATAGGCTTTAGCCTGTTGATTGTGGGCAGCATAGTATCACGAGACAGCGGTGACGTTGAACAGCTCGGATCATGTGTGCTTGCTGTTCCAACACTCCCCCTCAAGCCAGGAGGAGTCTGAGATGGGCAGCAAAGTGCTTTACCTTTGCGGAGGGCAAGGCTTTGGTCATTGCATTGGTGATCATCTTGTCAGTGGGGCAGTAGGTGATGTGGAGGGATCCTTGTTTGATGATCCATCATAGGAAGTGAACCCATATGTTGACGTGTTTCGTACATGCATAAGTTCAATCACGGATTGGTTGTCGCAGAAGAGTACAGTGGGCCCGAGGTTGAGTTTGAAGAGTTGAGAGGTGAGGGAGCGTAGCCAGAGTGCTTCCTTTGCCGCTTGAGTTGCGGCCACATATTCTGACTTGGTCGTTGATAACGAAACAATTTCCTGGCATTTAGCAGACCACGAGACGGCTCCTCCATTGATAAGAAAGGCGACAAAGGCAAATGGCGGGAGCATATATGCAAGATGCACTGTGCATTTTTGGACCTGTGGAGGGATCTGGAGGGCCGTTGTTACAGCCGTGCACTGGGTGAGTGGCCCATTCACTTTGTCTGTAACCGTGCACCCATCAGACATACCTCAACACACTTTTGTGGGTCATCCACCATCGCAGCAAGAGGAGGGAAGTTCCGGTTCCTTCCAGGCATTCCAGGATATGTAACTGTGAGTTTGTTAGGGAAAATTCAACAGGATTCAGGCTTATGTAGTATCTAATCTTAGCTGACAGAGCTCCCGGATCCATGGGTCATCGTTCGACAATTTAAGCAAGCGGCAGAGAACACAAAGGCAGCTGGTTTTGACAGAGTTGAGTGCGAGAGTACAAATCAAAGTGCAGGATGAATGAGCTCATATTTATCTAGCCCATGGTGCCGGCAGCTACAACCATACATCAAGGAAACGGGCGCGCGGCCCTTCGAGCATGAATCGGCAAGCAAAGGGACTGGTCAACGGTAGGCAAGCAAAGAAGCGCAAGTCAGTGGCCGCTACATCAACTGATCATAGAACCAGAGGTACGAAGAAGTCCCAGGTGAGTTGGTTTGCGCTCTGCTGTCACATGTAATACTCATATCGTGCATTTCAGCGTCAATAAATAGTAGTATTAGCAATGTGTATTGTAATATGTAATACATTGCATGGTTATAAAATGACTGGTGAATGGTGTGCAAGCCGGGTGACAACTAGTCAGGCGGTGCTAACAGTGAATATTTGACCAGTGTGGGTACGACTGGTCATTAATTCCGAACCTGGTCACGCAGCCAGGAATCCGACTTTTTGTAGATGACCATACGTCTGCGTTCAAGTGGCCCTAAAGAAGGCCCACGGTGTTGTTTTGAAATTTGAATTACATGTAGCCTCGGACACCATTTTACTGGAGCGTCACCAGATTGTAGGCGCGAAAGGTCGCGTTTGTCATACATAATGCATTTATATGTAAATTGTGTGGGCATTAGCAAGTCATCATCACAAAGCAGTATTACGAATAACATCAGGCAAACATATTTGAAGACAGGGGTGCCTGATTATGATTTGGGCTACAAGATTCCTTCAAAGGATTAAACAGGCTATGTGCTTGAATGGAATATAGGATGATTGGCGCCGGAGCTCCTCCACGAAGGCAAACCCATGTGTGCCGGTCCATCGTCAAGGTGAATATAGGCTTTGATCGTGCTCTTCGCGGGCCTTGGTGGTGTTTTCAGATCAGGATCTATCTGACAGGCTTGGTATCATAAAAGGTTTGGTTGTCCGTCATCCCATCCTGGGACCCATAGGATAGGCACGAGACGTATGTGAATACGTGACGCGTGACGCGGGCACACGCGAAGAAGTTGAACGTAACGTCGTTAACGTTCTGGGATCCGTTTCCACCTTGAGTGCACTGCGGCTGTGTCCGATACTAACTAAACAAGGTTGGGAAGGCCTAGTAAACGTGTTCGTTGCCGAGGCTTGTTTGTTTTGTCGCTCGTTGTCGTCGGTGTTCAAGGGAAAGGAAAGGAAAATCATTGTCTGTGAGTGCAATTGCCGATGGAAACGGCTTCCATTTACATTCTAAGGACAAATACAATTCAATACCTGAAAGAACAATCTTTATACCCACCTTATATTCGAAAAGCCGTTTCGTCTCCAACTTCAACTCCCCCATCGTCTCCTTCATCTTGTCAAAGGATATATATACCACACGCCTCTCTAGGACCAACAACATCACTACATCTTGAACATCACTCAATTTTGGGAAGACATAGTTCGGAATGGTGGCCACCTGCCCCTCCTCCGAGAACTCCATCTACATCGACCAGTCTAAATTTTGGCTCAAGAATGGGGTGGACTGGGATTATCATAGGATCGGATGGGTTGTTTCTGGTGCTTGTGCTTGTGCCGTACGTTCCTGGTTCCACCTTTGTCCGTTCTGTTCCGCGCTGAGCAGATACTAGACGGTGGCGATATCTTTCGTCTCGGTGATGCAGCATTGTAGGAATTACACAAATGCGAATGAGCAGAGGCAGATGTAAGCCCCTTATTAAACGTTAAACTCCGATGGTGCTATGGTGACCAACCCGGACAGTTTGAGAATTTTGTATATGCCACCGATTTATGCTGTCATCTCGTTTTTCGCGTATAGGTTTTTCAGATACTATACATACTATTCTCTCATTCAGACAGGTGAGAGAGGTCATACCTGTGTGGTGTATGCATTGCTGAGTTGAGGTTAAGCATACGAGGCGGTCACGTTGAGTGCGTTTCTGCTGCTGCTGGTTGAATACGTGGCTGCTACTGCTACGGAGCGTAAAGCCGAGAATGCAATAGCAAGGAAGGACAAGCGGTCGCTCCCCTTGCCATTCTGTTGTTGGCGGTATCGGCCAACCAAGCCGTACTTTATATATACCATCAAGGTGCGTCATCGGGACCTTTAAGAGGTAGATACTAATTCGTGACAGTGGTCTGTGCTACAATATGTGATTATTCACCCGCTAGGATCTATAGCGGGTATTATATGTGAGAGGCTGAACGTGCTGTGCGAAACGGCAGGGTTCAATGTGCACTTTGCGAACGTGTGGATCGAGGGGATTAATTTCGTCAGCATCAGGTAAGCAGTCAGTTTTCATTGATGAAACAGGGTGGTTGACGAGAATAGCATCGCGCTGTATGGCCTGCTGGTATTCTATGGCTTGATGAGCGAGGAACTGCGGGAACGGCGTCCGTTGGCCAAGTTTTTGTCAATCAAGCTAATTGTTATGTTTACTTCTACCAGTCCTTTGTGGTGCGTGATCGTTTTGAGGTTCGCTATTTCTTTGTGTGACTCTGGGTAGTTCAAGGCCCTGGAGGGCCGTGTGATCCATCCATGACCACGGTACTGGACACAGACGAATTATGCGACGGACTCAATGCGCTGGCGATCTGCATTGAAATGGTGTTCTTTTCGCTGCTCATGTGGTGGGCATACACGTACAAGGAGTACAAGAAGGAGGGAGCAACGTCAACGCGAGTTTGGATTGCGTTATGGGATTCGTAAGTGTGACGTAAATGATAAGAGCGGCTGTTGATGAAAATACACAGAATCAACTTCAGTGACTTTGGGCGAGAGATAGCGGTGTCGTTGAGGTTCTATGCAGACTATCTACGAGGGCGGCGACGGGAGACGGAGAAGGGATTAGGGGACGAGCTAGTTGGGCTGCGACGGGGGAGCGGGCCGTAGCTGATGTATATAGTCACGGTCACGGTCACTGAGTGACAGCGCTTGTCGACAAGCGACAGCACGATGGCGGACACTGAGCCGTCTCCAACGCCCGATGCCTTCCGCTCGCACCTCATCGCCCTCATCTCCGCTTACCAGCTTGATCCAACTTCAGGGGTCCCCGTTCCCCGCTACGATGGCGCCCGCGACTGGCAGACAGAGACCATTCTCGTCTGTCTCAGCGAGCTTGCCAGGCGCATGTGGATGGCAGAGGAGACTGTCACGCGTCTCCAGAAAGAGGCTAAGCGACGCGCGCGTAGATCCATAAGGAACGCTAGCGACCCAGACTCAGACAGCGAAGACGAAGACGGGGACGGCCTCTTGAGGGGCACTGCACGCTATGACTACGACCCTCATTACAGGACCAACGGCCACAGTGCATACGGCTACGGTTTGTCCCTGAGAGACGTCAATCGTGACCACCACTACCACCACCACCACCACAATCACAACAAGAGCTCTAGCTCGCCCAATTTAGCGCCGAAGCCAACAGTGACGACCACCACCGGCCCCGGTGGATCGTTCCAGGTCTCCTGTCCCACGTGCGGGAGGTGCTGGATATATCCCCCCTCGTCTGCGACAACGGCCGCCAGCACCGGAGATAACAGCTCTGAGGGCGATCTGTCCCTGGCCGCCCTCACTGGTAACGGCAATGCAACGATACCTCCTGGACCAGCTATACCTGCCATAAGCGACAGCGGCCTACCTGTCGAAGAAGAGAACGTGTGGCTTCGTGCCCTCGTCGTCGATGCTGCCCGAGTATGCGGTGCCGTTTCCAAAGGTGATTTGAATCAAAAGGTGACGGCACCTGCCAAGGGCAGCGCCATGACGAACCTGAAGGACATCATCAACGTCATGGTTGATAAACTCGGCCAGTTCTCGGATGAGGTCACACGTGTATCACAGGAGGTCGGTACGGAGGGAAAGCTGGGAGGCCAGGCCGTTGTCATGGACGTAGAAGGAACATGGAGGCAGTTGACGGGCGTCGTCAATAATCTTGCGGCTAATTTGACCGCGCAGGTGAGGAGTATCGCAAAGGTTACCAAGGCCGTCGCGCTTGGTGACTTGAGCAAACAAATTGAAGTCGAAGCGAGAGGAGAAATTCTCGATCTCAAGAATACGGTCAATGGAATGGTTATCAGGTTTGTGTAATCTACTCTATTTTTCCCTTCAGGGGTCGTTGAAATTACTTAGATTGCGCGCACTTGCAGCTGAAGTCACGCGTGTGACGTTAGAAGTTGGATCTCAAGGAAAACTGGGAGGGCAGGCGGTCGTCCCGGACGTTGAAGGTGTCTGGTTTGAGTTGGTCCGCAATGTCAACAGAATGTGCTCTTCCTTGACGGACCAAGTCCGATCCATCGCCCTGGTCACAACTGCCGTCGCGCAGGGTGACTTGACGCAAAAGATTGAGATTCAGGTCGAGGGTGAAATGTCGACGTTGAAGGGTGGGTAATGCGTTGACTTGTCCAAGAATTTTAAATTTAAAGACGCATAAAACAGGTACTGTCAACTCCATGGTTGACCAACTGTCTGCCTTTGCCAGTGAAGTTACACGTGTAGCTCTGGAAGTCGGTACATTTGGCATTTTGGGAGGACAAGCCACGGTTGAGGGTGTGCAAGGCACCTGGGCCGATTTGACGAGAAACGTCAATGTAAGTCTTTTTGATTTCGTTCGATAAGGATGAATTGCCGATATTTTTATTCAGAAAATGGCGTCAAATTTGACAGCGCAGGTACGTTCAATATCTGAAGTCACCAAAGCTGTCGCTCTCGGAGACTTGAGCAAGCTTGTGGATGTGGATGTGCAGGGTGAGATGTTGGATCTAAAGGTTTCTGGCCTTGTCGTTTCTGCTGCTACCGCCTAACACGGTCATACATAGATGACCGTCAATTCCATGGTGGCCCAATTGAGCACATTGGCTAATGAAGTCACCCGTGTCTCTCTTGAAGTCGGAACGGAGGGTATATTGGGTGGACAGGCGACAGTGCCGGACGTGCAAGGAATGTGGAAAGTGCATATCATGTGTTTCTTCCGACTTACTGCCTTTGCTGACGATCTATGCCCCAGGTCTTGACCGACAACGTCAATCTTATGGCTATGAATTTAACAAATCAAGTCCGTTCCATCGCAGCTGTGACCAAGGCTGTTGCAGGTGGTGACTTGACCAAGAAGATTGAAGTTGATGTGCGAGGAGAAATTCTCGAGCTGAAGGAGACGGTCAACGGCATGACGGAGAGTTTGAACCTTTTCGCAGACGAGGTGACGCGTGTAGCAAGAGAAGTCGGTACAGAAGGCAAGTTGGGTGGACAGGCAAGAGTGACGAATGTTGGGGGGACGTGGAAGGATTTGACGGATAATGTCAACGTCATGGCGGCTAATTTAACGCTCCAAGTCAGGACGATAGCGGTTGCGACTGTGAGCAATGGTTTACTTCTCTTTGTTGGAAGTGCTGATGAGATCTAGACGGCTGTCGCGCGCGGAGATTTGACGCAAAAGATCACGGGTGTGTCTGTCTCTGGAGAAATGTTGGAATTGGTGAACACGATCAACGACATGATTGACCAGTTGGCTATCTTCGCGGCCGAGGTCAAGAAGGTCGCGAGGGAAGTCGGTACCGAGGGTAAACTCGGTGTCCAGGCAGAGGTTGGAAATGTGCAAGGTATATGGCAGGAAATCACGTCAGTTCCTTTTGCATTGTTCGAGTCCAAAATTTGTGCTGATGCGTCTGTAGGTTGTCCGTGAACACCATGGCAGGCAATTTGACGACCCAAGTTCGAGGTTTTGCACAAATCTCTGCGGCAGCCATGGACGGTGATTTTACGCGTTTCATCACTGTCGAAGCAAGCGGTGAGATGGACTCGTTGAAGACCCAGATTAACCAGATGGTCTTCAACTTGCGTGATTCGATCCAGAAGAATACGGCGGCGAGAGAGGCCGCTGAGCTCGCAAACAGGAGTAAGAGTGAGTTTTTGGCAAATATGTCGCATGAGATCAGGTGCGTGCTATGTAGGAAACGCGTTTCAGGAGCCGGGTTGCTGATGATGGGACTCGGGCTTTTTGATAGGACGCCTATGAATGGTATTATCGGCATGACCGAATTAACGCTCGACAGCGATCTGAACAGGTCGCAGCGTGAGAGCTTGCTACTTGTTCACAGTTTGGCGAGATCACTGCTTTTAATCATCGATGACATTTTGGATATCTCAAAGAGTGAGTGGTCGTTTTTACCGTCGCCTATCGCGTTGCTGACGGCTAGGCAACAGTTGAAGCCGGGCGGATGACCATGGAGGCCGTGTCGTATTCTTTGCGGCAGACGGTGTTTGGGATCCTCAAGACACTTGTCGTGCGCGCCTCCCAAAACAATTTGGATCTCACGTACGATGTCGAGCCGGACATTCCGGACCAGTTGATTGGAGATTCGCTCCGCCTGAGACAGGTCATCACAAACTTGGTTGGAAATGCCATCAAGTTCACGCCGTCCAAAACGACACGCAAAGGGCATGTCGCGCTCAGCACGCGGCTGCTTGCGCTGGATGACCAGAGCGTGACGCTGGAGTTTTGCGTGATGGACACGGGTATCGGAATCGCAAAGGACAAGTTGAACCTCATCTTTGATACCTTCTGTCAGGCAGATGGTTCCACCACGCGTGTACGTCATTCTGTTAACCTGAAATGGAGAGAGGAGCGATCTGACAATGTTCCTAGGAATATGGAGGGACCGGTTTGGGACTTTCCATCTCCAAGCGGCTCGTGAATCTCATGCAGGGCAATATGTGGGTGGAAAGTGAGGTGTCCAAGGGGAGCCGGTTCTACTTTACGATCACGTCCCAAATCAGCCACAGCTCGATGGAGAGCACTCTATCCAAGATGTCGCCGTTCGCGAAGCGAAGCATCTTGTTTGTCGATACCCTCCGTGATATGACGGGCGTGGCGGAGCGGATTAAGGAACTCGGGCTCAAGGCGTACGTTGTCCATGAGGTGGGCAGTTTGGCCGACAAGGAAAAGTGCCCGCATTTCGACACGATTGTAGTGGATTCGTTGAGCATTGTAAGTGGCTGGTTGGCTAGCCTTATATATATCTGTGTGTAGGAGGCTGACATTTGGATGTTTCAGACGGAATGCATTAGAGAGTATGAGCATCTCCGATATATCCCGATCGTTTTATTGGCGCCTTCAATACCCAGGCTGAATCGTAAGTCTGGTCGTGATTTGAACCGCCTGCTGTGGAGAATTCTGACATCTCGTTCTTAGTCAAGTGGTGCCTAGATAATAGCATTAGCTCGCAGATCACTTCGCCTGTCTCTGCACAAGATCTCGCCTCGGCTCTTATATCAGCACTCGAGTCCAACACCGTCAGCCCCGTTTCTGCACCCAATGACGTCATCTTTGATATTTTGCTCGCTGAGGATAACCTTGTCAACCAGAAGCTTGCAGTAAAGATTTTGGAGAAGTATGGCCACTCGGTCGAGATTGCGGAGAATGGTAGCTTGGCTGTGGACGCTTACAAGGCGAGGGTGTTGCAGAATAAGCCGTTTGATATTATTCTGGTGAGTGGTGTGTTTGGTTGAGTTAATGAAAATGGATGCTGACGGTGGTGGATCGATCACAGATGGACGTATCCATGCCATTCATGGGAGGAATGGAAGCTACTGAGCTTATCCGATCCTATGAGCTGCATCACGGGTTACCTCGCACGCCAATTATTGCGCTTACAGCTCACGCCAGTGAGTGGGTTGTGATGGGAGAGGGATTGGGCGCTGATATCTATTTTTACAGTGATCGGTGATAGAGAACGGTGTTTGCAAGCTGGAATGGACGATCATATTACCAGTAAGCTAATTTTGAACACGGGATGAAGCAGAGATTGATTATCGTGAAGAACCTCTCAGACGCGGCGATCTCCTGAACGCCATCAACAAGTTGGCCGGCGAGCGCGGAGCAGCAAAGCACCATCTACTACGGCGCTCACCCGCTGTCGTCCAGATGCCTACGTTCTGAAAACTCGGACACCCAACTACCCTTCGTTGCGTCGATACCCTCTCATTGCTGTCAAACGACTGCCGAAGATTCCACGCGCAATACTATATTTAATCAGACGCATGGGCGAATGCCATATCTGGTCCCATGTCATTTACGGATGTTGTGCCGTGCGTGCGGCGCCGTTGTACTAGCCTTGCCGTGAAATATCATCTCTGCCGCATGAAGATCTCTGTATTTCCCCCTACCCGTACATATATATGCCCCTTTGGTTGGTGAACTGTTGACGTTGATTCTGCTGCATATATCACATAGTTATTCAATAGCTTTAGTATTTGCAAATGTTACAACCTTTTATGGCTGATTTTTCACAAGTAATAGTTATAGTGACACGAACAACATGAGAATTGTACGTCCTGACATAGGAAAAGCAAGCCATCATGCTCCGAAACCAGTGCAACAGTAATATAGATGTCCTCAGGGTATTTTTTTTATGCCAGCAGCGGTATGAGGAGGCCAACAACGAGCCCGATCGACGTAAATGGAAAGCTTGGAAGAGCGATAGCTGTAGATGGCAAATCGGAGGTAGATGAGGACGGATGGGGGACTTGAGGAGGACCCAGTGATATCCGTCGCTGTCACCGATCCAGATGCACCGCTGACGGAGCTGCGTGATTCGCTAGTTGTGATGGTGAGGTGAGCGAAGAGACGCCGGTGCCATTGCAGAGGATGTTGTAGGCTGTGCAGATAATGTTTCAAAGTCAGTGTTGAGCAGGGTGGTGATGGACGCCGAGGCGATCCGACTCACTGTCGAGGACTTCTTGGCCGTCCCGGATGAGGGCGACGGCGGGCTTGGCGTTGACCTGACAGTTGATGCACTATCCGAGACTGCTGTCAACGGTTGCATTGCAAAGACAGGTGCCGACGGAACACGTCTGGCGGACGGGATCAGTCACTCGGTCGGCTAACGGGTTCGGATGGGCGTACGTTGAGCGCATCTATAGCTGGTGTGCGATCTTCCCGGCACTGTTCAAATTTGGATGTTTAAAATAGCAATGACCTGTAATAGAGAGGGCGAAGCACCTGAGATGCCGCCGTGCGACGATTGGCGCTTTGGTGTTCTGACTTGGATCTGACGTAGCCTTTCAAGGACAGCCGAGGTTGCTGGGGCAGAGAATGGTCAACCCTTGCAGCACAGACCATGGGACAACTCACGATCAGCCGTGGCTCCGATGTGGGCGATCGTCATCAGAACCATAAGTATCACAGGCAACGAGATGCGCGCGAACATGGTATTGATTTTTCTTTACTCACAAGGGCAATGAAAGAAGTCAGGGAAAGCGGAAAGGTGCGAATTTTGATGCGGTCCTTTTATTCCCATCATGAACAACTAGGCGCCAGCTGGGCGAGGAAATCTGAAATTTAATTCACATATTTCATCACAACGGCGCCTCATTTACGCCTGCTCTGCTGATCCCAGTTTCGGGTCGTACTGTGCGGCATCAAGCGTCACTTGCAGGATTATATGTGGTTTCACCTGGGCAACGGGTTTTGCAGGTCTTGACATTAACAATGAATGGTCCGCCAAACGATCAAGGTCGCGCGATACATAATCTGGGAGCAGGTTTTGTCGCGCGATTTGACCATGTCTCTAATTTGGGTTTTTAGAAACTTTCTGCTGCCAGTGACGAAGATGGGTTTAGCCGCCGTCTCTTTTTAACTGGTGAAGGGGGGCAATTGAAAAGGGCATTGAGCGTGTGACGGCAGAGAAAGAGGAAGACTGTGGAACGACGTGTCAAATTGAGTGATTGGTAGCACGACGAGTGGCTGACCTGTAATGTTGGTGACTTTGAACTCATTTCCGCGTCCGAGTCGATCTGAGTTACATACCGACAGTGGTCCACTTGAATCTTAAATGACGATTACCAACATGTCCGTTTTGCTTTGATTTGCTATATGAAATGCACTGTCAGACGGCGCAAATGCAACGACATTTTCACGGCGGAAGACCAAGTGGCATCCTTCATGATGGACGAGGCGTACTGGTACAGGCGACGCGCGGCTGCAAACAACAAACCGTATCCCGACGAGTCTGTCACGTGTGTCGCGAGGCAGTTATACCGAGGGAAAGGGAAAAACGCATCTCTCTCTCTCTCGTACCTTGTCTCTCAGGTCCCCGACACAGGTCTACATGTCCTGAACTGGTTATATGGGAAGCCACAAAGAAAAAACTCCATGTGTCTCGCTTCACGCTGCTAATACCTCATTTCCAGGTATTTATTTTATTAAAAACTAGCTTGGCAACCTATATTGAATAATACTCCTAAATATAACGGTGTGCTTGCAGTACAAATGCACGAAATCGGGGGATGATGTATTGCTCATCATGAGACTGTCAGAAATGAGAAGAATGATGCCGTCTCCACAGACTTGTTTCACGAAACGGCTTGACAGTTGAAACCTATTCGATCGCTGTACAGCAACTTGCTCAAAGTCACGGCATTGAGAAATCAGGACAAGTTCTAGGAAAACGAATTCGACCTGAACTTAGGCGAAGAACCATCTGCGAACATCAAGTTGCAGGATGTAACCAATCAAAAACTCAAGGTTAGCGAGGCCACGCACTCTTGTGCTCCAATTGTTGACGGAATAGTTGGTTATCTGTTAAATATTTCATTAATAATCCAACGATAGGAGGGAGATCGAGGCATGGTGACCATGCCGAGCACACCGAAATGACGACGGAAGATAACGTCGGCAAAGGGTAATTGAAAAGGCACATACGCTAGAAAGAGCACTTGCAGATGAAGTTTATGAGAAAGCATTGCAGTTCTTCGACCGAACGACAGCCCCTGATTATCTTGAGCATGACATGAACCACTTACCAGAAAGTTTGAGGAGCAATGAAGCCAAATAAGGGCGTTTTGAAATGGCCCTAGAGAAGTACGTTCGACGATTCATCTATTCTGTGCCGTGTTTTGATTGCCCATAGTCGCTTAAAACAGAAATCCCACTGACTACAGGAACCTCGAAGCGAGAGCAGGGCTTGAGCTCACGATGTAACTTCAGATTCTTTTTGTTTCCGTACAAAGGATGACATTGCTGCAGATCTTCACGAACCCGGATCTTTCTATTGCGTACATCTCTGTCTTCATTCTCGTTTTCTTGATTTCTTTGTTGCCGCCTAGGGCACACAAACTCGTTGAATCCGAAAAGGACCAGTAATATAAAGTCTCAAATGGAAGTCACTCTTTCGTCGATTCTCTCCCTACCTATCCGCTGCTGTCAGTGAACAAAATCTTGAGCGCCAATCCAGCTCTTCTTTCGAGATGGACAGAGCGCTTACTCAAGTACGAGATGGGATTGTGGGGAGGATATCGACAACTGATCCTCCTCAGTGTTCTTGTCCTGGCTAGTCTTATAGTGTCCATCGTTGTGCCGAGCGAGAGCATCATCGGGACATCATTACTGTTCTCGAGCGTTGTTGCTACGCTCGTCGTCCAAACCTGCCCTCGAACGAGTTGCGCGAGCGATACGTTTTATCTCAGCGACTGTCACTGGCGAGCATACGGTATATAATCAAGACGCGTGTGCGAGTGCCATATCTGGCTCCATGTCATTTACGGATGCTGTGCCGTGTGTGAGGCAGCCGTTGTATAAGCCTTGCCATGAAATATCATCCAAGACGTATTTCCGTATATATATATATGCCCCACCATGGCCATGCTGCACGTTGATGACCTGTTGACGTTGATTCCGCTGCATATGTATATCACATAGTTATTCCATAGCTTAAGTATTTGCTAATGTTACAGCTCCTTTTACTTTCATAAGTAACAGTTATTAGTAACATGAACCACATGAGAGATGTACGCCTTAACATAAGAAACCAAGCAGCCCCAGTACAACATATCCATCATGCTCCGAAACGCGTGCAAAATAATCAATATAGGTCTACCCTCAAAGTATCATGCCAGTAGCGGTATGAAGAGTGCAAAAACGAGCGCGATCGATGCAAATGGAAAGCTTGGGAGAGCTCGGATAGCTGTAGATGGCAGCTTGGAGGTAGATGAGGACGGACTGGCACCTGAGAGGGACCCAGTGACACTCGTCGCTGGTACCGATGTAGACCCACCACTGAGGGGGTTGCCCGATTGGCTAGTTGTGATAGAGAGGCTGAGAGAGGAGACTCCGGTGCCTTCGCAGATGGTGTTGTAGGCTACGAAGATGATGTTGGTCAGTGTTGAGCAGGGTGGTGATGGGCGCCGAGGCCATCCGACTCACTGTCGAGGGCTTTCTGACTGTCTTGGATGACGGCGGCGGTGGGCTTGGTGCTGGCGCAGCAGCTCAAGCACTGTCCGAGACTGCTGTCGTTGACTGCATTGCAAAGACAGGAGACGGCGGAGCACGTCTGGCGGACGGGGTAAGTCACTCGGACGGCTAACGGATTTGGGTGAACGTACGTTGAGCGCGTTTATAATTGGTGCGCAACCTTGTTGGCACTGGTCAAATTCGGATGTTTAAAACGAGAGCAATGCGGTGTAATAGAGAGGGTGAAGCACCTGAGCAGGGCACATGGACAACTGGAGGCCGCCATTCGATTGGCGCTTTGGTGTTCTGACTTGGATCTGACGCAGCCTTTCGAGGACAGCCGAGGCCGCTAAGGCGGAGGATGGTCAACCCTTGTAGCACTACCATGGAGTAACTCACGATCGGTCGCGGCTCCGATGTGGACGATGGCCATCAGAGCCACGAGCAACACAGGCAGCGAGAAGCGCGCAAACATGCCCTCGATCCTTCTTTACTCACGAAAGAAGTGAGGAAGGGCAGAAAGGTGCGAATTTTGATGGTGTTGGCCCTTTTATTCCCATCATGAACAAGGCGCTAGCTGGGCGAGGAAATCGGATCAGCCTGAGTTTATTACCGATGTTTTGATGCAACATTCGAGATTAAACATTACGGAGCTCACCCGCATCTTGGGCGGGAACAGCTCGTCATTTACGGATCCTACTTACCGTGCGGCATCAAGCATCACTTGCAGGGTTATCATCTGGGCAACAAGCTTTGCGGTTCTTGACATCAACAATGAATGGTCTAAAGGTCGCCCGATACAAGGGAAACTATCTTTCTGTCCGCTTAATTTGACCGTGTCTTTACTTTGAACTTTCTGCCAGTGCGTTCGCAACGATCTTTGACGAAGATGGTGATAGCCGCCGTCTCCTTTCAACTGATGAAAGGGGCCAGTTGCCAATTGGCAAAGGCATTGAGCGTGTGACGGCGGTGAACGGGAAGGTTGTCAAGGACTCTGGAACGACTTGTCAAATTGAGTGATTGATAGCACGACGAGTGGCGAGCTCAGTGATATCAGAAAGTAATGTTGTCTGTGATTTTGAACTTGTTTCCGCGTCGATCTAATTTACATACCGACAGTGTTCCACTTGAATCTTAAAAGACGTTTTGACATACCAACCTTCATCTGTTTCATGATTAGGTGTCAGTTTCTTTTGGCACCATTACGCGCGGGCTTTTTAAGTTCCGTTTCTTTACTGGTCGTTTACTCCTCATGTAACGTTCATACTACATTCCTCAATATATCCATGCAAAAATAAAATAAAAATACCAACTTTCGTGACGGTCGTATATCAACAGAGGTGACGCGTGACGCGTGACGGCTATAATCCCACCGACTGCGACGAGTTTAAGCATCTACAGAGGGTACTATCGTAAAGGATCCTCAGTCATCTGCGGCCCCTCTCTTCTCGTGGACGAAATCCTCAACGTTCAACGTCAGCCGTGCCTCATCTATTTCCCGGGACTTATTTGAGGATGGTAGGTGCATTAGAACGATTTTTAGGTGCGCAATCTCAATGAACTGGAGATCTGCCACTCCTTTACATACGGAACAATGTTACACCCTGCAATGAAACAGCTGTTGCGGCTCTATTACCACGAACCTCTCACGATGATGTGAACAGCACAGTAGACACTTAATTCGTGCCCAATGAAGTACTATCCAAGCCATAGAAAGTCATTGATTAAGCCTCGACATCGAACGTTCGAATAAAAATCAAGCTAGCGAGCTCCTCAGCAGAAAGTGAGCATTGACTTGTGCCAAATCACAATCGAGCATACATAAATACTCAAACTGAATCAAGGTGGCTATGCCGCAACTACCCGCCCAGGCTGTCCTTTAGCCATATCACCGCTTCATGATGCGCGCAGTCACAACAAAGTTTGATGAGAGGCGAACAAGGACACTGCGAGTAGGATGACATAGCCGCATTTGTGTCATTGGCCAGACCCCTACGATCCGATACATCCAGAGTTATTCGGAGATCAGTCAACATTCCGTGATTGCAGAATCTGTGCATCAAGGGACGAAGGCGATTCATTAGCGCAATGATCACGTCGATATTTGAATGCACACTTTCACTCGCATTGGAGCATGTGGTGGATTACGAGAATATGCTGCTGTAAGTATGCGAACTGGTCGTAAGAACAGACAAACTTCCCTCATCAAAATATATGCTTCCCACTTTTCCACATCGGGACGCTATCAATGACATGAACAGGACAGCCCAGCATTCTATCCCCTTTTGTGCTCATCCAGAAGGGAAGGCATCGAGTCCCAATGTCATATGTTTCAAGGTATATGGAAGCGTTAACCAGTATGGGTCATTGCCGTGAAGTTTACAAGTGCTCAAACAGACCAGACGGTAATTATGTCCTGCTGGATGCCATATTTGATTAGTACGCTCCCATGAACAGGAGGGAATATCGCCGCTGTCAATGAAAAGGGGACAAAGGGATCTGACCGAGGCCCATTTGTACGTCGACGAGCATATATAACAAGCACTTCAAATGATGTACTCCACTGCCTAAGATCCCCATGGTCACTACTAGCGTCTATAAGTATATCGCGTGTTATACTTCGTTTGTCTCCATTATAAGCTATGTGAGTACTCATCGGGGCTGCAACCGTATAGGTGATTATTTCCATTGTCGTCATGTTTGGCAGCATATTTAGCGCCTACTTATATGGCGTCCTCACAGTGCAACTCTGTCATTAATTTTGAGATAAGCCATACTGACAGTGTCATTCAAATCATATCTTATTTCCAAAAGATCCCAAGCTGTTCAAGGCTGTGATTATATATCGTCTGCGTATGACCAGAGACGATTTGCACTGTCCTCCGCATATATGAGCCATGATGGCGAGAGGAGATAACTTCCCGGGGGGGTAGGTACGTCACCAGTTATGGATTCAAGAAATGACTAAGATTCCTAGAGTTGCGCTTCTAACGCAGTCCATGTACGCATATCGCATCCAGATCATAACTAAGCTAAATACATTCCATGGATCATTGTCCTGGTGCGTGAATCCTCCAATGTCAAAAACTACTAAGTGTCTGAGTTGCGACATAGCTGATGGCGTCACACGTGTTGCCATTGTAACAATGAGTTTTAACCCAGGAATTATCGTGTGGTTTCTGACCAGCGTAACTTGACATTCCTATTAAACAATTCTGATGATGAACGACTTGATAGATTTGGGCCTCTGTCTCTCCGGTCGTTGATGACACAATTACGGGCATCATAGTTCACGTCTCATGCTGCATGTCAAGCTCAGAAAAGATGAAATACTCTCCAAACAACTGAAAGAAAGATAGAACGGTTAATATGCATCATGATTGGCACAGGTTTTCTCACAGGTGTGTATTTGCCTCGTAACAGTACTCCATTTTTGGAATCTCAATAGAGATTTTAACCGCAACAAATCTTTGTGTGCTTATTCTGTCATTCCAATTACAACCTTTCATACTCGCCTTTGGACTGACGATCGTCCTCTCCAAGATTTATGCCAACTCAATGATGGTCCTTGTCAATAGCCGCATTCCTTCCGCTCGTTCCGAAATTTATCATCATGCCACTTTGGATATGATAACTATGCGACTCAGCTCAATTCATGCGATGTCTCGAGCGGCTGCAGATGGGGAGCATGGACAACGGGAATTATCAGCTGATCCGGAGGCGCGCAGCGTCGGATTGCCAGAACACGATGATGAAGACGCGCCCAGCAATAATAGCTTAACAGTTTGATCCATGGTGCGAGGCTTATTGCAGAGATAGTGACAATCATCATGTAGTATTGGCATCCTGGAATCATTGTAGCATACCGCAAAGACGAAAACAGCGGACTGGGTTTTACATCGATTTCGACAGAATTGAGATCATTTGCCGCGGTCAACCTCTGAGTTTCTATCGCACCATACAGCATCCAGGTGCTACCAGAGCACTAAGTAGTCATAGACTGGAGGAACAGGGTCTGGTAAACAGGCGATTATTTTCATCTCCCGAATTTTTTTCAGCTGTCGGTCAATAGAACGCGTAGAAGCCGAAAGCGTCGCCTCAAATCATAATAGGAACTTTTCGGAAGACCGCCGTGCGAGTAGGTCCGTCACTGTCATGTTAGCATGGAGAGAATGCGTCGAATCGTCGCAGGCATCTGTATATCGACAATTATGTGTCTTCTACGGAGTTTTCTTCAACTTTCACCAAAGCCCGTCAGGGAAACGTGGGATGTTACTAGTTGCAGGTCGGATCCGAGTTGTCCGGAATGTCTGGCTCGACATACAATGTATGTGAGATCCAAATCGGTTTGGGAGGCGCGTGACAAGTGTTCGAAAAAAGAGAAGAAAGGTGGCCAGTAGCCAACCGTCAGCAACTCTGATGACGCGAAGTGTCCGAGTTACCTGTTCCGCGCATTTGGTGATGCCTGAACGTGAACAAGCAAGATTACCACGGGTTGACTCCAATGTATAGTAGGTCATCAACAGAGACACGCGTTGACTCAGCTTCGTTGTACGCACTAACGACGTTCTACATTGGCTGTCTACCTCATGTACTAAATTGACATTACGTCAACCTGAAAGCCCGACGCCGCACCCTCTTGTCCTGCTGGGAGTCGAACACGCAAATTGTTGCCAAATGCGCCGATGTCTCTGTTGTAATCCGGGAACAAGGCATTTCGTGGATTTATATTTCCTGAACTGCATGCAGCAATGATGTGTAGTGTGTTCATTGGGTTGAAGGAAACGATATGCTTTGGAGTAAGACCTCGTGCTCGGCGAATTGAGAGCAAGATGACGCAGATGGTTGTAACCATAATCACCAAGGGAACGACAGCAATGGCGAGTTTGAGAGAGGAGATATCTCCCCACACTATAGCTATCGCGTACGTTGTCGACGTGACAGCGGTTTTATTTAGTTCCGTGCCGTCAGCAGAAAATAGTGGCCCCTGCCGGTATGTCTACAACGTGGTCCACAGTCAGCGGTACCAGATGACAAGAGACGTTACTCACGGTCAATATTTGTTCAAACACGCCTCGGATATACTCCGCCTAAAGCAATAGATTATTATTATTTTATCTGGAGTCGAATAGAAATTGAGTTTTACCATCGCAACTTCTGTAAAGTACTCAATGGGAGACGGCCATCTCTGCTCCTCGGAAGCCAACATACTCCATATATCTGCTATATTGTTGCCATAGAATGTTTGAGCCTTAATAAAGTGAGTTTGCAAATCGCTTATTGCCTGCCAGACAGGGTGTGAGAAATTTAGAGCAACAGGTTGATCTGTGGGGTCACTGAGTGTAACAAGTCCACTAGTATTGTTATAGGTCACATTCATGTTCAAGAGGTTCAGTTCTAGGCCACAGGTTAGGTTGTATATCAAAGGTCCATTGCTTGTGATGAATATGGCTAGTTCATTTGAATGAGTATTGTAGATATGCAAAGTTAATCCATTCATACTTGGCTCCCAGTCTGTGCCCTCGCAAACAGCGAAAGCGACATACGGGTAATCGTCGTTGGCAACCACCACTGACCAGGGACCTAAAACAAGCTTTAGAGAATAACAGATATCGGGAAACGAGTCCAAACCCATATTTTGTCCAGCAGAACTTTCCGAAGCGACCGTATCGGGAAGCGAACTCGGAGGTGGTCCCGGGCCATAAGCAGCACTTTCCGCTGAAGCAACCGTGCTGGGAGGTATGAAATGAGCCAGAGCGCAATCGCAACAGGCTATAATTTGTGTCAGAGTTTCGTTGAATGCATCCTTGAAAGGCGTTTTCGTCAGGGAGAAATTCGGATCAAAACTAGTCGCATTTTTGCAAGTTACGTCTATCGCGAATCCCTGTTGAATAGCTTCTATGTGCGTCCAATTATTCCAGCCATAGGTTATATTTGGGAAAGGCAGAATCCCGCCTAGATCATAATCATCACCCAAAAGCTGTATGAATATTACCGAGCCTTACGAGTGGTTCCGTTGAGCACGTGATCAAAGTATGTCAATAATTGCGTTTGATTTGACATTTGTCTTATGGCAGCTATACCGCTGGATGCCAATTGTGCCCAAGGGAAAACCAGAGCAGAGGAATCGGTGACCGCTTGTGAAATTAGCCTCTATAGACAATGTCTTGCTTACTACTCACACCCAATTGTCCCATTATTTAAATACGCATATGTGAAGTCATATTCCATTAAATTAATCTGATTGGCACTTGGTATAGTTATCTGCTTCGGTGTAAGAATGGTTGTCCAGCTAATACATTTCATCAATGGCATTCAAGAAATAAGGAAGTAAATTACGCAGCAGTTTGAGCAAGAAATAGCAAGAAATATATGATTGATATGATTGCCCAACGGATGCATTGCATATTCAAATTAAACAGGGGTGACCGAGAACTGATGACAGTCGCAGCATAGAATGAGTATAACGACATGCCATTCGATTCGGGGTTTCCCAGTGACACGGTTATGGCAAAACGGACGGCCTCCGCGAAAAGCCTACTCCCCTGATTAGTAATGACTATTTAGACAGTGAGGGCATACTGGGTGTCTATTAGCGATAGTAAAGTTGCAGTTAGCGTGACAACTGTTGGAACAAATTGAGAATATTCCAGATACAGGTGTGCCAATAAGCTCGGGACAGCTATATGTTTGGCAGAAATCTATATGATGAAAATCATCAAGGCCAACATGATGAATTGCGCTGCTAGTGCAACGATAGGCATGAATTGTCTAAGAGGCTGGGATTTCGGAGCCGCTTGTCTGTGATCAGAAAATCAACAACCGGAAGGTTCAAAAAGATTCCAAGCGTACTTATACACCGATTCAGTTTCAACGTTCTGCCAATCCGAGTCCATCCTATCGTCATCCGAATTGTTTGCAGAATCCAATGCCCCCTGAGTGGACAAGAGCGTCGCAGTCTCGCTCGTCCTTGGAGTTTGATTGCGGATATTGTCGGGTCTGAAGCTTTCCCCAGACATCTGGTCGAAATAGTACGGAGGAGGAGGAATAGGCTTCCCAGTCATCTTGGTGTTATATAATCCGCATCGACGAAGTCTAGACGCATGTACACTTACCAATTCCTTTCTGAGGAGCGCGGATGCTATGTTTCATGGGCGCATGATCTTGCACACCAATAACGTATAAGCTGCAGGACTTAGTGAACAGCAAGGGTAAGTCGCAGCTAGGATTCTAACAGTTGCTGGATATATGCACCAGAAATCAGCGCAGCTATGTAGCTAGAATGACGGATAGCGGTGCAGAGGACACAAGCACTGTAAATCTCTCACTGTCCGGGAGTCTAGTATTGATACCGAAACCTTCCTTGGGAGTCCACAGCGCTGATCGGCTATAGTAACGCCTCGGCCATCTGAACAATGTTTATGCCATCCCATAAAGCAATGATAACCGGCAATCTTTAACAAGTACCGGGTCAGCTGCGCGCGAGTGGATGAAGATAGCAACCGAGTACTGATCACTGGTATGAAGGAGAGTATAGAACACTGTTGATATATTCATGCTCGGATCCGCGGAGGTCGTCGAAGTGTGCGCGTGAGACGTTGTGTTTTCAGGATCACCGTCCGTCTTCTAGCGCCGCCTAGTACCGAATTACGAGGCTCCGGACCGCCTGAATACATGCCATTCCCGCAAAGGAAGTGGCTACCCCGCGTGAGCCGATTCTCGTAGTGGCACGAGAGTTTCCCGCAGCTCTTTCAATTAAGAAAGGATAGGCTCCCCATAGGGATTCCAAGAACTTAGCTTGCTGTGGACAATGTCAGTTGTCACTGACCGGAGAATTGGGTTGGCAGAAACCCAAGTTCTGCATGAACAAACTTTTAGCCTCCAGTCCATACTGCTCTCTCTCAGCGAGCTGGAGGATACCTTTGTCATATGCTCTTTCATTGCCATTGATTGATAATCTTTCAATGCCATAAAAGGTTGCGCTTAACTTCTGTCAGGAACACGAAGATAAGGTCATACCTATCGCTTTGAGGACGCATGCCAGACGTGCGGACATGCGACACGTGAATGCGCCGCGCAGATGAGACAGAGCCCATGTCGTCCAGCTCGGTTTGATCTCGACGACAGTATAAATGCATCCACCAAATTCCCAACTCATTTTCCTACAGAGAGGCATTTTTACGTAGTGGCCATCATGAAGCACTCGCTTGTTCATTCTGCCTTGCTGTATTTAATCGCCAAATTATCGAAGTCTTTTTGGGTCGAGACACTGACTTGGGCGGTGTCGTGCCGGATTTACACCGGACCTAGGATTACCGTTGATAGATCCTTGCGTTGGTAGAGTTCCCGAGCTGAACGATGTAAGTTTACTTGATAAATGCGGATCACCATAAACACGCTCGTCTTCATCGCCTGGACAGCGACAAGCAACAACAAATCAATAATTGCGTGTAACAGCTTCTCACCAAAAACTCACTATTGATTATACGACCGTCTCTGATCGCCTTTCGTACCTGCGCACCGGAGTCGTAGTCACTGCCTGTGGCCGCTTACCAAGTAAGTACTCGTCGAGTCTTAGGTCTGCCTGACGTTTCCGGGAAAATCCGAGTCAGTTGCACAAGCGCGTGCCATGCCAACATGATCAAGTCCGGATACGAGACATAATTTCCATCGCGTTGCGGCGCGCGCTGGGCTTGCAGAACGTCCAGAGAAAGACCTATGCACGGACACACGTGACTGACTACCTCAGGCTTGGTTTGTTGTTTGCAGTCGATGGACGCGTCGCCTAAAAGGCCTGCACCAGCACACCAAGTCGTCGATGGGCATACGAAGGATGCCACTTGATCTCCGTGATTCTTTCAAATACGTCGTTGCATTCGTGCCGTCTCACAGTGTGGCAAATCAAAACTGAAAGCGATCAACCAATGTCGACGCTTGAGGTGGATTTTGATGATGTTTTGTCTGGCAGCACCGATGCAGAGTGACATGTTGGTATGTCAAATCGTCTTTTCAAGTGGAACACTGTCGGTATGCAAATTTGATCAACCTTGAAACGAGTTCAAAGTCACCGACAACATTACTTTCTGATGTCACTGAGGTGAGTCAGCTACTCGTCGTCGGGCTATCAATTACTCAATTTGACAGCCTTCTTATGGCTGTTTCAACTGACAACTGGCTCTCCTACTCAGTTAGGCTATCACCATCGTCAAAGATCGTTGCCAGCAGCTGAAAATCCAAAGTAAAGACACGGTCAAATCACGCGACAGAAAGGTATTTTCCTCTCGCATCGCCGCTACCCTGCTTCCAGACCCAGTATCGCGCGATTCTTATCGTTTGGTGGACCATCGTTGTTGATGTCAAGACCCGCAAAGCTTGTTGCCCAGATGAAACTCCTACAAGTGACGCTTGATACCGCATAGTACGACCCGAATTTGGGATTAGTAGAGCAGGCGTAAATGACGCGCCGTTGTGATGAAATATGTGATTTAAAGAGCAGAATGATCAAGTCTACGCGTGGTTCCCGTGCAAGGTGCGGGTGAGCGCCGTAACGCCCAACCTCGAATGATGCTGCAGAACATCGGTAACAACCTGATCCGATTTCCTCGCCCAGCTGGCGCCTAGTTGTCATGATGGGAATAAAAGTTAACACCGCATCAAAACTCGCATCTTTCTGCCTTTTCCACTTCTTTCGCGAATAAAGAAGGATTGGGGCGATGTTCGCGCTCTTCTCGCTGCCTATGTTGCTCGTGGCTATGATGGCCATCGTCCACATCGGAGCCGCGGCTGATCGTGAGTTGATCCATGGCAGTGCTGCAAGAGTTGCCCCAGCAACCTCTGCTCTCCTCGAGAGGCTGCGTCAGATCCAAATCAGAACACCGAAGCGCCAATCGTCGTACGCCAGCATCCCTTTGTCCAGCATCCCTCTTCAGGTGCTTCACCCACTCTATTACACCTCATTGTTTTCGTTTTAAATCTCCAAATTTTGTCAGTGCAGAAAACGTTGCGCACCAGCTGTGAATGCGTTCAATGTACGTTCATCCGAATCCTCAGAGTTAGCCGACCAAGTGACTCATCCCATCCGCCAGACGTGCGCCGCCCTCACTTGTCTTTGCAATGCGGTCATCGACAGCAGTCTTGGACAGTGCATCAGCTGCAGCGTCAACGCCGAGCCCACCCCCACCGATATCCAAGGCGGCCAACAAACCCTCGACTGTGAGTCAGCGCTCAGCGCCCACGCCACCGTGCTCAAGCGCTCAACACTGACAAACATTATTTGCACAGATTACAACACCCTTTGCGAAGGCACCGGTGTCTCCTCCCTCTCCATCACAGCTTACCGATCAGGCAGCTCCCTCAGCGGCGCGTCTACATCGGTAACAGCGACGGCCCCCTCAGGTTCCCAGCCGATCACCTCCCTTACGTTATTGAACACGTCTGCCAGTGCCCCTGTTCCGACCTCATCTACCTCCAAGTTGCCATCTGCAGCAATCGGGGCTCTCCCAAACTTTCCGTTTGCGTCGATCGGACTCGTTGCCCTCATACCGCTACTGGCATGATGCCTTGAGGATTGGTTATTTCGGGTCATGATGGACACGTTGTAGGGCTGCTTGGTTTCTTATGTTGTTCATGTTAGGAACCTTCAGCCCGTGGCGCGTGACGGTCGCGGCACCCCTGCTAACATCGAGCCTATAAGTTATTGCCAGATTACATCCTGTAACTTGATGTACGAACTTCGCTTCCGGGTCGAATTCGTTTCCCTAGAACATCATAAAATGTCAATGATCTATCAGCCAAGCAGTGTGAATGGAGATACTGTGATAAAAACTGACATTTAGCAAGCAATGTCCCTTTCTCTCCGCAGCCCATCTAGTTAACATGATTATGAATTGGCTAGGTTAGCTTCGTGTTCGTTCTAGATTGAGCTACTAGATGACACTCATTCATGTACGATGATAGAGTTGTCCATCCGAAAATGTCGACATGTTGTTATACAGCTTCAATGGCAGGAGAATGATCTGCTCATTGTTCGAACCTCCAACGTACCATGTCATTTACGGATGTTGTGTATGGCAGCCGTTGTACTAGCTTTGCCGTGAAATATCATCCAAGACTTATTTCCGTGTAGGTATATGCCCCTCCATGACCATGCTGATGACCTGCGGACGTTGATTCTGGGGCATATGAGTTATTTCATAGTTTGAGTATGTTACTGCCTTTGATAATTTTTTATGGAAGAAATCTTTTCGTAACAATTATTAGTAACATGAACAACATGAGAAATGTACGTCTTAACAGAAGAAAGCAAGCAGCCTTACAACATGTTCATCACGCTCTGGAACGAGTGCAAAATAACCAATATAGAACTATCCTCAGGGTATCATGCCAGTAGCGGTATGAAGAGGGCAACACCGAGCGCAATCAAGCCAAATGGAAAGTTTGGGAGAGTTCCGGTAGCTGCAGATGGAAACTTGGAGGTAGATGATGACGGTGACGACGGGGCAGGGGCACCGGAAGGCAAGTTCAACGATGGAAGGGAGGTGATCGTCACTTGGGGAGCTGAGGGGGACCCAGTGACACCCGTCGCTGTTACCGATGTAGACGCGCCACGACTGCCCGATCGGCTGGATGTGATAGCGAGGGTGAGAGAAGAGACGCCGGTACCTTTGCAAAGGGTGTTGTAGGCTGCGCAGATAATGTTGAGCAGGGTGGTGACAGTTGGGCGCCCACTCACAGTCGAGGGCTTGTTGGCCGCTGTGGATGACGGCGGGGGTGGGCTTGGCGTTGACGCTGCAGCTGATGTAATATCCGAGACTGCTGTCAATGACCGCATTGCAAAGACAAGTGCCGGCGGAGCACGTCTGGGACGGGATGAGCCACTTGGTCTGTTAAAGGATCGGGATGAACGTACGTTGAGTGCGTCCACAGCTGGTGTGCAACCTTTTTGGCACTAGTAAATTTGGATGTCTAGTAAATGGAATCGATGAGATATAATTAGAGAGGGTGAAACACCTGAACAGGGAACTTGGACAAAGGGATGTTGTCGTTGGACGATTGGCGCTTCGGTGTTCTGATTTGGATCTGACGCAGCCTTTCGAGGAGAGCAGAGGTTGCTGGGGCAGAGGACGGTCAACCCTTGCAGCACGGACCATGGGACATCTCACGATCAGCCGCGGTTCCGATGTGGGCGATGGTCATCAGAGCCATGAGTATCACAGGCAACGAGAAGCGTGCGAACATGGCCTCGACCTTTCACAAGGGCAACGAAAGAAGTGAGGAAAAGCGGAAAGGTGTGAATTTTGATGGTGTTGACCTTTTTATTACCATCATGAACAAGGTGCCAGCTGGGCGAGAAAATCGGATCAGCTTGTTACCGATCTTCTGATGCAGCATTCGAGATTAAATGTTACGGCGCTCACTCACACCTTGCACGGGAACCGCGCGTAGACTTCCAGACCATTCTGCTCCCCAAACCACGCATTTCATCGTCATGATGCGTCATTCACGCTTGCTCTCCTATTCCCAGCTTCGGGTCGTACTGTGCGGCATCAAGTGTCACTTGCAGGGTTACATGTAGTTCCATCTGAGCAACAGTTTTTGCGGTTCTTGACATCAACAATCAAAACGATAAAGGTCGCGCAATACTGAATCTGGAAGAAGACTAGCAGCGATATAAGAGGAAACTATCTTTTTGTCGCGTGATTTTGCCGTGTCTTTCTTTGGATTTTCTGCCGCCGGTCCGTTTGCAACGATCTTTAACGAAGATGGTGATAGCCGCCGTCTCCCTTTAACTGATTAAAGGGGCCACTTGCCAGTTGGCAAAGGCATTGAGCGTGTGACGGCAGAGAAAGAGAAGGTTGTCAAGGACTCTGGAACGACGTGTCAAATTGAGTGATTGATAGCACGACGAGTAGCCGGGCTCAGTGATATCAGAAAGTAATAATGTTGTCGGTGACTTTGAACTCGTTTCCGCGTCGATCTAATTTACTTGTTCCACTTGAATCTTATTTAAATAAAAGACGATTTGACATACCAACATGTCACGTCATCCTCTCCGCATCAGCGCTGGGAAAGACATCATCAAAACCCACCGCAAGGCCCTCGTCAACATGAGTTAGTCGATTTTCTATTTGAAATGCATTTGGAACAGGAAGACCCTTCGTGTGAAGCGTGACGCGTGACGGCTATAAAACACATACACGTGATGCATGATGCGGATGAGAGCGTGAAAGGGTCCCACCGACACGACAAGTCCAAGCATCTACAGAGGGTGCTCTCGTAAAGGACTTGATGTTACGGGCAGGATACACGCTTCTACATCCCTGTCGCGCAATATCCAAGGTCATCTGCGACCCCTCTCTTGTCGTGGACGAAATCCTCAACGTTCAACGTCAGCCGTGCCTCATCTATTTCCTGTGACTTATATGAGGGTGGTAGGTGCATTAGAACGATTTTTAGGTGCTCCTTTCACAATGAACTGGAGGTTTGCCACTTTTTTGCATACGGAACAATGTTACTCCCTGCAATGAAACAGCTTTTGAGGCCGCTGGGTCCTGGATGACATCCCGGATTTTCCCCGAATAGTTTTTTGGCCAAAGCATAGGTTCTCCACGTTGACATCTATTATCACGAACCTCTCATGATGATGTGAACAGCACAGTAGATACTTAATTCGTGCCCAATGAAGTATTATCCCAGCCATAGAAAGTCATCGATTAAGCCTCAACATCGAACATTCTAACAGTCAAGCTAGCAAGCTCCTCAGCAGAGAGTAAGCATTGACTTGTGCCATATCACATAAATACTCAAGGTGGCTATGCCGCAACTACCCGCCCAGGCTGTCCTTTAGCCATATCACCGCTTCATGATGCGCGCAGTCACAACAAAGTTTGATGAGAGGCGAACAAGGACACTGCGAGTAGGATATAGCCGCATTGTGTTATTGGCCAGACCCCTACTATCCGATAATCCCAGAGTTATTCGGAGATCAGTCAACATCCCGTGATTGCAGAATCTGTGCATCAAGGGACGAAGGCGATTCATTAGCGCAATGATCACGTCGATATTTGAATGCAAACTTTCACTCGCATTGGAGGGTGTGGCGGATTACGAGAATATGCTGCTGTAAGTATGCGAACTAATCGTAAGATCAGACAAAGTTCCCTCATCAAAATATATGCTTCCCACTTTTCCTCATCGGGACGCTATCAATGACGTGAACAGGACAGCTTAGCATTCTATCCCCTTTTGTGCTCATCCAGAAGGAGGGGCATCGAGTCCTAATGTCATATGTTCCAAGGTACATGGAAGCATTAACCAGTATGGGTCATTGCCGTGAAGTTTACAAGTGCTCAAACAGGACCAGACGGTAATTATGTCCTGCTGGATGCCATATTTGATTAGTACGCTCCCATGCACGGGAGGGAATATCGCCGCTGTCAATGAAAAGGGGACAAAGGGATCTGACCGAGGCCCATTTGTACCGTCGACGAGCATATATAACAAGCACTTCAAATGATGTACTCCACTGCCCTAAGATCCCCATGGCCACTACTAGCATCTATAAGTATATCGTATGTTATTCTTCGTTTGTCTCCGTTATGAGCTATGTGAGTATTCATCAGGGCTGCAACCGTAGAGGTGATTAATTTCCATTATCGTCAGTGTTTAGGCAACATATTCAGCGCCTACCTATATGGTGTCCTCACAGTGCAACTATGTTTGTCGTTGAATGTTTGATTTTGAGATAAGCCACACTAAGTGTCTTTCAAAGATCGATATTATATCTCATTTCCAAAAGATCCCAAGCTATTCAAGGCTGTGATATATATCGTCTACGTAACAGAGACGGTTTGCACTGTCCTCCTCATATATGAGTTGACCACCATGATGGCGAGAGGAGATAACTTCCGGCCTTTCCAGTTGGACCCCGCTGTAGGTATTGTCTGTTTATATAGGTTTTCGGTACCCCAGATCCTTGCGGTGTGCGGGGGGATAGGTGCGTCACCAGTTATAGATCCAAGAAATGACTAAGATTCCTAGAGTTGCGTTTCTAACGCAGAGTATGTACGCATACCGCATCCAGATCATAACTAAGCTAAAATACATTCCATGGGTCATTGTCCTGGTGCGTGAATCCTCCGATTTCAGGAGCTACTAAATGTCTAAGTCGCAACGTAGCTGATGGTGTCACAATTGTTTGCCATTGTGGTAATGAGTTTTAATCCACTAATCGTTGTGTGGTTCCTAACCGTGCGTAACTTGACATTCCTATTAAACAATTCTGATGATGAACGACTTGATAGATCTGGGCTTCTGTCTCCACGGTTGTGGATATCACAATTACGGGCATCATGGTTTGGTTTGTAAGTATTCAATCAACCATTTCATCCCGGTTCACGTCTCACGCTGCATGTCAAGCTCAGAAAGGATGAAATATTATCCAAACAACTGAAAAGAAAGATAGAACAATTAATATACATCATGATTGGCACAGGTTTTCTCACAGGTGTGTATTTGCCCCGTAACAGTACACCATTTTTGGAATCTCAATAGAGACATTAGCCGCAACAAATCTTTGTGTGCTTATTCTGTCATTCCAATTACAGCCTTTCATACTCGCCTTTGGACTGACGATCGTCCTCTCCAAGCTTTATGCCAACTCAATGATGGTCCTCGTCAATAGCCGCATTCCTTCCGCTCGTTCCGAAATTAATCATCGTGCCACATTGGATATGATAACTATACGACTCAGCTCAATTCATGCGATGTCTCGAGAGGCTGCGGATGGGGAGCATGGACAACGGGAAATATCAGCTGATCCAGAGGCGCGCAGCGTCGGATCACCAGAACACGATGATGAAGACGCGCCCAACAATAATGAAGTTGCGGATGGGGAGCGTGGACAACGGGAAATATCAGCTGATCCAGGGGCGCGCGGCGTCGGATCACCAGAACACGAGCATGAAGACGCGCCCAACAATAATGACTTGGGTAGCTTGACAGTTTGATCCATGGAGCGAGGCTTATTGCAGAGATAGTGACAATTATCATGTAGCATCGCCGTGTTGATATCATTGTAGCATACTGACTGGATCCGATTGACATCGATTTTGACAGAATTGAGATCGTCTGCCGTAGTCAACTTCTGAATCTCGGTCTCACCATACTGCATCCAGGTATCACCAGAGTACTAACGGTCGATAGAGCGCGTAGAATCAGAAGATTGCCGTACGAGGTCACATTATGTTGGTATGGTGGCCCATACCAGGAACTTGAATGCGTCGAATCGTCGCAGGTGTCTGTAAATCGACAATTCTGTGTCTTCCGCAAAGTTTTCTTTACATAACTCTCACCAAAGCCCGTCAGGGTGTATCATATGCGGGAAACGTGGCATGTTACTGGTTGCGGGTTGGTCCGAATCCGAAGAGGACCAGGAATACGGACCTCCTCAGTGTTCTTGCCCTGGCTAGACTTATAATGTCCGCCGTTGTGCAGAACGAGAACATCATCGGGATTCGGCAGGGGATCCTGGGGATCTGTGTAAAATTCGCGCCGAAATTCTTACAGCTGTTGATACACTAAACCCGAAATACCTTATTTATACAGGAAAATTCTATTCATCGGGGCATCATGACTCCCAGTTTTCGAGCGTCGGTCAAACTTGTTCTCCGAGTCGAATGAGTTGCGCGGCGAGCCACCATAGCTTAGTTACTATATATAGTATATAGATAGTCAATGCCGTGCATGCGGCAGCCGTTGTCTTAGTCTTGGCATCTCTTGGCGTGACATAGCATCTCTGCCGCATGTATTTCGCCCCTACAATGACCTGTTGACGTTCACTCTGCTGTACATCACATAATTATCCCATAGCTTTACTTTTAAGTAACAACCTTTTACGGGTGAAATTTTTTCACAAGTAACGATCATTAGTAACATGAACAACATGAGAAATGTACTCCTTATGTAACATAAGAAAGCAAGCAGCCCTACAACATGTCCATCATGCTCCGTAACCAATATAGAACTATCCTCAGGGTATCATGCCAGTAGCGGTATGAGGAGAGCAACAACGAGCCCGATCAACGCAAATGGAAAGCTCGGGAGAGCTTCGATAGCTGCAGATGGCAACTTGGAGGTAGATGATGACGATGACGACGGGGCAGGGGCACCGGAAGGCAAGTTCAACGTTGGAAGGGAGGTGATCGTCACTTGGGGAGCTGAGGGGGACCCAGTGACACCCGTCGCTGTTACTGATGTAGACGCACCACCACTGACTGATCGGGTGGCTGTGATAGCGAGGGTGAGAGAAGAGACGCCGGTGCCTTTGCAAAGGGTGTTGTAGGCTGTGCAGATAATGTTTGTCAGTGTTGAGCAGAGTGGTGACAGTTGGGCGCCCACTCACAGTCAAGGGCTTGTTGGCCGTTTTGGATGACGGTGGGGGTGGGCTCGGCGTTGACGCTGCAGCTGATGCAATATCCGAGACTGCTGTCAATGGCCGCATTGCAAAGGCAGGTGGCGGCGGAGCAGGTCTGGAGGAAGGGATGAGTCACTCGGTCGCCTAACCTGTGGGATGTTGGATGAAACATACGTTGAGTGCGTCCACAGCCGGTGTGCAACCTTTTTGGCACTGGTAAATTTGGATGTTTAGTAAACGGAAGCAATGAGGTGTATTTAGAGGGTGAAGTACTTGAACAGGGAACTCGGACAAGGGGATGCTACCGTTGGACGATTGGCGCTTCGGTGTTCTGATTTGGATCTGACGCAGCCTTTCGAGGAGAGCCGAGGTTGCTGAGGCAGAGGACGGTCAGTGACCCTTGCAGCACGAACTGCCAGCACTATTATAGGACAACTCACACTCAGCTGCGGCTCCGATGTGGACGATGGTCATCAAAGCCACGAGCAACAGGGGCAGCGAGAAGCGCGCAAACATGGCCTCGATACTTCTTTACCTTTCCTCCACAAAGGCAGCGAAAGAAATGAGGGGAAGCGGAAAGGTGCGAATTCTGATGGTGTCGACCCTTTTATTCCCATCATGAACAATGTGCCACCTGCGCGAGGAAATCGGATCAGCCTGTTACCGATATTTTGATGCAGCACAGCGCTCATCCACACCTCGCATGGGAGACTTCCAGTCCAGATCATTCTGCTCTTTACATCACATATTTCATCACAACGACGCCTCCAATGCTGTGCTTTGTTTACAGCCTTAAAAGCGCGTACTGCGACTCACTCTGAGCACTGGCAAGCAACAGCGACGAAAATTTCAGGTATTTCGAGAGTGAGCATCCTTCAATCACGCTGTTGAATATCCGATCAACCCTGCAGTAGGGCTAATAATTGCAACGCTTTCTTCAAGATAACTTTCCCCACTCGAGGCGACTACCTGGGTGTTCCATTCAAATCACATTTATACGATACCAATCTCAGAGCAAGACTTTACCAAATCCATAAATACACAGCGCCAGAAAAACGTCCAACAGCAACCATGCAGTAAGATACACAAATTTCTCGGCCCCCCATTTCGTCTTTTGCATCTGGCACGTACAACAATCGACGCAACAGAGCGGTCCCTCGGCAATCATTGGGATACCTGAAATATCGACCCAAGGGTTATGGAGGCTTAATCCTGGAAGCTGAGGTGGCAGAAGCGCTTTCTCAAGATCCACCGGACACTTGAGAGCCTGGCTTGGTGCTTTCCATATGACCGTCCTCCTCTTGTATTTTGCGCCACGCTTGTCACTTTCCACAGGTCCCCATGACAATAAATGAGGCATCCCGCGTTTATTTCTGACACCCTCAAATGGCGTCTCATTCAACCCTAGTCCCTGGTCAAGACACGATTTCAGCTCGTCTATGACAAAATCAACATGACCAGTTTAACGACGCAAACACGGAAATGGGAGACCTTGTAGTAGGGGTTGACAAGCATTGCATCCGCTCTTTTCCATCTGTCCAATGTATTCTGACATGATATTTATCAATTCTTCTCTCTGAGGTCAATATGAAGACGGCACTTGCCAGTCCCCATAGGCACAACACTACACAAACTGTCGAAGAATGAGCGGAATTGGAAAATCGAAACTGGTAGGTATCTCAGGGCGCATCCATGGCATTTTGAAATTTCATCTGGCTTGGCAAGAGCCAAGTTTGCCGAGCTTCAGGTCAGTGAAAGGCAGGTGTATGGGGTCTAAGCGGCTGGAGTAACCGTCAATAATTCAATTCTCGAATGAGCCGATGCTCAAGCACTCACGTATTTTCCCAATCGCGTGGATGCATTCACCCCGAGTTATAAGCTGCGATATGTAGCGGGTTGAAAATCGTCGCGTCCGTCAAAAAATTGAATTACTCCTCGACGTCCAGTCCATTCGCCAAGGCCAACTCGAACCAGCTTACATAAAACACCGTATATCTGTTTGCGAATCGGCCCTAGATTTGACCTGGGAATTTAGAAGTCTTGGTTCGAAAACGGCCGCGCTCGTTGACATCGGATGGCGAATTCGGCCTCTTCCGAGACAACCCTACGGATGACGTTCAGGGTTTCAATCGCACGTATTTCATCATCGGATATTTCCGCGTCCACCATTGAATGGAGTAGACTCGGCGGTGAATGGCCCATTCAAATTAGAGACATGGGTACACGCCCGTGTCATATAATGGGGCCATGGACATCCAAAATGCAAGCGACACTTTGAAAATGAGCCAAGAGCTGTTCCCATTGCCTTCCTCGCCTCCTGCAGATGCGCGGTTGGTTCCGCCGTTCCCGGATGCTGGTGTCACCGCAATTACTTCACAGAAGCTAGTAGATATCCTGAAGGATAATCATGAGAATTGGCACTGCTTCTGGAACAAGGAGGACAACTTTCATAAGTACGTTCGCTGTCATTGCCTGCTCACGCGAACTGACGCACATAAAGCCACGTCGCTCACCACGCAGCGGCACTTTGGGCTCTCGGTGCGAACGAGCAAGCGCTGCAGAAAGGCTACGACAGGGACAAGCGTTTTCAGGTTGAGGCCATCACATCACCAGAAGAGATAACCAAAGCGAACTGGCAAGAACACTTGGGAGAAGACCGGTAAACTATTGGATTTCGTTGTCCTTGATGGAATCTGATCTACCCTCGAGCTTCTACAAAGCGTACCTAGACTTCTTCACGAAGGTCGTACAAGACCAAGGCCCGAGCTCAGCCATTATCGACTATATTTTTGCATTCGACTCGAATTTCCATACTGGAGACAATCATAATCCCGCCATGTTAAGCCGTTTAATGGGTGCTGCATTCCATCCATTAATCACCCTAGGTTCCGGTCTCGAGTTTGGCATGCATGGCCTCGTCGCGGAAGGTGATCTCGGCTAGCTATAATGGGTTCGTAATCTAATAATGATATGTCAGGGTTGGCACAGGCCGCGGTGCACAAAACCGAGTCAGGAGATCTACTGACGCCCGTCTTCTTCAAGCACTGTTATGAAGACGTCGGGATTACGGGAGGTGAAAAGAGTCAACATGCGACGTTTTCCTCGCGTCTGGATACGCTGATGCATAAATTGCGCGCCAAACCGCGGCAGCAACAGAAAGATGTTCATGCGCTCACCATCTTGTCACGCGTTCTGAAGGACGAGAAGCTATCTGGGGTAAAGGAAACAGGATTCTACGATATATATCCCAACGTAGCGAAGAAGCACCACGAGTCGCTCAGTGACTATGCCGGACAATTGAGGATGAATCTCAAGCTGGGAGCGGGGGTTCAGAACAAGAAGGAAGTCGAGGATAAACTCGAGGAACTTGCATGGACATATACCGTCATGTACGGTTTGAGCGGATGGAAAAGACACCAAGACTTCAATGCCGACTTTTTCATGTACGTATGTGTACTTTTTGCGTTTCTCGTTGGCCAACGCTTTCCAGGGCACACGTCGTGGCATCTGCCATTTTCCTACCATCCATCCTCCACAAGCTTGAGGTGCCTAATCAAGTGCTTCTCCTCCGGGCACACTTTGCATCCGCACTCACATGGTGGGTCGGACGGGGCCGACCGAACGTCGACATAGCAGAGTTTATGAGTAGTTCGAAAGAGCTGCCCACCAATCTGACCAACCCGTTCCTTGACATTGTCCAGTCAGCCATTGTCAACGAAGAAAGCCACGTATCGGAGGTCCAGCGCACGTTGAGGCACTGGGCACGCATGTATGGTCGCAAAGGGGCGAATGATCCCAAGCTAAGCGCGACGGAGATGAAGGACGCGGACAAGCTGGACGGAACGCTGTTCACCAGGGTCGCCGAGCTGACGAAGGTTCGAACGAGTCGACAAAAGGAAGTGGTGCACGAAAAGGATGTGATGAGTCTCGTCTTTCAGACATGGGATCGTTCTGGATATTATGAGCGTCCCCAAACGACCCTCGGATCTTAACAGCGGTGACCGATATTCAAGGCTGAAATTCATTGCCTTCTGTTGCGTGGGCTTGTTGTATTAATATATTCTTTGCTCCTGTACTTTACAATAGGTCGTTGCTTTTAGCTGTCAACGTATCATGCTCTGCTCTTTAATCCGGGAGCTGTCAGGAGGCTACTACAGGCAGGGTACTCCCCCTACTGACTCACCCATTTCCTCACCTTATTGCTTTGATTATGTAATTTGTACCTCTCGAATTATTTAATTATTTAATCAGACAATATTTTTAGCTTTGCCGCGCGCCACTAAAATGCGTACTTTTGCGCGTCCAAACTCTTAATTTTTTCATTTCTCCTTTCATCATTCCTTCCAGACGAAGGCTTGTCACGCGTGGTAACGAGACCACCCTTGCATTGCGCACCACTAAAACGCGTACTTCTGCGCGCCTAAAACTCGTAATCCTTTCATTTCTCTTGATGAACGGGCACTAATTGGGCTTATCTACTAGTCCCCTTTGTTCTTGTGAAACCGGCCACATCATGCTCATCTTATACTCATTGAGCTGCCACTTGGCGGATTCATATGTATATAATCCCCCGTCTGAGATACGATTGAAAACACTGATATTCCACCCAGGTCTGCTGTAGCTCTACTCGCCGTCTTCGAAAATCGATGCCGGTACCTCCTACTCAAGCCGCCGCTGAAAATGTGCCTCCTCGACGTCGTCCCAATGACGGTATGTAGTAGGATCCTTTCTTCTGAGACATTCCTGACCATGCCACAGGTCCACGGACCCCACCGCAGAAGAAAGCCGCGTTTCAAAAAGTCAAGGATACGCCGGTATCACACAAACAGGCCGGGTCATACCCTTATACGTCCACCTGCTTTCCAGCTGCCTCCCACCGGAACGTCGAGCTCAGGAAGGAAGTGAAAGGTTATGTCGTCGGCCCCATGCCTGTCAAGACCTTCTTGGATAAATATGTTCCTAAACCAAATGAGCGGTTTAACTTCAATGCGAAGGAGGCTCGAACCCTTCAGAAACAATTCGCAGGAATGGCATTAGAGAAACCTATGTATTCGCAGTGGGTGCGTATCCCTCGTACCTTCTGATCTTTTTGCTCGCTTTAACGCCTTTCTTCAGATTGGTTGGATGCAGAAATATGTCGATAAATACCAGTTCGCCGATATACACGAGGCAGACTTGGCACAGCTTTGTGGAAGAGGCATCAGACCCGACATGGTGCTTCGTAGGGAGTCCCTTAATGACGGGACACATCAGCTGCATAACGTCGAACTCATCGGAGAATTCAAAGGCGAACTTGGTTATGATCCTTTCGTTGATGATAATCCAGAGACTATGTGTTCCGACAGTGAGAAAGGTTGACATACTCTTGGTCAATTAGCGTCATACGCGACGTGCCACATGGGTATGCAGTGTCGCACTCACGTTTTCCAATTCCTGGTCATCAAGGGCTATGCGAGGCTCTTATGCTGGGATAGATCTGGTGTCATTGTGACGCAGAAGATTGACCTCAAAGACCGTTTATTTGCAGAATTCTTCTGGCGCTTCTCCCACCTTGGGCATGAAGAACGTGGATGGGATTCTACCGTGAGCAAGGCATCGGATGAAGAACTTGATGAAGCCAAGCCAGCTCTGGATGCGGCGGAAGAGAAGTTGGGCAAAAGCCCGGAAGAAACTCCGAGTCATTACGTCAAGATCACCCTTGGGAACGATGATGAGAAAAGGGATTACATTGTCCATCGACTGTTTTACTCTGGCCTTCACTCACCATTTGGACGTGCTACTCGCGGCTATGCAGCGTACTCTTTAGCAGAGAAGAAAGTTGTATTCCTAAAATCGACATGGCGAGTCGAGGGTAGGAAGCTAGAACATGAAACGTTAGAGAAGCTACGAAAATCAGGAGTCCAGCATATTCCCACCGTTTTTGATTTTTGGGACGTGGATTTGCCAGGACATGAGACTGAGACGCAGAAGGCAGCCGAATATGCCGAGTGGAGGAAAGAAGACCTCAAGCATCTGCGGACATTGAAGCACTACATCCTCGTCCTTAACGAGTTAGGACGTGACTTGACGACATTCAGGTCATCCAAAGAGCTATTGATAGCACTAGGCGATGCTGCAGAAGGTTTGGTTTCATTTACCTGTGATTGCTATGGCTGACTTTGGTGACATACAGCACACGAACAAGCAGATGGAAATGCAAAGGTATTGCATCGAGACATCAGTTCCGGAAACATTATCATTACGGACGAGGGTCGTGGCCTCCTGATTGATTGGGATCTGGCGAAGGACCACGACGACGTGATAGAAGGCGAATCGGAAGGCCAACCCGAACGAACCGTACGTAATTAAATAAGCCCAACGTCCATTTCTTTTCTGACTACCGGCAAATGCAGGGCACTTATCAATTCATGGCAGCTCGTTTTGTCCGCAAAGTTCCTCACTTGGACTCGGAGCACCACAACCGGTTGGATGACATAGAGTCGATATTCCATGTCCTACGATGGATCATATTGCGCTACGTCGATCACGGGATGCCTAGCGATGCTCTCGGAACCCTTCTCACAGAATATTTTGACCAGGCTATGCCAAGGCCAGGTGAGGTACCTGGTTGCGTTGGCCGGCTGGAAGGAATCCTATATGATTTTCCTTGGGCTGTTTTTCCTCACCTCACGTCCTTAATGATAAATCTTCTCAAACATATCAGAAGGATCATAGCTTCGCGTTACATTGAACCCGCAAAACTGGAGAAAGCAAGGATGCGTTATGAATCAATGTTGAACGCAATTCCAGATGAAGCCAGAAAAGAAATGACGAATTGTGGCCCCGAAGAGCTTGAGGATAGAGGCAAGTTGGATATGAAGGGCTGGCTTGCAACAGTTTTACGAGACACTGCAAATGACCCATCATGCCCAACGACAGATGTGAGTAGCCCTCAGATTATTTCTGAGAAGGGGCAATTCTCAAAGATAACTCCATCCGTTCTGGAATGTCGTTGTTCCGACGGACAGCCCCCACAGAAAAGACGCAGGACACAACAAGATGGTATCGGTCAGTGGAACCCACCCAAAGTAGTGACGACTGCAGCAGCCCACGATGTTGGGAAAGGATCAAATAGTCAACCCCGCCGGAGGCAGAATACCAACAGAAGGCGAGGGAACAAACGTCGCTAGGCGGCACCCGACGTGCGGAAATATGTGTAGAGTATATCGTTTGTCTTAGCACTTGTAAGATGAGCCCAAGCTACATTTTCTAATGTTGACCTGTCTTTTTTGTGCTTGAATGTGACATCCGCAATTGTTACTAGTTCTATAACCGGATTGCATGGACTTGCCACTGTTGGGCTCATGAATTTCTGGCGTGCCATCTTAATAGGTATTGAGGAATTTCTACATGATACGCACGCCCAAGTTTGTTCGTCATGAAACAAATGTGTCGGCATATCTGATCTTGTTCTATCACCAGCACTGCTACTAGTAGCGAGAACGGCGCGGTCAAAAGGCTCAGAACTTCACTGTTAAAAGCGGCATTGGTATTTTGAAGGTTTTTGAACGTGAACACTAGCGGTGACTCATCCAACGACAAGGCGTGTAATTTTTTTTTTTTTTTTTTTTTTTGGATGGAAATGAATTGTATAAAAGTACGTAAGACATGAGGTAAAACTACATGTAACAGAGAGCAACGGTACCATAGAGGACCGCTAGTAGTGGTAGCAAAGAGAAGACCTATCTACAGGAGGGTTTTACGTACAAAGTAAAGTGGTCCTAGTCGCGAAAAAGCCAGCGAAAGCCAGCTCGAGTCCGAGCGGGTGCATCTGGCGCCCCACAGTCAATGTCTTGGAACGAACCCGCGGACGGGTTGTCTTTCAAAAAGGTAACTAAAGCTGCAAAATTGTTTTTCAACCGCAAAAAAGAGAAAATAGAACTAAAACGTTGCCTATACCTGGTGCACTTACACAGGATGTGGGAGCGGGTCATGGCCGTTTGGGGTCGACAGACGATACAGTCGCGAGGAGAGGCCGGGTGAAAACGTTGACGGTAGTCGGCGGAGGGCATGTGTCCAGAGGCGACGCGCACGAAGCGCGAGAAGAGGGCCGGATCATCATCGCACGTACGGACGAAACATTTTCGTGGGGCGCCAAGTGTGGGCGTGATGGCATGCTTGCTATTATGAAAGCGGAGCAAGTTGTTGCCCCTGTAGGACTGAGACGCCCACATAAGGCGCCAGTGAAGGCCAGCCGTGCGCTTGAAACGTTGCTGTTCCGTGAGGCGAGTAGCGAAAGGGCGTACCGCCGTACTCTGATATGATCCCACCAAATCGTCGACCGCTTCGTTTTCAGGGATGACTTGGGCACCACGAGATGGTAATGGAGTTCCTGGGGTCCGCTGCCAGCCAAGCTCTCAAGAAGGTGGAGAACCATATGGCGATGTGTTGTCCATCGCTCAAGTCCGTGTTGAAGACTCCAAGGGCTGCCGCCTGGTTGTCAACAAGTACGACATGGTGGCCGACGGCTTGTGAAGTCAAGAGATGCTGTAGTAAAAGCTCCAGTGCCTGTGTCTCCGTGCTATACGAAGAGGAGGCAGGAACCCTATGCGCTTCCGCAAGGCGTGTAATTTTGACATCCCAGCATGCTGTCAGCGCCTACCTCTCTCCTCTGCTGCCCATTAGCCTGTTCCCTCCCTCGCCTGCTCACCTGCAAGACCATAGACTTTGCATCACCGGAGTCTGGACCCGAAATGCTGTCACATTCAACTATGATCGTTGAAGATGTGTTCACATGACTAGATCATGGTGTCTGGAGGCCCACGCACAGGATTGCGGTCTGATCAATCATCGATCATCATTCATCGTGTACATCGACACAAGACCCCGTCGCTCGCCTTTTCATCGAAATTATGATTATCCGTGTGTATCTCTTCACTGCATCTTACATGACTTCCTGACATCATTCCAGCCCTTGTTATGATGTGCCTATACCTAAAGACACCAGACCAGATGGCTGCTCTGAAGAGCAGCCGCTGGTCCTCGAGGGGATCAAGGCATCAGAATTTGCGCGCCTTCTCAGATGGATTTATCCACTGTGAGATTTCTGTTTATATCCTCAAGCCTCCCACTTACTATTATCGAAAGGGAACTTTGCGATACATCGCTCCAGTTGGTTTTTTCGCTAGAAGAATGGGAGGAAGTACTGAAGATGTCCAAGGCTCATGACATTAAGTCATGGCTTGAACTGGGACTCCAGAAGCTTGTCCAGCGCGCAGAACCGCTGAGCCCACTCGAGATCGATGCCATAGGTAGCGTTTATGCGGCAAAAGTCATGTTGCAGCACGAGAATTGCTGGACCAATAATTCCCGCCCATACCCGATGCCTTGGCGAGGTAGCTGGTTAGTCCGAACATAGAACCAACCTGAGGACTCCAGAATCAGCTGTTTCGCCTCCAAATCGCCCCGGAAAACAGAAACAGTCTTCTAGTACAATACGGTAATGGTTCTGGGCCGAAAAGTTTTTTATCATCACTGAACATTACTATAGCCCCATTGTAGTACTGCGTTTTTTGAATTCTTCGACTAGTACAGCAGATTCTGTTCAGTGAGGAAAATAAATCCTTTCCATCTCATAAAGACCAGTCCGGATCTCTTGTACTCCTCTCATATACTAGATCTTACACTCGCATATACGCGACAGCACCTGCAACGTTTGTTGCATTCTGAGACAATAGAAATAGGTTCCACCAACCAATTTAGTACATAGTGTTCCGTGTCACAGCCAAGGAATATAGGGTTAGATCCGTCCTTGTAGAATATCATCATCGGCTAGCGGAGACTCCACAGATGAAGTTCTTGGACTTGCCCATTCAACATCCACTCAGAATGTAATTCCCTCCAAGGCAACATAAATTACAAAATTCCAATTGCCGGGAACATTTGACCTTTACCGTGTCAAAATCCCTTCTGCAAGGTTATTTGCTGCTGGGGTCAGTGCGCTTGCGCTCCACCATTTTTGACAGCGGCGGAATGCATTGGTTGGAGGAACCTGAATCGGGATCATATGTGAAAAGTTGAGATTTATGTTCGCTGGCCTGGGGGAAAGCAGGGTTCCGCGGTCATCTGGCTAGGTACGGGTGGGTCGGGGTTGGGCGTGGCGTAGTATGACTGGAGGACTGCGCCCTGAGGCTCAGAAATTGGCACCTGTAACAGCACGAAATTCGCCACAGGATCCACCGCTAAGACAGACCCTGCAACGGTTGCCGATTTGACTAGATACATCGTCGTAGAGTTGTCCCTGGATGCGTTTAGTCCATTACCGCCTTCTCCTGCTGCAGAAAAATATTATTATCGCATTGTATTATATCGACGTTTCCGGGCACGCCTTACTGTGCGCTTGGTCGGACAATGGGTATGTTGAACAGACCTCTCATATGTGTCATGTATGTGAATCGACGGGTGATCATCACATATAAGCACATCGTCGTGACCATGGTGATAATGGTCATGATGATGAACAACTGACAAGGAATGGTTTAAGAGGATTGGCTCCAGTTAAACCTTTGATCGTCGCATCTGCGGTTTCCAGCAAGGGATCCAGGAGCCTTACTACTATGCCTGTTAACGGGAACTCTTGGGTCTGGAAGAACTGCTGATCGCGCGGCTGCCTCTTGCCAACCCCGACTTGGACGTCCGTGCCGTGGTGGTTTGGCGTCTCCAACTCAGCATCATGCGGCTTATGCTTCCTGGAAACCCTTTGCATAGATGACGAACCGTGCTCTCCAGATGGATGGCGTTCCTTCCCTCCAGGGTCCAGCAAGAGAGTGCCGTTTGGTATGTAAACCGCCAGGAGACTCGCAACGGTCGGAATGGGGTGAACGAAGATTGTGGGGACCGTCATGAGGGTTGTCCCGGCGGAGACAAGTCGTATTACTATTAGGATTATGGCGGAGAGTTCCTGACTATTATCCAAGCGGGTGACAATAATCTCTCCGTTTACAGGGAAGATTGTGGGGAGCATAATGAGGGATGTAGCGGCGGATCCAAGATTGAGACGGAGAGAGCCGAGGAGGTGACCTTCAGTCGGTTTGGTCCTGTTTGGTCAACCATTGAAGCTCCTGGGGAACGCAGCCACCGATTCTGGCATTGCGCGCCACTAAAACGTGTACTTTTGCGCGTCCAAACTCGTAATTTTTTAATTTCTCCTTTCATCATTCCTTCCAGGAGAAGGATTGTCACGTGTGGGAACGCGACCACCCTTACATTGTGCGCCACTAAAACGCGTACTTCTGCGCGCCTAAAACTCGTAATCCTTTCATTCAATTCTCTTGATGAACGGGCACTAATTGGGCTCATCTACTAGTCCCCTTTGTTCTTGTGAAACCGGCCACATCATGCTCGTCTTATACTCATTGAGCTGCCACTTGGCAGATCCATATGTATATAATCCCCGTCTGAGATACGATTGAAAACACTGATATTCCACCCAGGTCTGCTGTAGCTCTACTCGCCGTCTTCGAAAATTGATGCCTATACCTCCTACTCAAGCCGCCGCTGAAAATGTGCCTCCTCGACGTCGTCCCAACGACGGTATGTAGTAGGATCCTTTCTTCCAAGACATTCCTGATCGTGATGCCACAGGTCCACGGACCCCACCGCGGAAGAAAGCCACGTTTCAAAAAGTCAAGGATATGCCGGTATCACATAAACAGGCCGGGTCATACCCTTATACGTCTACCTGTTTTCCAGCTGCCTCCCACCGGAACGTTGAGCTCAGGAAGGAAGTGAAGGGTTATGTCGTCGGCCCCATGCCTGTCAAGACGTTCTTGGATAAATATGTTCCTAAACCAAAGAAGCGGTTCAACTTCAATGCGAAGGAGGCTCGAACCCTTCAGAAACAATTCGCAGGATTGGCATTAGAGAAGCCTATGTATTCGCAGTGGGTGCGTATCCCTTGTATCTCCCGATCTTTTTGTTTGCTTTGACGCCTTTCTTCAGATTGGTTGGATGCAGAAATATGTCGATAAATATCAATTCGCCGACGTACACGAAGTAGACTTGGCACAGCTTTGTGGAAGAGGCATCAGACCCGACATGGTGCTTCGTAGGGAGTCCCTTAATGACGGGACACATCAGCTGCATAACGTCGAACTCATCGGAGAATTCAAAGGCGAACTTGGTTATGATCCTTCGTTGATGATAATCCAGAGACTATGTGTTCCGACAGTGAGAAAGGTCGACATACTCTTGGTCAATTAGCGTCTTACGCGACGTGCCACATGGGTATGCAGTGTCGCACTCACGTTTTTCAATTCCTGGTCATCAAGGGCTATGCGAGGCTCTTACGCTGGGATAGATCTGGTGTCATCGTGACGCAGAAGATTGACCTCAAAGACCGTCTATTTGCAGAATTCTTCTGGCGCTTCTCCCACCTCGGGCATGAAGAACGTGGATGGGATTCTACTGTGAGCAAGGCATCGGATGAAGAACTTGATGAAGCCAAGCCAGCTCTGGACGCGGTGGAAGAGAAGTTGGGCAAAAGCCCGGAAGAAACTCCGAGTCATTACGTCAAGATCACCCTTGGGAACGATGATGAGAAAAGGGATTACATTGTCCATCGACTGTTTTACTCTGGCCTTCACTCACCATTTGGACGTGCTACTCGCGGCTACGCAGCATACTCTTTAGCAGAGAAGAAAGTTGTATTCCTAAAATCGACATGGCGAGTCGAGGGTAGGAAACTAGAACATGAAACGTTAGAGAAGCTACGAAAATCAGGAGTCCAGCATATTCCCACCGTTTTTGATTTTGGGACGTGGATTTGCCAGGACATGAGACTGAGACGCAGAAGGCAGCCGAATATGCTGAGTGGAGGAAAGAAGACCTTAAGCATCTGCGGACATTGAAGCATCACATCCTCGTCCTTAACGAGTTAGGCTGTGACTTGACGACATTCAGGTCATCCAAAGAGCTATTGATAGCACTAGGCGATGCTGCAGAAGGTTCGGTTTCATTTACCTGTGATTGCTACTGCTGACTTTGGTGACATACAGCACACGAACAAGCAGATGGAAATGCAAAGGTATTGCATCGAGACATCAGTTCCGGAAACATTATCATTACGGACGGGGTCGTGGTCTCCTGATTGATTGGGATCTGGCGAAGGACCACGACGATGTGATAGAAGGAGAATCGAAGGCCAACCCGAACGAACCGTACATAATTAAATAAGCCCAACGTCCATTTCTTTTCTGATTATAAATACAGGGCACTTATCAATTCATGGCAGCTCGTTTTGTCTGCAAAGTTCCTCACTTGGACTCGGAGCCCACAACCGCTGGATGACATAGAGTCGATATTTCATGTCCTACATGGATCATACTGCGCTACGTTGATCACGGAATGCCTAGCGACGCTCTTGGAGCCCTTCTCAAAGACGCCTTTGATCAGGCTACGCCAAGGCCAGGTGAGGTGCCTGGTTGCATTGGCCGGCTGGAAGGAATCCAAAATGATTTTCCTTGGGCTGATTCTTCTCACCTCACGTCCTTAATGATAAATCTTCTCAAACACATCAGAAGGATCATAGCTTCGCGTTACATTAGACCCGACAACTTGGAGGAGGCAAGGATGCGTTATGAATCAATGTGGAACGCAATTCCAGATAACGCCAGGAAAGGAATGTTGTATTGTGGCCCCATAGAGCTTGAAGATAGAGGCAAGTTGGATATGAAGGGCTGGCTTGCGACAGCTTTACGAGACACTGCAAATGACCCATCATGCCCAACGACAGATGCGAGTAGCCCTCAGATTGTTTCTGAGAAGGGGCAATTCTCAAAGATAACTCCATCCGTTCTGGAATGTCGTTGTTCCGACGGACAGCCCCCACAGAAAAGACGCAGGACACAACAAGATGGTGTCGGTCAGCGGATGAACCCACCCAAATTAGTAGCAACGAGAGTTAGCGGCAGGACGACTGCAACAGCCCACGTTCTACACGACGTTGGGGAAGGATCAAGTGGTCAACCCCATCGGAGGCAGAGCACCCACAGAAGACGAGGGAACAAACGTTGCTAGGCGAGCACCCGAAGTGCGGAAATATATGTAGAGTATATCGTTTGTGTTAATACTTGTACGATGAGCCCAAGCTATTTTTCTGATGTTGACCTGTCTTTTTTTATTTTGTGTGTGAAATGTGACATGTCCGTGATTGTTACTAGTTCTCTGACCAGATCACATGGACTTCCCACTGTTGGACTTACAGATTTCCAGCGTGCCATCTTAATAGGCATTGAGGAATTTTACATGATACGCACGCTCAAGTTCATCATGAAACAAATGTGTCGGCATATCTGATCTTGTTCTATCACCAGCACTGCTACTAGCAGCGAGAACGGCGCGGTCAAAAGGCTCAAAACTTCACTGTCAAACGCGGCACTAGCCTTATCTCCACCTTGAAGGGGTTTTTTTTTTTTGAACCTGAACGCGTGAACACTAGCGATGACTCACTCAAACTATAGACTTTGCATCACCAGAATCTGGACCTGAAATGCCGTCACATTCAACTATCGTTGAAGATGTGTTCACATGACTAGATCATGGTGTCTGGAGGCTCACGCACAGGATTGCGGTCTGATCGGTCATTGATCATCATACATCGTGTACATCGACATAAGACCCCATCGCTCACCCACTCTTACTTCCACCTTCAGCTTCAAGCTTCAACAATAACTTGCACGTTACGTGTCATGGCCAAAAGGGACGAAGAATTTTTCATCGAAATTATGATTATCCGTGTATATCTCTTCACTCCATCTTACATGACTTCCTGACATCCAGCCCTTGTTAAGGTCGAGGATACGCTATTCAAAATTCCTCAACACGTATTAACGACTGATTCTCCTGTTTTCCGACACATGCTTGATATGCCTATACCTAAAGGCACCAGACCAGATGGCTGCTCTGAAGAGCAACCGCTGGTCCTTGAGGGGATCAAGGCATCAGAGTTTGCACGCCTTCTCAGATGCATTTATCCACTGTGAGATTTTTGGTTAGATCATCAAGCCTCCCACTTAGTATCGAAAGGGAATTTCGCGATACATCGTTCCAGTTGAATTTTTCGCTAGAAGAGTGGAGGGAAGTACTGAAATTGGCTGCTCTCTATGAAATGTCCAAAGTCAAGGCGTTTGCCGTTAAGGAGATGACACCAAAGCTCGGTAGTAACCTTGGAGTCCTACAAGTTCAGTTGTCCAAGGCTCATGGCGTCACGTCATGGCTTGAACTGGGACTCCAGAAGCTTGTCCAACGCGCAGAACCGCTGAGCTCACTCGAGATCGATGCCATAGGTAGTGTTTATGCAGCAAAAGTCATGTCGCAGCGCGAGAATCACTGCGTAGAAATACCAAGCTCAGTCGTGGCACAAACGACTATATTGCATACTAGATACCTGTAGAAATACCAAGCTACAAGTATAATGTCAGAAAAGGCAAAACATATCAAAAAACATGAGAATGCACCTCAGTCATGGCACAAACGACTGAGGGCAGTGAAGCGGCATACAAAGGGTCTATATACATGCGCTCGGCACATGTGATATCAACGGTAGAACATAAAGGCGAAGGCAATGTCTGATAGCGTCAAAACTTCGGGGCGCGCGATGTGACGGTGTGACATACTATAAATGGAAGGTGAGCCAAAACGGGCAGTAACGTCGAAATCAGGCTTGCTCAGCCTTGTATTCCAACACCAATAATCGACCCCAATGTATGGAATGTATGAAGAAGCATGTACTGGTGCCGGTAAGGGTGGGGGTGGGTCCTTGGTCATAGAATGCGGCGACAATAGGGAAGGTTAAAGGGAGGACTTCTCAACTCTTCTCATGGGCTCTCCAACTTACTGTGCTAAAACGGACAACGGACAACGGACACATCAGCTACGAATTTCGAAAGGAAAGAAAAAATAAAAGGCAGAGTACTAGTAGTACAACTTTCCGTCAAATGAGTGACGGCCCTACGTCGGTAAAACTCCAGATTCCATATACAAACTGGTATTACAGCGATCGGTCACCGATCATTGACACAAGACCATGTTGCTTGCTCACTCTTACTTGCACGTCATGACTGAAAGGGGGCGAAGAATTTTGCATCGAAGATGACACCATGTTCAAGTTGCTCGGTAGTGACCTAGCAGTCTGACAAATTCAGTTGTCTCAGGCTCATGGCATCACAGCATGGGTTGAACTGAATGAGCTTGTCCAACGCGTTGAACCGCTGAATGCATATGATATTGATGCCATAGGTAGGGTTGATGCGGCAAAAGTCGTGTCGCAGCGAGAATCGCTACACTCGCAGTCTAACAGAAAAGTCTTTGGAATGCCAGATTTCGACAAACACTCGGCCACACAGGCTCCGCTAGAACATTTCAACATGTGAGGGAACTTATAGCGTAGAGGAATGGATCTTATCACTACCTCGTCTCAGCCAGCCGTTGTCGGTCACCACTTCGCGCATCACGTTGGATAATCGATAATCCAGAAGCGTTTGATCTCCGCTATGGACCTGACTGACCAGGCCACAATACCAATAATGGAAGCATTGAACAACCCAGCTGCAAAAAAAGCCTCGCTGAAAAACAAAAACGCAACCCCAGGTCAGCACGCGAAATCAACCAAGGACAAGGAACAGATAACACCAGTAATACACGTAGAGAAACTGGGCGCATACATGGAAGCAGCAAGACTGGTGGCGAAAGTCACAGGCCAATCGCTAGAAAAGTCCATTGTGACAGTGGCCAATCTGGACCAACAACAACGCGAAACGGGCAACAGACCCTAGTGTTGTCAAAGCTTAGCTAAGCTAGGCTATGGCTAAGCTAAGTCACCGGAGCCGGTTTTCGGCTATAGCTCAATAGCCGTAGCCGATTGTTTGGCTACAAAGCAGCTACATAGCTGGCTATAGCCGTTTTTAATAGGCACCACCACAGTACTAATGCATATGTGAGCCCCCTGCCTCGAGTCTAGCTCCCCTGCATTATTTAGGCATTTCCAATGCTTAGTTTTACATATTACAGAGTTGGGGAGTAGTGGTTGCATGACTGGAAGCCAGGGTAGGGTCTGGGCACAAGGTGAGTAAAGATTTGGTCATATCTCAGCCATTCCTTGACGGATTCCCTTGAATACAGAATCATTCGATAGCTCTTTCTGAGACCATTCTCGACGTGTTAATCGTTTGGCACCGCGCGCGCTTGATCCCACCCGTAAACATAAAGCTGAGTCACACCATGTGTTTTATATCATATCTCCCCATTTCTTGACGGTTTTCCTTCAATCTTACACCGTTTGCAAGCGCTCTTGACCCTTCCTTGTCGCATTGACCGCTTGATGCAGCGCGCCTTCGTTCTTTTGTTTTCTATCAATCTCTCCGTCAAAACCGTTTTCATCATATCTCAGTCGTTTCTTAATGGTTTTCTTTTATTCCTGTATCGTTTAGAAGCGCCTCCTACTGTCGTTCTCAGCGCAGTGACTGCTTCATACGCTGCACATTCATTTTCTTGCTATTCACAAATCTGTATACTCAGGTACTGGGTTTTCCTGTTCTTTAGTCTTGTAGGTCCAGTTTTGCATGTAATTCCACATATATAAAAGTAGTTTCCCTTGGAATTTCAAGTTATGAGTGGACTGTGATAAAATAGGCTAGGTATCATTATGTCTCATTGCTTTAATTACCTATCCTGGCCAAAAGTGTTTGCAAGTCATCAGCAAATTTGGGGGCTCTCTGCAGAGGCCTCTGCAGCACTGTGGAGGTACCACAGAGCCCACAGGACCTGGAGATAAGGTATATGTTCTGTGCAGTACTGCCACAGTCTGCTGGCAGTCTGTGGCAGTCTGTGGGAATCTGCTGGCAGTCTGTGGCAGTCCAAGTAAATAACTGTTCCAACAAGCCACAGAGCCCCACAGAGCCCCACAGAAACCCACAGAGTCCCACAGAGTCCCACAGAGTCTAGAGAAAAGGTATATGTTCTGTGCAGTACTGCCACAGTCTGCAGGCAGTCTGTGGGAGTCTGTGGGAGTCTGCAGGCAGTCTGTGGCAGTCCAAGTAAATAACTGTTCCAACAAGCCACAGAGCCCCACAGAGCCCCACAGAGCCCCACAGAACCCCACAGAGTCCCACAGAGCCTAGAGAAAAGGTATATGTTCTGTGCAGTACTGCCACAGTCTGCAGGCAGTCTGTGGCAGTCTGTGGCAGTCTGCAGGCAGTCTGCAGGCAGTCTGTGGCAATCCAAGTAAAAAACTGTGCCAATAAGGCACAGAGCACCACAGAGTCCCACAGAGTCTTGCAGAGTCCCACAGAGTCCCACAGAGCCTGGAGAAAAGGTATATGTTCTGTGCAGTACTGCCACAGTCTGCTGGCAGTCTGTGGCAGTACTGCACAGTGCTGCACAGAACATATACCTTTTCTCCAGGCTCTGTGGGACTCTGTGGGACTCTGCAAGACTCTGTGGGACTCTGTGGGACTCTGTGGGACTCTGTGGGACTCTGCAGGATGCTGTGAGACTCTGGTCAATTAAGGTAATATATGAACATAAATAACTTGCCAATGACCAGGATTGAACTCACAACCTTAGAGCACAGCTGAAGCGATACAAACCATTACACCAAACTGGCATTGTTATGTTGGTCTCAAAAAGACATATATCCTACATCCTATCCAGTGGACTTAGTCTTGCCACTGCTCTCACTCGACTAAATCCTATTTTCTGAGTCAAGATCTACAAATCCAGGCTTGAGTGTGTGACAAGAGTTGTAGTATGGAAGAGGGCGCACAACCTTTGTTCCTGGCAGAAACGATTCCAACCAGTGGTTCATAAGTTATTCATGTTTAGCCAATTGACAAGTCATTGCAGACAGCTGCAGTGCTGATACAGAGTCCCACAGAGTCCCACAGAGTCCACAGAGTCTTGCAGAGTCTGAGAGCACTGCAGGTCACTGCAGATCTCTGCAGATCACTGTGGATTCACTGCAGGTCTCTGCAGAATTACTGCAGGCCACTACAGGCCACTGCAGGTCTCTGCAGAATTACTGCAGGCCACTACAGGCCACTGCAGGTCACTGCAGAATTACTGCAGATCACTGTGGATTCACTGCAGGTCTCTGCAGAATTACTGCAGGCCACTACAGGTCTCTGCAGAATTACTGCAGGCCACTGCAGATCACTGTGGATTCACTGCAGGTCTCTGCAGAATTACTGCAGGCCACTGCAGGTCTCTGCAGATCACTGTGGATTCACTGCAGGTCTCTGCAGAATTACTGCAGGCCACTACAGGCCACTGCAGGTCACTGTAGAATTACTGCAGGTCACTGCAGGTCACTGCAGAATTACTGCAGGCCACTGCAGGTCTCTGCAGATCACTGTGGATTCACTGCAGGCCACTACAGGTCAATGCAGGCCACTACAGGTCTCTGCAGGTCTCTGCAGGTCTCTGCAGAATTACTGCAGGCCACTGCAGGTCTCTGCAGAATTACTGCAGGCCACTGCAGGTCTGCAGAATTACTGCAGGTCACTGTAGAATTACTGCAGGTCACTGCAGGTCACTGCAGTCTCTGCAGATTACTGCAGGCCACTGCAGGTCACTGCAGATCACTGTGGATTCACTGCAGGTCTCTGCAGAATTACTGCAGGCCACTACAGGTCACTGCAGGTCACTGCAGATCACTGTGGATTACTGCAGGTCTCTGCAGGCCACTGCATATCACTGTAGATCACTGTGGATTCACTGCAGGTCTCTGCAGAATTACTGCAGGCCACTGCAGGTCACTGCAGATCACTGTGGATTCACTGCAGGTCTCTGCAGAATTACTGCAGGCCACTACAGGCCACTGCAGGCCACTGCAGAATTACTGCAGATCACTGTGGATTCACTGCAGGTCTCTGCAGAATTACTGCAGGCCACTACAGGTCTCTGCAGAATTACTGCAGGCCACTACAGGTCACTGCAGGTCACTGCAGATCACTGTGGATTCACTGCAGGTCTCTGCAGAATTACTGCAGGCCACTACAGGTCTCTGCAGGTCTCTGCAGAATTACTGCAGGCCACTGCAGGTCACTGCAGATCACTATGGATTCACTGCAGGTCTCTGCAGAATTACTGCAGGCCACTACAGGTCACTGCAAGTCTCTGCAGGTCTCTGCAGAATTACTGCAGGCCACTGCAGGTCACTGCAGATCACTGTGGATTCACTGCAGGTCTCTGCAGAATTACTGTAGGCCACTGCAGGTCACTGCAGATCACTGTGGATTCACTGCAGGTCTCTGCAGAATTACTGCAGGTCACTGTGGATTCACTGCAGGTCTCTGCAGAATTACTGCAGGCCACTACAGGTCACTGCAAAATTACTGCAGGCCACTACAGGTCACTGCAGGTCACTGCAGGTCTCTGCAGAATTACTGCAGGCCACTGCAGGTCACTGCAGATCACTGTGGATTCACTGCAGGTCTCTGCAGAATTACTGCAGGCCACTACAGGTCACTGCAGGTCACTGCAGGTCTCTGCAGAATTACTGCAGCCACTGCAGGTCTCTGCAGAATTACTGCAGGCCACTGCAGGTCTGCAGAATTACTGCAGGTCACTGTAGAATTACTGCAGGTCACTGCAGGTCTCTGCAGGTCTCTGCAGAATTACTGCAGGCCACTGCAGGTCACTGCAGATCACTGTGGATTCACTGCAGGTCTCTGCAGAATTACTGCAGGCCACTACAGGTCACTGCAGGTCACTGCAGATCACTGTGGATTCACTGCAGGTCTGCAGGCCACTGCATATCACTGTAGATCACTGTGGATTCACTGCAGGTCTCTGCAGAATTACTGCAGGCCACTGCAGGCCACTGCAGATCACTGTGGATTCACTGCAGGTCTCTGCAGGTCTCTGCAGAATTACTGCAGGCCACTGCAGATCACTGCAGATCACTGTGGATTCACTGCAGGTCTCTGCAGAATTACTGCAGATCACTGTGAATTCACTGCAGCCCACTACAGGTCACTGCAGGTCTCTACAGAATTACTGCAGGCCACTGCAGGTCACTGCAGAATTACTGCAGATCACTGTGGATTCACTGCAGATTGCTGTGGATTAACTGCAGGTCACTACAGGTCACTGCAAAATTACTGCAGGCCACTGCAGGCCACTGCAGGTTACCGCAGAATTACTGCAGATCACTGTGGATTCACTGCAGATTACTGCAGATCAATGTGGATTCACTGCAGGTCACTGCAGGTCACTGCAGAATTGCTGCAGAATTACTGCAGATCACTGTGGATTCACTGCAGGTCACTGCAGGTCTCTGCAGAATTACTGCAGATCACTGGATTCACTGCAGGTCACTGTTGGATTCACTGCAGGTCTCTGCAGAATTACTGCAGGCCACTGCAGGTCACTGCAATACTGCGGACTACAGGTTCACTGCAGGTCACTGCAGGTCTCTGCAGAATTACTGCAGGCCACTGCAGGTCACTGCAGATCACTGTGGATTCACTGCAGGTCTCTGCAGGTCTCTGCAGAATTGCTGCAGAATTACTGCAGATCACTGTGGATTTCACTGCAGGTCTCTGCAGGTCTCTGCAGAATCACTGTGGATTCACTGCAGGTCTCTGCAGGTCTCTGCAGGCTTGCTGCAGAATCACTGCAGGTTCACTGCAGGTCACTGTGGATTCACTGTCAGCACTGTCAGTACTGTGGCACTGTGGCACTGCAGCTGTCCTGCAAACATTCTGCCAATTCACTGCCAGGTTACTACAAAATCACTGCAGATTCACTGTGGGCACTGTGGGCACTGCAGGTTTTGCAAACATTCTACTTGAAGTCTGTGACTTGTCTGCCAGTCCTGCAACACTGTGGGCACTGTGGGGAAACCCCAAGTTTGCTGATGAATGCATCAGATTTCCTAGGTGCAGAGAAAATGCTTATAAATACAACATACTTTGAGTGAAACCGACCATGGATGAGTGAGATGAGCCCACTAGCATGTAAAATACGATGTGAATGAAAGATTGATGAATAACGAAAGAGCGAAAGTGCGCCGCATCAAGCGGTCAATGCGACAGGAAGAGGGTCAAGAGCGCTTGCAAACAGCGTAAGATTGAAGGAAAACCGTCAAGAAATGGGGGAGATATGATATAAAAACACATGGTGTGACTCAGCTTTATGTTTACGGGCGGGATCAAGCGCGCGCGGTGCAAACAGTTAACACGTCGAGAGTGGTCTCAGAAAGAGCTATCGAATGATTCTGTATTCAAGGGAATCCGTCAAGGAATGGCTGAGATATGACCAAATCTTTACTCACCTTGTGCCCAGACCCCTACCCTGGCTTCCCATCATGCCAGTGCTCTCCAACCGTCAGTCAACTTGAAAAAGATAGCCAGAGCTGGCTCTAGCTGGCTCTGGGAGCCGAGCCAAGCCGAAAAACCGGCTCCGGGGACTTAGCTTAGCCGGAGCGGTGAACGGGCAAGAGGGTGAACAGGCAAGAGGGGGAGAGGGCGAATGTGAACGGGCAAGAGACACAATGACTCATGGTTAAACCAGCTATAGCCGGCTATAGCCGGCTCATAAGCTGCTCTATGGCTATAGCCTAGCCAATCAAAGCCGTAGCCAAAAATAGCTATGGCTTGGCTAATAATTAGCTTAGCTAAGCCGGCTAGCAGCTATTAGCCGAGCCATTGACAACACTAACAGACCCCCCTCAAACCCAACTGAAGACAGACAAAGCGAAGCCCCACCCCATGTAAACTTTGCCATGCGCCCCACCCGCAACCAGAGAGCCGCAAGAGGACCACCATTCATAATGGACACTGGCACAATCTCCTTTTTCACGGAAGAAGAAAAACGACGTAACGAGGAAGCACAGCCAGAGAAACAAGCAGATTGTCCCAACGAACAACCAAGACCCACGCAGCTGGGCCTCAATTGCGAAACAAGATGCTGAGGAATGGCGAGTAAATGAGACCAAACGGCGACATGTGGTCACACGAGGTACCAAACTAAACACTCTCATTTTTCAGATCAGAGACAAAGAAATTCCCAAATTCCATATCGGAACCAGCTAGAAGGGGGCGCCCTCCAACGCACGGTCAAAGGCAATCGAAAATCACCCCAAGTACAAAGGCAAATTGGACAAAAATCCCCTCGCTCACGTCACATGGTCAACCAGAGGAGCCATAGTCCTCAACTTCAAGTCCGAAGTACCCGTAGGATCCGGTTTCACAGCCACAGTCCAAGGAGGGCTAGCCAACTGGTACACATTGAGGCCGCCGAACTCACCCTAGCGAACAGACCAACAACCTCAAGCATCAAATTTATCGCAGTCCCCACAAAGGACCTGGAGACCAAAACTCTATTCACGCTGGCTCAAGTCGAGACAGCAGTTAAATCTCACCCAAAATTTACTGACATCACTCTCAGAGGCCCCCCGAAATGGATCAAACGAAGAGATGCCTTAGACCTTGGTCCAGAAGGCACAATCCTCATTGAAGTAGAGGACAACCGCCAAGGCACCATAGCCGCAAAACTACGAAACACCATGGTCTGGATTAATGACAGACTCTGCAGATGCCTCCTGTGGGCACACAAGGACAGCGTCACACAGTGTGGTCACTGCTGGAGATGGGGCCACACGAGAGTCCAATGCCCACTCAACCAAGCCACATGCGCCAAATGTGTGAGAGCGCACCCAACGGAACACCACGCCATGTACTGCAACACCTGTGATGCAGAAACCAAAAAGACTTGTGGCCGCTTTGTCTGTGTCAACTGCGCAGGCTCTAAACACCAAAACTAGAACACCACGCTACCCGAGTGGCAGACCTTGAAGCAAAAATTGACAAGGCACACCAACTATACGAGAAAGCCAACTTGCATGCCACCTCATCAGCAAAATAAATATGATTAGAAGCTTCCTAATGCAGCTACATTTTCTCTTCTTGAACATTAACAAATCAAGTAGACGCATTTCTGACCTACTAGCGGCACATGCCAATGACACCGACATCATATTTTTCCAGGATATTAAATTCATGATTGACTTCAGACGCTCTGGAGCTCTTTCCTCCAAAGACGGGGACCCAGTCAGCGGACCACCACTCCACGCCAGTGGATGGAAACATCTCTATTCCATAGACACAATAAACACACTAAAGTAATCATTTACATTAACAAAAGACACAAAAACCGATTCGTAATCCCCCGACGAAGTTTCCATTCCAGACCCCCACGTACTGGTAGTCAGATTAACAGACAAAGTGTCCAATTCCAGCGCATCAATTGCTAACATCTACAGACACCCCTCATGTGGTGGCCGGTAGACCTCCTTCTCAATCGAATAGGCCTCATCCCAGACCTACAACTCATACAGGGATTTCAACGCACATAGCTCAGCGTGGGACCCCGCAGTGGAGCATGATAGTCAAAAAGCCACCAAATTACTAGGGCACATCAATGGCAGGATTCTGCTGTATCGCACCACCATCCCCAACTTTCTACCGACAAGGAACACACCAAGCATCATAGATCTACTCTGGATCAGCGACACACTCCTGGACAATGCCAAACAAAATATCACACTTGTACTGGATGGACCAATGACAGACCACCGAGAACTTCACCTAGCCTTCGGCATAACCCAATGGAAGAACTCCCAAAAGGGAACTACATCCCACGAGGCTCTGACGCAGAAAAAGACTTCGTCCTTGCGATTCAAGGCAAAAACTTTTACGACCCAAACCAAGATGCCCAGGCTGCCTTCAATGTTCTGTACGAAACAATCAAATTAAGCTGGCAAAAACTCTCGAAGACCTCAAAACCAGGCAGCTGCCCCAACAATTGGTGGATGCCAGAGTGTCAGGAGGCAAAGGACGAACACTACATCCACCAAAATGAAACCACAAAAAGAACTTTAAGAGATGCTGCCAAAAAGCGAAAGGATTACTATGAAAACAAACTAACAGAAATGATTGAAGCAGGAGATCCCTGGACCCCAGTAAAATGGACAAGAGCCCGCAAAGCAACAGCCTTCCCCTCACTCGTCAACCGGACGGGTCCACAGTACAAAATCCAGAAGAATTGTGGGAAACGGCACACAACCATTCGTAGGGCAGCAAGAAACACCCAATTGACTGGTCAGTAATCAACTCTCTACCAGACACCCCACGCCGCAAATGGCCCACACTCTCCACACGCGAGTGCAGGGCAGCCCTAAACAAAACGTCTAACACGTCGGCACCAGGGCCAGATCAGGTCTCATGGCAAGTGTGGAAACTGATCTTCACAGGAAACTCTCTCTTGTCCAGAACTTGGTGGCAAGCTTCAACGCAATCCTACAAGAAGGAACTTGGCCACAACAGTTCAAAAATAGCACAACAGTTATCATACCCAAACCAGGCAGAAAAGACTACACAGTACCGAAAAACTTCGACCCATCGCCCTACTAAACTGCTTAGGTAAGCTCTTCATGAAAATCCTGCAACACGCCTACAGTACGACGCAATGGCACACAAACTCCTACACCCCTCCAGTTTGGAGGAATTAAACAAAGATCAGCCACTGATGCTGGCATATTCATTACTAACTGGGCCCATCAAGCCAGAGAGGCAGGCGCTATACTACGTGCCTAGCAGTAGACATGGCACAATACTTCCCATCCATGAGGGCAGACGTATTATGCACCATGCTTGAAAGCTAGGGTCCGCCGAAGTCTCCTCCCTTATGCGCTCATATTTTACAGACCGCATTACCCGCTACAGCTGGGGTGCTGCCACCTCCAGCCCACTATCAGCAGGGACAGGCGCCCCACAAGGCTGCGCTATATCTCCCATAGCCTCAGACCTATATGTCGCACCAATTCTAATGAAACACTTCCCTTTCAAACTCGAAGAACTATCAAACCTCATGTCCTTCATCGATGACTACAACACATTTGTCTCATCATCTTCACTACAATACAATTACGAAATTCTCTCACGCTTCTTCAGGAAATTTTCCAGATTAATGGCCGCCATTGGCCTGCTCAAGCCGAGCAAAACAAAATATTCACATTCCTCCCCTTCAAAGTCGACAACGAATCCCAAAACAACAGAAACAAGAACATAAAGAAGTCAATTGACAAAGAAAAATACAACGAAGTCACAATGAAAAAAATAACATTGCACAAACAGGACGACACACCCTTCAAAGTTACCCCATCTCCAATCTGGAGATATCTTGGGTTTTTCTTTGATCCCTTCCTCTCATTTAATACCCACGTACAACAATATACTAACAAAGCAATTTCCTCCACCAGGGCCCTCCGGATGATTGGCAATGCAGCCAAGGCATGACACTACGGCGACGACACCAGGTCTTCAAGGCCTGCATATGGCCAATACTAAGCTATGGCCTTCCCCTCTGGTACCACAAACATGGTAAAGGGGTACAAGCAAAATTGAAGCGCATTGAATCAGCACAACGCCAAGCACTACTATGGATCTCAGGCGGGTTCCACACCACCCCCACAGGCGCGCTTGAATTCCTCACAGGCACCCCACCAGCTCGCATCTACTGCGACATACTCATACAGCGTTACGGCCTATGCTTAGCAAAACTCTCAGACGCACACCCTCTCACAATCACCCGCCGACTAGCAGACATACCAGCCCATCGGGCTCAGCAGCGCTTCCTCTCACGTCGAGGAAGACTAACAGGAAACCCAGTCCCAGAACTGTTCGCCCTCGCTTCGTTAACAGATGAACACTATATCTCATACAATGACAAAACCACCCAAGAGCTGGCACCAGGCACAACACTGATGGATCTACACGAAAACCGCATCCACTTTGCAAACTTTGAACACCCCCCAAAAAACTCAGAGTCCTTCAAACCATGGCTCATCGCCTTCCAGGAAAGAGTTAACGCTTGGAGAACGACCCCTCCATCTGGCTATGCCACTGATGGATCCCTGAAAAAGGGCACAGCAACTGCCAGCGCCACATCCCCAGCAAGGGACATAACCAGCGGAGTCCCTGCCTCCAGCTCCTACGAAGCCGAACTCCAAGCATTAACCATGCTCATAAGCCACCTCCTGGAAGCCCTCCCAGCAGATAAATCAGTGATCATCCTAGTAGACAACGAAGCCGCAGCCCGCACAATTGTGGACCCCTCACCGAGAGATATGCAACACATCCAACTACTGGCAATCATCGCACTACGCATACTGCTCACAGAAAGACGCAAATGACGGTCACTCTCTCGTGGTGCCCAAGCCATGTTGGAGTACCAGAAAATGAAAAAGCCAACCAACTCACCGACAGGCCAGTTTCGCCCCCGCAACCATTCATGTCCACCCGATGGATGAAACGCCTTCGCACTGACGCAGGCAAACACTGGCGTGCCCTATGGCTATCCCCAAGGTTCGGTCACTCACTACTACGCCTCACGTGAGGCAAAAAAGCAATCACTCCACCACCTGGATCGGAAGGTGGCGCTTTATGAAACAAGCTGACTATGTACCACCACTTTTCGCGTGCTTCACAAGAGCCATCACGGACCATGCGCCCACGCGGACTTCAGAACACGGTTCCCAGAATCCAACAGACGATGCCCGTTCTGCCCAGATCATCCCCCATGACGCTCCCACATCATGTTCAAATGCCGTAGATACATACACCACTCACCCAAGTTCAAGTTGACCTCATATGACAACTGGTCCGTGCAAAATCAAACATGCTAAGTTTTTTCCTCTTCTTACGAGCAAACCCATCTGCATTTACTTTTGAAGACATAGACTTCAATGCACTAAACATGACAAGAACTGAGGCATAATACCAGGCACCATGTTTACAACAATCACACCACAAAATAGGCCCAAAGTAGTAGCCTGACATCTGAGACCACTGGCTCTCGGCGAAATTAGTAGTTACACTTCGAGATGTTCCATACTATAATACAACCAAATTTCTATGTGGAAAAAAAAAAAAAAAGCATTTGATCTCCCTTACTGTCAATGACTGGACAGAATATTAATCGGGTCCACACCTTCATCTCACTCAATGCCTTTGGCCAACTGACAGAACAGTATGGGAAAGATGTGACTATGGTTGTAGTATTTTATTTTGTTATATTTTGCATGAAATTCCGCAATATCGTGGGAAATCATTCCCTTCCATGGACCAAGACCAGATGGTCAGTCCGATCGGTCATCGACACAAGACGCCGTCGCTCACCCAAGTTCCCGCGTCATGGCCAGAAGGGACGAAGAATTTTTTATCGAAAATATGATTATCCGTGTATATCTCTTCACTGCATCATGAGTTTCTGACATCTCCTTGTTATCAGGTCGAGGATACGCTATTCAAAATTCCTCAACACGTATTAGCGACTAATTCTCCTGTTTTCCGACACATGTTTGATATGCCTATACCGAAAGACAGCAGACCAGATGGCTGCTCTGAAGAGCAACCGCTGGTCCTCGAGGGGATCAAGGCATCATTGTTTGCACGTCTTCTCAGATGCATTTATCCACTGTGAGATTTTTGGTTAGATCCTCAAGCCTCCCACTTAGTATCAAAAGCAAATTTCGCGATGCATCATTCAAGTTCAATTTTTTGCTAGAAGAATGGGAGGAAGTACTGAAATTGGCTGCTCTCTATGAAATGTCTGAAGTCAAGGCTTTTGTTGTTAAGGAAATGACACCATTGTTCGGTAGTGACCTGGCAGTCCTACAAGTTCAGTTGTCCAAGGCTCATGGTGTCACGTCATGGCTTGAACTGGGACTCCAGAAGCTTGTCCAGCACGCAGAACCGCTGAACGCACTCGAGATCGATGCCATAGGTAGCGTTGATGCGGCAAAAGTCGTATCGCAGTGCGAGAATCGCTTCACCAATAATCGAGGGGCATGGGAGTCCGCTCCACGGTCTGATGAGTGGTGGAGCTGATAGAAAGGAGGCAATCTTTGGATATCCACAACAGAAAGATAGCAGCAAAAGTTAAATATTACACAACTCACGATCACGTTCGGTGGCCTAACTGGCCTTGTCCAGAAGCGTTTGATCTTCCTTAGTTGGCGGCTGTACGGAATATTAATCAAAGTGCTTTCAACGCCAATCGATATATGCAATCTGGTCAGAGAACTGACAATCGGACAATTGAGTCATGTCACATTCACTTGATAAAATAAAAGGACGTTGTCAACACTTGAAAAAAATAGCTTGGGCTCATCGTACAAGTATTAAGACAAACAATATACTCTACATATATTTCCACACGTTGGGTGCCCGCCTAGCGACGTTTGTTCCCTCGTCTTCTGTTCGTGTTCTGCCTCCGGTGGGGTTGATTACTTGATCCTCCCCCAAGTCGTCTAGAACGTGGGCTGTTGCAGTCATCCTGCGATAACTGCCATTTTGGCTGAGTTCATCCGCTGATCGACACCATCTTGTTGTGTCCTCCGTCTCTTCTGTGGGGCTGTCCGTCGGAACACGACATTCCAGAACAGATGGAAACTATCTTTGATACTTTTCCCTTCTCAGAAATAATCTGAGGGCTACTCACATCTGTCGTTGGGCATGCCGGTCATTTGCAGTATCTCGTAAAGCTGCGAAAGCCAGCCCTTCATATCCAACTTGCCTCTATCTTCAAGCTCTACGAATAGCTTCTAGGGTATAAATTTGTCATTCCTTTTCTGACGTCATCTGGAACTGCATTCCACGATTCATAACACGTCCTGGCCTCCTCCAATTGGTCGGGTTCAATGTAACGTGTAGCAATGATCCTTCTGATGTGTTTTGAGAAGATTTATCATTAAGGACGTGAGGTGAGGAAAATCCCAAGGAAAATCATTTTGGATGAGTTACCGTTACCGTACCGTACACTTAGTCTGGTGGAAAGTTCCATAGACGACTCCACGACAAGCATCTTGCCGCATCCATCTCGGCCGAAGGTTTCGTATTGAATTGAATTGAATGAATATGACTTTTTGACTAAGGACGTATCAAGGTAAAAATTCCTTCTAGATTGGCCCAGGGCCCAAGCGTATGGCATGGGCATGGCATGGCATGGCATGGCAATGGCATCATCAGGCCATCACTCGGTCTCACCAGGCGATCCCACAAGCGGTTCCTGTTTCTGCATGCGTGCGCGCGCATGGGTTCGATATCGAAAACCCCCAACGTCAGTTGCTGGAGAAGGATTGGGCGCGCCAAGCCAGCGGTACGGGTGGGGCGGGGGTGATGCCGACACGTCCCTTAGTAGTCGATCCTCCGGCATTCGGTGCGGAGTGGTGCCAGTGGTACTATAGTAAGGATTTGTTTGTGGTTGTAGTGCCATCGCATCGATTGTGAAGCTTGTTTTCTTGTATGGTTGGTTACCATCTCGGTCGTCTTGGAGCTTGAAGCTTGAAGCTTGAAGGGGTTTTTTTTTTTTTTCAGAACAAGCTTATCCCCACCTGAGAGAGAGGTTCAACATCGTGGGACCTGATTAACGTATGCGTTTCCGTATGTTCGTATTTCAAATTCGCCAATATGGTCGTCTGATCGCGCCACTTGCCCTTTGTAAAACCGCAGATCGGCGAAAGTGAGCTTGTGCTGCCATAAGTTGGCGGAGTGGAGGGCTGAGTAGGGGGGGGGTGGGGCACGAGGTCACCTACTAGTAGTAAGTACTATCACCTTGATGATAATGCATGTGCGGGGGTGGCTAGGAGATAGTCAAAGTCTATTCTTGATCACTTATCGATCCCCCTTACCGCCCAATCCGCAACTCATTCCCGCATGCCTTGCTAGGCTTGGCTTATCATAGTGCTCGAGTTTTGGGGTGTCGATCTGAAACGAGACCCCATCACGATCAAGTGGGAGGGATCAGTATCGCGTTGATTAAGAGGCGCGTTACATCTTTTGGATCATCGCCCCCGCTCCCGACGTCCGCCTCTAGATCTGCACGCAGCAAGAAAAGTAAGTTGTGCTGCCGACATTCGCTTTTCATATGGGTCTAGGTCTAGGTCTAGTTGGTGCAATGTACACGGGTGTATGAGGCTCGGTTGTGGAAGGGAAAAAAGGATGGACTGTTTCTTGTCCTTATTTCCCATCATTATCCTTATCTTGGCATCTATCTGCGATACGTATGATATGATACGAATAATGATACGTGGGTAAGCGTTTTTCTTTGTACTTGTCGCTCAAAAATAACCTTTTTGCACAGTCGATTATCGATCAACGGAAGCAGAAAAAAAAAATTGAATGGAATGTATTCTTGTATCGGATATAGGGTTTGGCTGTGAGGGCAATCTCCGTTGAATGGGCTCGGCTATACGACAAGGAGAACAGGCACAGTCTGTCAGTCTGCAGTCTGATGTGGTGTTAACCATGTGCTGTGCTATTCACCGCTATCGCGAGCACGAGGCAAAGAAGAAAAAAAACACAAAAGCACCGCCTCCCCCAAAAAAACAAAAGAAAGAAGCCAAAAACGGTGAGATAACTGACTCCCCCCCCCTCACACTATTTCTGATAAACTACTTTAATCTTCCACGCCACTCAAATCAACCCACGAACTGGGGAGCAAGTGGTGAGTATGCGACGGAGATTTCCGGTTTCATAGATGTGCTTCTTCTCCAACGAATCCAAGACCTGTGTGCCGGCATGGGAATGAGAAAAAGGTAAGAAAGAACGTGCGTGGGTGCGTCGGTCGCATGAGGTGGTTAGCGTCGAGGCAAGGATTTCCTCAACCTCCATTTTCCAGAAGCGGAGACGGCCTACGCCGATCGCCACGTTCAGTCGACTCCACCTGTCTCCATTACCTCCGTCATGTTCCTCCATTCCTAGGCGCGGATTTTCCCAGTATCAGGGACAGGATATCGTCCATTTGAGCGGTTCCAAGCTTATCTTGTTCCTCCCCACGGCCTCGTATGCCGAGGAGATACACGCCATATTTGTTATCTGGAGGTGGGAGACCCGCCCCGCCCACCCCTAAGGAGGGAAAGGGATTGGTAAGAGGTACGTATATACGTATATCTATCTCAGTCTCAAACTCAAACACCGGGACGGTGATAGTCGAGGGTGTGTGGGTTTCTGACGGTCTTATCTCTTCTCAGAGGCGTAGTATTGTATACATACTATCGGACAGACGGGAAGGAGGGAAGGAAGGAAAGGAAGGAGTTCTTCTGCCTAGGATAGCGAGGGCGGGTTATCTTTCTTATCTGTGTGTGTGTGTGTGTGAGTGGGATTGGGAATTGGGATTTGCGTGGGTTACGTGTACGGGTTTGAGTGGCGACGAGGTGAAGCGATGGTGAGCGCGTGGTGTGGATTGAGCGTATGGTCCAGGGTGACGATCGATCTATTGAATTTGAAATGGACATTTTGAGGCCCTGAAGCGACGAAGAGATGTCGTCATATTGCTGAGCGCTTGAGAGAAGTGAACGGCAGATGACACAGGTTCGCTCGGGAGATGGCCGAGGCCGCCGCTATCGCGCGCCGCTTAAAGTCGGGACCTGTGGGTGATGAAGATGGACGGCATCGGAGCGGCGGACGGCCCTGTTACCATGAGCGTGAGAGAGGCCGCGATAGGACGTGGGCGTGGGCGTGGGCGCAGAGTCGAGGAGCCGGTGATCAAACGCAGAGTATCATCCCAGGCCCGGTTGCCGGTTCCTTTGATAAGCCGCTTGCTTTTCTGTCCTTTCTTTGTCCATCCATCATCATCATGTTCTCCCTCGCCGACTCTTCCTCAGACGACGAAGACGACGTCTTCACCTCCTCCGTCCCTTTTCCTTCGCCTCCTTCTCCCCTCGACACTACAAACCCTGTTCCACGAACTGCTTCCTCCCCAGTCCTTCTTCTCAACGGAAAACCTCTCAAATCTTCTCTCAAATCTTCCTCTTCTTCCCCTTCCATTCTCATTCCTGCTCGCACACGTTCAGAGCCTTCTACTCCCCTCCTCGCCCAGAAAAACGTCCACTTTCCAGAAGGCGACCTGGTCTCCGTCCGCGTCTTCAACCGCTCTGCAAGGCCCGCCTCTCTCTCAAAACCCACCAGCGACGACACAGAGACTGAAACAGAGAGCGAGCCTTCTGCTGCTTGGCCCGCCTCCGCGTCCTACTTCCGTTCCCTCGCCGCCTCCAAGCCTCCACGCAAGGCCTACGAGCTCGACCCTCTCAGGACTTCGCCCATCCCGCGCAAAAGTGATCACCTCGCCAACGTCCACCTCGAGTCTGTCCACCTCAAAGCCACAGCCGCCGTCGTTGGCTCTCCACCCGCAGTCACGGGTTCCATCCTGTTGCGCAACATCGCGTATGAGAAAGCGGTCGTCGTCAGGTTCACCCTCGACAATTGGCACACCACATCAGAAGTTTCTGCCCATCACGCGGCCTCCCTTACAGGTTTGCCAGACACCTTTGTCCGTGCCGTGGCGCCGGTGGCCAACGGCGGCCTTACTCTTGGCGACCTAGCCGCCAAATCCTCCGAATGGGACCGCTTTGCGTTTACCATCAAGCTGGAAGATCACGCCTCCAATCTTGATCAGAAAACCATGTGGCTGGTCGTCAGGTACGCCGTTCCAGGCTGGCCCGACGAAGGGGGCGAATGGTGGGACAATAATACCGGTGGGAATTATAGAATCGCGTTTAGACCCAGTGCGTGTTACCGTTTCTCTTTTCCCCCTTGGGTTAACGAGAGAGCTCACTCGCCCAGCCGTTCCAGCTTCCGCGACCACAGCGGCCCTTCCCAAGCTGGCCCTTCCCATGATGCGGAGCGCATCTGCATCGGCTGCTACATCTTTACACCAAAAATTTTACTCCTACCCCTCTGCCACAGCCACAGCCACCGCCACCGCCGCAGCCGCAGCTAGCTCTCGCCTCACCTTCCCTGTGTACCATCAACAACAACAGCAGTACCTCCAGCGACAGCAGTTGCTCTACCAGCAACGTCGCAAGCAGGATGAACCGCCACAACCGGTTCTACCCGAGAGACCCCAGGTGCAGGTGGTGAACCACGAACAACAGGCCGCCGTGGCACAGACGACGCTGAGCAGGCTAAAGAAATTGAACCTGCGCAACTATGCCGCACCCAGTCCTTCCACTAGCCCCCTTACCAGTCCGTCCTCCAGTCGCCGGCCGTCCATGTCGGACGCGACGGTCCCGGACATCGTCGACATCGTCAGCACTGCCTCATCATCTCCAAGCAGCTCTTGTTCGGGGTCTGGATCAGGGTCTGGGAGCAGTACGGAAACGACGCCGATGTCTTCGCCAAAGACCGACTTTCTTGGGCTTGGGCTTGGTCTCGGTCTCGGTCTCGGTCTCGGTCTAGTATCATCGGAGCGAAAGGGGTCCTACAGCCCTTCTTCGGGCGATATTGAATTTGGACTCGATATGGGCATGCAATTCCAGGATGGGGCCCCTGCCACCAGCGTCCCCATCTCGACTGGGATTGGGCTGAACGACGAATGGGCGATGGGGTTGAGCACCAGTCCACCGTTTAGCATGTTGAGCCAGAGCTCGTTTGTGGGCAGACTCAAGAAGGAGCCCTGCCTCCCCCCATCAACAACCACATCGATCACGAGTGCGACATCGTCGCCAGCGCATCCACCAAGAAGGGTCAAGAGAGCAATGTCAAACTCTACCACGACCACGACCACGACGGGTCGCAGTCTAACCTCTTCCTTTTCCTCACCTTCAAGTTCGTCGTCGTCGTCGGTATCGGACCGGGCAGACCGATATCGGTCCCATCCCCGACCACCACAATTACCACCACAACAACAACAAGACGAAGACGAGGACGACGACGAAGACGAAGAGCTACAGCGGACCCCCCGCGCACCACTCTCGCCTGCCTCACCTTCCAACCACATCAGTCCCGCATCAACACCAGCACGTTGTTGGATGTGATCAAGGAGAAGAGCACCTCCCCTGGGAGACGGAGACGGTTAT